>JAAGVU020000039.1:14762301-14772688 GCA_011763525.2 Mormyrus iriodes
CTCGGGATTCCCCCAGAGGAGCTGGACGAAGTGGCCGGGGAGAGGGAAGTCTGGGTTTCCCTGCTGAGACAGCTGCCGCCGCGACCCGACCTCGGATAAGCGGGAGATGATGGATGGATGGATGGATGTATGAATTACAGGACGTTCCATCCATTCAGTCCGCCATCAGCCCTCATTCCAGACAGCCTTAAAATCGATAGTCTGTGACAAAATAATGCACCATAACAGCTACATGCAGTGCGTAATCCGTCAGGTGTAGTCTCTAGCCGTACATTCTTTACACAGTGCTTTCATCCTTCTGTCAACCATTGTTTCTTTCACGCTCGCGGGTATGACGGTGAGGCATGATGCCGGTTGTAAGGAGGCAGCGGCAGACTTAAGCGGGTGAACCCTGTAAGGGGACTTTATTTGCCGGGGATGCAGCACAAGAAGGGATAGACTTAACTGCGACGTGCACTGACAATGACCGACAAGGGAGCACAGGACTGGGGAGTTTTTATACAACGAAACATGGAGGAGTAAACTAGGGGCACCTGTGGTTGATTAACAAAGGGCGAAAACACGAGGTAACTATGACAATTAACAGGCACGGCTAAACAGCAGCCCCGCCTGCTGGAAACGTCGGGGAAAAAGATCGGTAGGGCGGGGCTGGACGTGACAGTTTCATCATCTGGAAACGAGAGAGGCTTTATTTGTGGAAATTATTGGATTATACTCATATCCAAACTGACAAACTTAATTAACCTGAAATAATCCACTGACAACCTGATGTTTTTTTGGTACTTAGACTTTCAGGCTTTAAAGCACCTACATCCTTGTTTCTGTGTCTTAGGGCACTTTATGTCCGCTGATTGCATCACAGCAAATGTTTTGAATATGGATGGACAATGTGGTTTGGAATTCCTATGGAAAAACACTGTTCCATAAGCCCCACTGTATAAAGGCTGTAGGTAACATGAAGATGTGAGATACAGACATCAGATACTGCAGAATAATTCAGTAGTTCGTGCACAAACAAACGGCACTTCGGGGATACCGATTCACACCTCATCTACATACTGTGGAAAACTCAGGCAGCATCAATGATCCAGCATTTGTCGAGTTATTTGACATCATGGGAAGTCTTCCCTGGGCCACCTCCAACTTCGGAGTTCTTTATCAGCCGGTCGGCAGAGCGAGATTCCGCCTCCTCGCTGCCTGGCTCCTCGCTGATTTCAGTTTTTCGCTTTGATGGCTGCTGAATATGTATGCAGCCCGGTGGAGCTGTGAGTGCTGACGGGATTGTTACTCGTGCGCGTTTCAGTCGCCCTCCACCCTTGGAGATCGGAAGTGATAATCAGGTGGTGATGCTTCATGCCAGCATCGCTGTGGTACTCTGCTGGAGAGGCCCCCCAGGAGCCTTTGCTGCACGCTGGTGATTCCGGGATGGCGTCAGGTCCATTGGGCCAGGCCCAGCTTGCAGATTCTGCTGGGGCTCTCTGGTTATGAAGGGTGTGCTCTTATAATTCACGGAATAAACGTTGAGTTCTAACAAACCGCGTGGCTCATCCTGCATTTCTCCAAGCAAACTGCACAGACGTACAATACAGATCTTTGGATAAATTGTTTATTGTAGCACAGAGCCCACAAAACTGCTTTCATGATGTCTTCTCACTTCTACTAAAATAAAATAAACCGACACCATTCTGTGAATAACTGCCTTTCCCAAAGTTTCAAGCACTTCTTCTAGTGTTCATCTTTTAAATAAGAGGCACGGCTGGTCGTGGTTCATTTGCAGCTCTCAGCCTAACTGTGCTGGGTGTGCTACAGTAGTATATCACCATGGATTCAGCCTAGCTTATCTTTTGCTTATATATTGATGGGTTCCCCTCATAAAATCACTGTTTACTTAGATGAACATTTTGGAACATATTTATCTGCCACTTTTGGCAAAAGTGATGTACAAATGAGAATCAGACAGTTCCCCTGGAATAACTTGAAATAAAGACCTTGTCCAAGAGCCCAGTGGTGACATCACTCTATCAGCCATGATGATTTGAACCGGCCTCCTTCTGTGCACAGGCTTCAAACCTACAGAGCAATTCACATTCGATAGGGGCAGTTTCAGTTCTGCCAGTTTTCAGAATCAGACTCACAGGCTAAAGATTCATAAAAGTCCTCATCATCATCACTTTGTGCCTAGCTCAGGACAGGACGGTATGTGTGCCAGGAACGGAAGGTCGCTTGTTTAAATCCTTTGGATGGCAGAATGATTTCACTGGTGGGTTCTTTGGCAAGGTCCTTAACCCCTAATTGACCTGTTTTCTCAATTGTATGTCATTTTAGATACAAGCATCTGCTAAATAAATATAAAAATGTTATTTTGTGGGAGTGGTGTGTGGTTTAAACGGTTAGTGTGCTCTACCTATGATCAAAAGGTTACTGGTTCAAATCCCAGGGTCATCAAAGTGTTTTCCCGGTTGAACCCTTGAGCAGGGCCCTTATCCCACTATTTCACCAGGAATTGTCTGATCCTGCTTTATCAAAAAAATGTATGTCACTTTTGATAAAAACATCTGCTCTGTAGATGAATTGTAAAAATGTCCTATAAAGTAAAATTTTAATTTGAATATGAACAGAAACATAAGAACACATTGAACTGCCCAGCATTCTGTCCACTCTCTCAGGCAGAAAAGGGGCATTAGACACATGCATCCTCATATATTTTAATTGGCCTGCTGCCTTGAAAAATGTGTTGTGTGGGTGAAAGCTCAGATGGATACTGGGGCGATTCTAGAAAGTTCTAATGTGCCATATTACCCTTACTCAGTCATCACGCCTCCGTGTTCATAATCAGCAGCTTATCCACAAAACCATCCATGACCCTGACTGACTCACTGTGGCAGTAAAACCGACACATTCATTGGTACTAGCTGCATGGGTATTATTAAACCAGTTATCACCTTTTTCCTGGGTGGATTGCTGTCCTGGATGTCATTGATCGATGTCTGGCCATAGCATTTCAGTGGCTCTAGGGAGTAATGTAGAAATGTACAACTTAACATTTTAAATGGTTTGGTACAGTTTTACAAGTTAAACAATAACTGCAAAATTGAGTTTTATATCACCCATGAAAATGGTGGTATTGACAATAAGTGCTGGATGTTTGCATGCATAATTAAAATATCACTCATTTTAACTTTCCTATGCTAATTATAAAGTAATTTTTTTACAAAAGTCCTCAGCAGTGTGGGGAGGAGGGGAATTCATGATGTTGACTGGGTATACTATGAGTTTAACTTGATAGAGGAGAGATTCAAATGTTAGGCCTTGAATCTTTGTCAGACACTGTCCAAAAGGGTGTTAGCCTGTGACATGAAGTGCTGCCATAGAGTAATAACTTTTGCTTTTAAACAATGATGATCTGTGGATCCTTAGAGGCAGAGTCAGCCTCTGAGGCAGCGTCAGCCTGAGACTGTGTCAGCCTTCAAGGCAGCATCAGGCTTAGAGGTACCATTCAGTCTTAGAGGTAGCGTCAGCCTTAAAAGTACTATGAGCCTCCAATGCAGCATCAGCCTTAGAGGCAACGTCAGTATCAGAGGTGGCATCAGCCTGAGGCAGTGTCAGCCTTCGAGGCAGCAGAAGTCTTAAAGGCAGTGCCAGACCCAAAGGCAGCGTCAGCCTTACAGGAATGTAATGAATGTATAATGTATAAATGTATAAAAACACATAGATGAAAGTTACATGGTCTGCATTGTCCCCCATAGTTTAATGCTTAAAACAAACTTAACTGGACATGTCTGTATCGTTTAGGTTTATACTTATTAGTCGACTGATTCTATGTTTTGTACTTTAAACGGACAAGGTACAGTTATTAGTAACGCAAAAGTATTGCGAGGGAATGCAAAACTATTTCAAAAAATATTTTCTCACCCTGCCCTCTTAGAAGCTCCGTAATAATAAATCATTAATATTGAACAAATGTAGATGAGAAGTGGTTTCCAGAGATACTGATATTTACTGTTTTGAGCTGAACAAACTGAAAGGACAAAGTTTACATACATGCCACCTACTGGATATGCAGTCAATTATCTTGCACATGTGCAGTCGACACAAGGTTTCCGCTAGACATATAAATCTGAGCTATACGCGGACCGACCGCGGCCTTCTGCAGCCCGCCACTGATGGAGTTTTACGTCACGTCCCCTCCTCCGCAAAAAGCGCACGTGGAAAAATGAAGTGTGAATTGGTCTTAAGGCTTAATGGCAGCACTGGCCGTAGAGGTAGTGTCAGTCTTAGAGGTAGCTTGGTGCAATTCACCAAACCCCATTCCACTGCAGTAGGAAAACTGTGAAATAGTCACAATTGTACCCTGACCAGAGAGGGAGCTCCATCACTCCATCATCCTGTGACTCGTGGTATGACTCATCCAAAGATCTGGCACAGTTTGCTTTCGCTCTCTCAGCTTCCCAGCCTCGGCTGCCAAAGGGTAAAAAGCAAGCAGCTTAATGAATATGGTGCCAACCTCCAGAGATGATTTGATTGGTAGTACACATAGGGGCAGCAGTGGAGTTTTGACATGGAACCCTTGAGCAGGGCATTGAAACAGAACTGCTCACCGAACACTGAACGCTTTCAGTGGGCAGAAAGTGTATTTGTGCTGGATAAAAGCATCAGCTAAGCAACTAAATTTAGGAGAACAAACGAGTGCTTTTCACAGCTTGAAGGACATATCAGTTATACAGACAAGCCTTTTGTTCTTCCACATTGTGCTGCAACAGTGCTGGAAAATGTTTGAGCGAAGAACGGTCCTATTTTGAGCATTCTGATTGTGATTGTAGTTGAGTAGTCTGATCTGATTAAACCTTCTTCACGCTCTGAGCTAAAATATTCTAATAATCAAGTCGTGCTCATAGCTGCTTCCACATGGCCAGAAGGCATAGAAAAAAAACAATACAGACTAAAATAAGAAACCAGACAAACTGCTACAAAAGAACCAAAAAACAAAAGAAATTCATTCAGATGAGTGGGTTGCAGGCTAATCTGGCACCACAGGCTTCCTGACATCTTTTGTCCTCCGACCTCCTCTCATTGTGCTCACCACCATCTTAGCTACCCAGAAAATGCAAATTATGACAAACATTACTAATAATACTGGACCTGTTTTACCATTTAGGTTAATTCCATGCTGGGTTGGGAGCCGACATGACAGATCGCAGGTCCACGGCGTGGAATTCCAGGTAGGATGTGTAATGGAGACGTAGCACAGGTATCTGTAGAACAAGAATTTAGAGTAAGATTAATAATAAGTAGTAGGTCTTTAATCAGTAAGGGGTTGGCTCTAAGACAGGTTCATCCCCTCAGAGAACTGTGTATGAAGAAGCTTTCCTAGGCTATTTCCTCCTGTTTTTTTGTCAGTGAGCCGCAGCTGTGAAGGTAATTCCCTTGTAAAAATGACTGCTATATCCCACCACAGCTACTTCAGCAAGGTTGCAAAAGTGGACCAGATTTGACCTTGGGTGTCACGTTTATGTTTGACGGAAATGGAATAACTGCTTGAAAGGCAGCTACGACGTGTTAAAGGAAGGCCGGAGTCGGGCTGATTAATTTGTAAGGCGGTAGTACTGGCTGTGGTTTCAGCATAAGTGTTTCTTTTGGGGGAGCTGGGGGGTTTGGGTGCTTTTGATCTCGATGTCGATGTTGGTGAAGGGCCTGCAGCTTCGGTTTGGGGTGAGTCTGAGAGAGTGCTTATCCTTAGCTGCCAAGAAGCGCCGGAAGGCCCCGAGTAGATGCCTTGAAGAATGCCTGTGCTGAAATCAATAGTGTCACTTTTAATTTCAGCCTTACTCCTTTCCTCACCTCCCACTCCCACCTGCTCTCACTGCACAGCACTTTGGTGGTGGCCTGCCTATTAATCTTTATCGTGCTCTAACCCATCACATCTTGTCCTTTCTCCCCATTTCTTCTTCTTCAAGCAGAGCCGAGGATGTGGATCCAGTACGAGGAGCGATGACTACCTCGTGATTAGCGTGCGACAGACAGAACAGGCTTGGGATCCATTAGGTTCCATTTTAGGGTTGATACGGATGCCTTGGTGTCTGTTAGATGCTACGAAGATCCTGTGAGTTTCCTTGGAAACAGGTTTGTTTTTCTGTGGAAAGCTGTGTAGATTTGTTTTGGGTGGAACAAGTATGAGAATTTGATCAGCTACTCCTACCTTGCAGGTCTTCTGGTCTGTGAGCATCACGGCACAACCATTGGTGTTTTCTTCAAACGTGCCTTTACTTTACTGGCTAGATCTCCATCCCTATCAGCCTTTTTGAAAAACTTTCAAAGATCTCAGTCTTTTTGGCATTAACACAGAGGCATACACATATACACTATCTCATTATTAACCAAGTCCTTCACCTCTAGTCACAGGACCTCTTCTTCCCAGTGCCTCCACTGAGACCCAACCTGCTCTTCAGCTCACCCAGCTCTGTGAGATCTGCCTCTTGATAATGAGAGGGTAGCCTAAAATGCACACAGATTGTAAGTTTTAAAGGGACAGAGTCCATAAAAATTACTTCTAGTTCAAAGACTTGTGTCTTTGATTCAAGGGCAAAGACTGACATCACCAAAGGAAGGGTGCAGATGGGCAGTTAGCGGCTGGGGTAGTTTGGGGTCGATGATGTTCTACAGCTTTTCTGTAAATGTTGTTGAATGTCACATTTTACGAATGTGCTTTGAGCACTCCCCACGGGATATTAAGCCCCAACTTTTCGATTTTTCAATTCCCAGTTCCTGCTTATCTTGTACCATTCGTTCTTTCCTCTCACACATCCCCTGGAAATGGACAATGGAAAAGAGGGAGACAGAGTGGGAAGGCATAGGGTTTATTTACTCCTAAAATCTGGCTATAATTACAAGCAGGCCTGACATCGGCCTTGGACTCTAGCTGAAGATACCAGGGCTGTGGGGTATCCAGGTCATGCCGCTGGTCTCTGGAGTTCACGGTTTGTGTGTTTGAGCAGTGAGTCTGTCACGTTGAGCAGCTTGAGCAAGCTGCCGCTCTGGCACATTATTTCAGGCTTATCTGCACTTTGTGGGTCCAGTTTATTAGTGTCTCACTAACAGTACATGTATATACAATTTGTTTATCTTGTATCTGCATCAAAATGTCGCATTTTTGATGCATGCTGTATCTTCCTGAACGGAGTACTAGCTGTGACCTATCCAGGAATATCCACAGAATTGCTGTCAAGGAGGAATGCTCCAGCTGAAGCATTCATCATTCTCAGACAATGATTCCAGAAAGTTCTAAAGGACTTTATGTTTTAAATGCATTTAAGTGACTTGGCAAGAGACTCTAGCGTGACTTCTGAACGCATGAGGGGACATCAGTTGTGATAAATCAAGTTCCAACCCATTTCGCTTAAAAGAAAATCGCCTTGCAAGATCTCCGCTATTCTTCCATCTCCCTCTGTTAGCTAATTCACCCGTAGAGGGGAGATGGAACAACCTGCACTGATCCGTCTTTTACAGAGTTACTCTTAGCGGTAGCTGAAGTGGGCTGCAGCTGCCAGCTCTGCGCTGTTAGTCTTTAATAGCGACATGAGCGACAAGCTCTCTGGCGTTAGGACACCTTGATCTGCCTGCCAGGGAGTGTGAGCAAATGAGGACCCTCATTTCTGTATGAGGCAAAATAGTAATGTTTAGGTCATATAATAATATATAATCTATATAAATAATATATCTTTCTCTGCATTACTACCAATACATTTACATTTGCAATACATTTAGGAAGATATTTAATAAACAAAAATAAAAATTAAAACTATTCTAAGGTCAAGATCATGTCTAAATTGCTGATTCTGTCAAATGATTGACTTTAGCACAGTTACAAATTACTGTATGCTGCAGTAAATATAGCAAAGACACCCCCCTCCCCCAAAAACTATTTTTTTAATGCTGACTAGCACACATAACTTAATTAGCTATTTCCTGTCTGCGGAAATTAACACTATCTGTACAGTGAATTTTGGCTAACGGGTGCATGGTGGTATACTCAAAGTGTACTTACTGCCGGAATGTTTTATTTTCCCTTATGTTTAATGGAAGTGGTCTCATTTTAGCGGGAGAATAATCCGAGGGTTATGATCCTAAGTTTATCTAATAGCGTATACGCTAGTTTGGCCCAATTTTGTATCTGTAAGTGTACCTGCGAGTTGACTGGTTTGCAGTGAGCATGTCATGGGATTGTTTTGACAGTAGTCGCACTCCAGATGTCCCAGCTGTGGCCGGGCCTTCACCCCTGGGTAGCATGCACCATCTCACAGGTGAATGCCAGGCTAGCGGCTCGTCACAGACGTACTACATGCTCACTGCACCTCTCCTGGTGTCACAGTCAGTATCTGTGGAGTGAGTCCTTGAAGTCTATTCCTAAAAAAACACCGACAAAATTCACTGTGCAAGGGTATCTGTCAAAGAGACAACATTTTATGTTCATTTCTTTTGTGGATACGGTTTTGGGGGAATCTGACTAGCAATGATGTATGCTCTTTGTTGACTCTTGTGATCCTGGATGGGTGACTAAGATGTCACAGCCTGCTGGTGTTTCAGGGAGAGTGGGCTTCAAGTGTCACTGTGCGCTAAAGTTCAGGAGTTGCCAACTTGTCAAATTACTGTCCCAGGTTTGCATACAATGAGTTCTGACAGAGAGTCACAGTAAATCAGTTCCCAAGCGCCGGTTTTTCTAGGTTAAATACTGAAGCAGATCTGCGCTGGTATCATTGTTTTGAAGGGAAGCGTTTTGTGTTGATGCTCTTTTGTTGTTTTTGCCTGATGTATCATTATGCTGTCCTTGTTTTGATGTAATTGCCTGGTTAGATTGTAACTGTTACAATTTGTAAGGGCCCCAAAGGCGGTTATCACCTCAGTTAGCAATGTCTGGACCACTGAAAGCTGCAGGGAGATAAAATTACACTGCATTGTTCAGTGCGTTTTGTCGAATCCACTGTGAACCAGTTAGCTGATGAAGAAAGGTCAAGCCAGTTAAGCTAAGTGGACGATTGTAAGTAACTTCAAAGAGAATTCTGACAGAGGACATAAGTAGTGGTTTTTCATAGAAAGTTCTGGCTTTATCTTGCCTTAATTACTAATGTGGAGTGAAAAATTTCTCTTTTGATTTTCTTACCTAAAATGCACTATGCTAAGAACAAAATGTGTGTTCAGTGGGGGCATGGCCTCCAGCTTGGTCAGGTGTGAGAATCAGGTGATCCGGTTTACTCATCTCGATTCGGTCTACCTACCCATCTTCTGTATATATTATTGTGTCTTACTTTGTTTGTATTGATTTCAATAACCCAGAACTGCAGTGTCTGTGCCAGGTTCGAGATTGTGGTCCATGTTTGGGCCTGAAAAAACCCTCAATCCCATATCTGTGTATTTAGATTTTTTCAGTCTCCTGGATTTTGTCTGTATGTGTGAGTCATGGCGGCCCCATATCTACCCAAATCGACCCTCGTTGCCAAGTATCATTGTCGCACAGTTCCGCCTACCTTCCCAACCTGAGAGGCTCTCGCTGAGTGGCTATGGAGGAGCCAGGCAGAGTCAGGACAGAGATGTCGATGGGGGAAAGGTGGAGCACTTTGTTGTAGGTAGTTAAATAGTTGAGTGCAGGCCAGTGTGAGCTGTTCTGAATGAGGTGGTGCTGAACAGATGGTGCTGTCAGCGATGCCAGACAAACACAGCACAAGTTATAGTAGCATCAGTGGGTGTATAAAAACAGAACAAATGATTATGTGAATGGTCTGGCTTTAAGAAGAAGCCAAGATGCACAGGAAGAGGTTAAAGACAGGGGTCAGACAGGAGTGGTGCGGGGGAAAACACTATGTATAGCATTTGTGGATGGCTTTGAGCAATGAGAAAAAAAGCTGTCAGTCCTGCACTGAGCCTGATTGTACTGCAGCAGAAAGAATCTGGGGAGAATTATTATGCTCAAGTGTCTACATCACATGGTAGAGATTGTATATAAGACAGGGAATCCACCCTCTGCCAAGTTCTTTGGGCTATAGTCATTTGAACGTGTCCTGAATATAGCTGAATTGGTTAGTTGTCATTAGTTGAATGAATTGTAGAGAACAGCACCCCCTAGTGGTATCGTGTTAATATCATCACCAGTAGAATGATCTCTGTTCTCTTCTGTGACTTCATGATCATGCCCTGCTTGTATGATCATTTAAATCAGCTGAGGCCAAATTTGTCTGCTCCTTTAACACCAGTGACAGAAAAGAGAAATGTGGGGCATTGTGTATCACTGGCAGTGTGAGACAAACTTTAGGCACCACAGACTGACACGTAAGTTAGATGTGAGATGTGAAATGTGGGTAGGACATTTTGTACTACTGACGAGGAGCTGTGGATGATG
>JAAGVU020000039.1:14772788-14824767 GCA_011763525.2 Mormyrus iriodes
TAGTGGGGAGGACATTGTGTACTACTGACCCAGAGCTGTGGATGGTGTGTAGTGGGGAGGACATTGTGTACTACTGACGAGGAGCTGTGGATGATGCAGTGGGGAGGACATTGTGTACTACTGACGAGGAGCTGTGGATCATGTAGTGGGGAGGACATTGTGTACTACTGACCCAGAGCTGTGGATGGTGTGTAGTGGGGAGGACATTGTGTACTACTGATGAGGAGCTGTGGATGATGTAATGTGAAGGACATTGATCATGATCATGAGCTGTGGATGATGTAGTGGGGAGGACATTGTGTACTACTGATCATGAGCTGTGGATGACATAGTAGCAAGGTCATTATATACTAATGACGAGGAGCTGTGGATGATGTAGTGGGGAGGACATTGTGTACTACTGATCATGAGCTGTAGATGATGTTGTGAGGAGGACATTTTGCTGTGGAAACGGTAGCTTAATATATCCACGATCTGGTAGCCTTTATCAATGTGTTGTTATTATTATGCACAATTAATTAATTAAGAAGTTTATTGTCATATACACAGTAAAGAAGATGTATATGTTAGAACCATGCAATGAAATTCTTTCTTTGCTTGCTCATCCTTTGAAAAAGATGTAAAAAAATAAATAAATTATAAAAATATAAGAATCACTCGATAAAGTGCACAGTGTTAAATGACATACAGTAAGGGTTGGATATGAATATGGTGTCAGATTAACTTAAGCTTGTAGGATTGTTCAGGAGTCTGATTGCCTGAGGGAAAAAGCTTTTCGTCAGTCTTGTGGTGCGTGACTTTATGCTCCTGTAGCACCTTCCTGAGTGGATCGCCGTGAACACGATGTGTTGGGGGTGTGTAACGTCTTTAATGATGTTGTGGGCCCTCCTGATGTCCCTTCTGTTATACATGTCTTGCAGAGGGGGGAGGGCTGTTCCAGAAATGTACTGTACAATGTACAAGAGCCTATGGTTCTCATTATGGAGGTATTGACAGTGAAATTCAGACCTTGAAGCTAAAGTTGGCTTTATGTGGCCCCGTCTGGAGGTAGCCCTTGTGGGCTATAGGGCTATAGCCCTTTCCACCATCATTCATCCATGGTAGGGTCAGAAAGAGGTGCCAGAGGGCGTCTTGTCTCTCCATATCAATAGAAATAGATGTTCTTCCTCCAGTTCTTGCTTTTTTCTACCTGTTCATTTGATCACACCACCATCTGGTGGGTTCCAGGAGCTAATACCATAGGAAATAAATAATTTACTCACATCAGATATTAGGTACACAGGTAGCAGAGAACCTTTTGATCCGAGCGCAGAGAGATCATCTTGGGGTTCTGTAGCTGCTGGCCCCGTAGGTGCACCTTGCTTTGGCCTGGTGTCAGATGGACAGGGAGTTCTCATGCTCTAACAGCGTGGACAGCGAGTATTATGCTTGTCAGCACATCGAGGACGGAGTGTCACGTCAGGGTTTCGGAACTCTGACCCGGATGAGTAAATAAGATGATGTGGGTGCCATGTGCTGGGTCATGGCAGATGGTCAGGAGGTGATGCACGGGAGGAGGACCTCCAGCTAACCGAACCTGGAAGAATCTGCGGGATGAACATCGGTCTTTGGCACAGGCTCACGTGGCACCTGGTATCTCAATGAGCAGGTCCACACAGGAGTAACAGAGTGCTTAGACTTTTTTATTAATGAAATCCTAATTCGTTAAACTGTTTATTTACTGGCATCCCATCGTGTGGCCCTGTAGTACCTCGGTTTGGCTCCAGGTAGCCCCCTAGGATGCTCATAAACAGTCGGAAAAGGATGGATGGATTGATTGTATTTAAGGGGAAGTGCAAAACATACCGTGGCGCAGTTCAATGTCAGTGTGTGGTAATGAAAACGACACAGCACTGACAGTGACCGGTAGCGCTGCCCCACTCCTCCAGCACCACCTCCTCTTCCTCACCTTCCTCCCCTGTTTTTACTTGTAATTCCCCCCCACCACCACCACGTCTCCTGCAGGTACATCCGCACCATGTACCTGGGCATCCAGAGTCGACGGCAGAAGGAACACCAGCGGCGCTTCTACTGGGCCATGATGTACGAGTACGCGGACGTGAGCATGTTGCGTCTCCTGGAGACCTTCCTGGAGAGCGCCCCCCAACTGGTGCTACAGCTCTGCATCATGATCCAGAAGAACCGTGCAGAGACGCTGCAATGTAAGGCCCTTTGCGGGAGGATGTCTCACATTGCCCTCAGACATAATGTGTTGAGCCCATGGTAAATACTTACCAGTGTTTCCTTCTTTAAGTGCCGATATTGCTTGATTCACAGGGTCGGATAGTAAAACAAAAGAGAAAAATTAGGAAAGTTTTATGTGAAAGTGTGTCTGTATAACAAGGGCAGCTATTAGCATTATTAATGCCCTTAGACCACCAGCATCCAGTGGTTCAGTTAGTTGGCCAATAAATATGCGGTTCGGGTTAGAGGTCGTAGGAGGTCTGTAATGAAGTATATTTAGTTATATATTGTCACTTTATGAATTGTACCAGTACATTGTATGCTACAACCACATTATTTTATTAAAGCATAAATTACAAGTTTTCACGCACACACACACATACACACACAAAAGGACCTTCAAAAGGAATGGGAAACATTAAGTTATGTGAAGTGAACTGCTAGTCAGTCTTAGCATAGACAGTTCGTATCAGGCTCCTAGAAGCAGGACTGAAGACCCATAAAGCAAGGAAGAAGCCCTTCATTAATGAGAAGCAGGGAAGAGCCAGGCTGGAGTTTGCAAAAAATGTATATTGTACAGAGATGCACACCCATAAACTGAGAAATGAGTGAGACAGAAAATTTTGCTATGGTCTCTTAATCTTTTCCATAGCTGTATATCAAGTATAGATGTTTGATATCTTTTAATTTTATTTTTAAACAGCAGTGTCATAGTTCAGATGAAAATTTTATCCAAAGCATCTTACTACTTTTACACAAAACACAGCTGATTTTGTACTTGAGCAGTTCAGGTTAAGTATTTTGCTCTAGCAGGGAATCTGCTGATGGATCAGCTGGTCTTGTGTACAGCCTGGAAGAGGCAGTTCTGACTGGAGGTACAGGGAAATCTGTTACCCAACACAGACATGAGACTGAACCCTGGACTCTAAATTAACTTCCAATGTGTATGCAATGCCATCATCAGGAGTCCAAAGTGATGCAGGATGTTACATCACAATGAGCTCACTTAGGAAACGAGAATGAAACTGGCTTGAAGAGAATGAGTGAAAAGCAGCAGATTAAGATATATTGATTAATGACTTTTTGGTTAATTTATCCTTAAATTATGCTGCATAAGTGAATTGTTCAGAGCTTATCCAGCTGCATCAAGGTCATTGTTTTCTTTCTTCTTTCGAACCAAGAAATGAGATATACTGTATACCATAAGTATTGAATACTGAGTATTCCAGCTGTCAGACAACAATACTCAAGATTTCTGCCTCTGTTGTGTCCTGTTTGTTTTCAGGCAGGCTGTCCAAAGAGCCCAAGAAATAAAATGTATTTGGTAGTTTAAGAAAAGGGATCTTCGGTGGAAATATATGTAATGGAACATAGTAGCAGTTTTGAATTAAATAGCAGTTCAGCATAATCCTAAACCTCAGAATGACTACGTACAAGCTCAGTGTCCATTATCTAATAGCCCTTCGGCAAAATGTTACTATTTATCTTTTTTAATTAAATATGTACTCTGCGTGGTTAGCTTACTAGCAGACAGTGTTGGACATTTCAGATCCAGAAAGTACACATCCAAACCATCCAGAAGATTTTGTTTCTACCAACCAGTTGAGCATAAAGACTCACAGTCAAAGAATACTCAACTGGTTGGTAGAAACAAAATCTTAGTCTGGATTTGTAGCTTCTGGACCTGAAATGCCCAAGACTGCTAGCAGGCATTTTCGCAGAACGTGTAGGTGTGATAGCACTTTGGTACTTTCTCCTCCTTCTTTTTCTCTGGCACTTTCGGCTGCTACAGGTGTCTCATCAGTGGCCTCGCTGCTCTCCTTGGCCTGGGTGCTGGCCTCCTACCACAAGCTCCTGCGAGACTCGCGGGACGACACGAAGAGCATGAGCTACCGGGGGGCCCTAGTGCACATCTTCTGGCGGCTCTTCACCATCTCCTCACGGGTGCTCTCCTTTGCCCTCTTTGCCTCCATCTTCCACATCTACTTCGGCATCTTCGTCGTCGTGCACTGGTGCGCTATGGCCTTCTGGGTCATCCATGGGGGCACCGACTTCTGCATGTCCAAGTGGGAGGAGGTGCTCTTCAACATGGTGGTGGGAATCGTCTACATCTTCTGCTGGTTCAACGTCAAGGAGGGCAGGACCCGATATCGCATGGTGGCCTACTACTTTGTGGTGCTGGCTGAAAATACCGTCTTGACCTTACTGTGGTACGTCTACAGGGACCCCGCCACCACCGATTCCTACGCCGTATCGGCCCTGTGTGGGGTCTTCCTGAGCTTTGTCTCAGGCGTGCTCTTCATGTTCTTCTACTACGGGGTCCTGCATCCCATGGGTCCCAGGGTCAGGTTGCTAGCTAGCTCCTGCTGTGCCGAGCTCCTGTGGGGCCTTCCCCTGCCCCCAGAAGCTGAGCCCATGGCCCCCACCCCGGGCCCCCGTGGATCCCAGGCTACCCCAACCACGGGGGATTACACCCAGCAAGATGACCTATCTGCTGATACGTGCCTGCCCGTGTTCCAGGTGAGGTCCACCGCACCCACGACACCCTCAGGCCGTCCTTCCCGTCCCGAGGGGCCCCTCATCAAGATCGACATGCCAAGGAAGCGCTATCCAGCGTGGGACGCCCACTTCGTGGACCGGCGTCTGAGGAGAACTATCAACATCCTGCAGTACATCACGCCCACAGCTGTGGGCATCCGCTACAGGGATGGGCCCCTTCTCTACGAGCTCCTCCAGTATGAGTCCTCCCTCTGACCCAGCCCCACCTACACTCTTCCTTCTCTCTCTCCTTCTCTTTACCGCTCTGCGTCTGTTCACCATCCATCAGCTTTTCATTCGTTCATTGGCATTACATCCCAAAGATGAAACAGGAGCTGCTTTTCAGGTGTTTTAAATCAGGCTGCTGCACACCTGACCAGTATTACGAAACTATCAAATTAAAAAATGTATTTACAAGAAAATAATTCTGATAAATATTGTGTCAAAAAAAAATCTGCAAATGGCAGAAGATCTGATTTTACCTTATTCCTGTAATTTTTTATGTCTAGGAGGGAAAAAATGTATCCCTTTTTTAATTGTTTACTATAATGCTCAGTGTGTGTAATGGTCAGGCTCCCCTGGGGGGCAGGAGCCTGCAGCCAAACCTAAAAATGCATCGTTCATTCATGCCACCGGAGCTCCTGATTATGGGAATGATGGAGGAAAAAACAGGTGTCCTTCTCAATACCCCCTTTCATTCACACCTTGCACTCTGTTCCTGTTTTATTTTTAACATAAGGAAGAAATGAAACAAATTTAATCAAAGATCTAGATCTGAAAGTTTTTGAAAGGTAAAATTTCCCAGTAAAGCAGACAGGCTTTGAGCGAATACCTGCTATCTTTTTCTATAGAGGGCAGGAGAGAAAGTGAGAGAGAAAAAGAGAGAGAGCGAGCTGGGATTATCCTCTGAAGCCTTAATTTAAAGATACACTTGAGCCCACTCGTCTTGTGTTTTTTAGCGGTGTGAACAGGTGATCCTGGTTTCCCGTCTCAGTTTCACGCAAACGCTGCCACTTCCAGGTGCAGATTTGCTGAAGATCACTCAGCTGGTGCTAACAACATCTCAGTGTTGCGTTGCGTGAGTTAATATGTCTCTCCTGGAAGTGAAGTAATCGGGATAAGGGATTTACATAACGCATAGCTAATTAGAGCACAATTCCTTCTGCTTTCTTAGTATTGTTACATAAAGCTCCATTTTTCAGGGATAATACTAACATAACACTGGAAAGTGCAACACATTATTTCATAGAAGCGAAAGTACATGCACAAAATATCTCTGCTGGTGAAGTTATTTCTCAAAGGTTTACGCGTGTAAATACGCAGCAGGGCAAAGCACAACGTGTAACTTCGGGGTTGAGGGAAACCCAAAGTGTCCAGACTGACAGCTTTTCGGGAAGCTCAGAGAGCTGGAATATTATCTGGATCTTGCCCCTTCAGCCCTGGCAGGGACTCCGATGATCACTGCTATTCCAGATGATTCATTCCACCTGTCTGTTGTTTTCCAAAAAATCTAGAAATTAGTGTCTTTCTCACACACAACCAGACTTCCAAGAGACTTCACCGTTCCGGTTTAGTGTTTCCCAATCCCAATCCCAATCCTTATCCTGGAAGGATCCCTCAATACCAAATTTAATTTTTAGAGCACATTGCTATAATTCAAAAGTGATAAAATTGACAAAACCTCTTCTCTTTCCATCAAATGAAGGAAAAGCCCTGTAAAATCTTACGGTAAATACATCATTTTAAATTACATTGTCTGGCATCTAACTGCCAGTTGAGTTAACAGGGATGTTGACGTTAATGCTGCTAATATTATTGACAAAATTCACATAGGAATCAGGAGGTTACCTACTACACCTACAAACAAAAATATATCAAATTATATTTAAAAAGGTTTTCATAAATATTCTCCTACAGGTCATTATTATTAAAAGTTTGAAGGACTGTAGAATCTGACACACCACAATGTAAATATGCAGATATATTTTTTGTTATTTTTATGTTTAAATAAAGAAATTTAAAGAGAGCACAATATCTAAAATAAAGGCACAATTTTGGCAGTTTTTTTCTGGAATAAACAGATCCACAACATCCATAGAAATGTTTTAAAACAGAAAGATAATCAAAGGTACACAGAAATGATTTATAAAGAATATGTTGTTTGAAACACCTCATAATGGGTTATTCCCTGCCTTGTGACACTGTATAGGACAAGATGTTTAAAAGAATGAATAAGTGAATGTTGTTTGAAGGTCACTTGTTCAGTATACTCCATCATTCCCCTCCAAAAAAACATTTTTGATGTATTTGTACTTTTTCCTCCTCCTCTTTCTCATTTTCCACCCTTCAGCACTTCTTCCTATCCTCCACCTTCCTCTGGTAATGGTTCTTTTAAAAAAAAAAACTTTAAAAAAGCTAAATTAAATTCAAGTAATAAATGTATGGGGTGCAAAATGCATGTCATTGGTGCCAGAATGAATTTTGACATGCACATATTTGTCATTTGTTTTAAAATGTAATTTATTTTTACAGTGACTGTTTAACTGTTGTTTTGTTTTCGATTTATTTTTACGTTCCTTTTATTTAAGGATATTTTTAAGAGTCTACATTTTAAAGATAATGAAACTAGAAGCTATCTTTGCCTGAATATACCTGAATTTTTACACAGTTTAACAACACGTTGCAGTGTTTAAACGGATTACTTTTATAGACAAAATCTGCTACAAAAGAGGTTAGTCTCTCGGCATACAGGGCTTGCTGCTGCTGGCTCCTGCCATGCGGTACTAAATAAAGCCAAATCACACCTTTTACTGTACTTCTGTCCCAGTTTCTGGTGCCCCTGGACTCCTGTGTTCAAAACTACTGGAGGTGGATTACCTTTTTGACGTAAACAGCACACAAAAGTATGTTCTAATGAAACTCTGGGTTCCTGCCCAATTGGCCATGTGTTTGAGGTCGCCAAAAATGCATTTTCTCAAAAATAGAATATTGCCTTTTCCTTAATATGCACCTTAACCAGAAAATTGGGCTGATTTTAGGGTGTTTGTCCTGTTTGTGTAGTAGTTACATACTCTACAGGTTTTATAGTTCAGTCGCTTTGCGTTTGCCTGTTTTGTTATTTATATGACAGGCAGTGACACTAACAGCTGTCCAGGTGCACCACAAAGAGGAGGACAATGCTTTTCTGACCCTCTTGTGCCTGCTCAGATCTTTGCAAGCAGATGTTGTGCAGGGTTAGACCAATGGGAAGTAGGGTACTTGCCAGGTATTGACTAATGAGGAGAAGGGTTCTTGCCAGGCTTGGAAAAGAATCCAATAGCAGACTATGTGGAGGAATCCATGTGCACCCAGCTACAAGCTGTTGCAGTGGCAGTGCTGGTTTCACAAAGAGCTCCTTTGTTCTGCTATCCTCGTTGCCACTGACCTACCTTTCTGCTCTTAGACCTTTTGGCATTCATCTGGCCACTCTGAGGTTGGAGTATGTTCAGTGACATCAGTGTTAACGGCAGCTGTTTGCTTGGCACATCATGGAGGTTTTGGCGGTTCTCCAGATCCTCGCTGAGAAACCAGGCAGCAAGCTGTCATGAATCTTAAAAAGCAAGAGTTTCCGTTGGCCCGAGAGACTTCCCATTTCCTTCCATTCCTGGGAAATGTGGGCCCCGCATTGCCGGTATCTGCCAGCTGACTGGCTCACATAGGTCGCTCAGGGAGAAGACGCTTCCCGGATCTTCCTCCTAGTCCTGGAGGCACATGGACCGTGATCCAGCCATGTAGGCTGCTCTATCTGCCGGCAGGCAGGATTCCGCTCCAGGCCTGGTTGCTGCTTGCTCTTCTTCCTCATCCGTGTGGGGCTCAGGTGTATTCTGGTGCACAGATTCTCTTTTCAGGATTTAAGCCGGGGCTGGGAGGGGGGGTGGGTTATTGGGAAGGGTGTTGGGGGGGGCGGGGGGGCGACACAAGAAATGAAAATCCCTCCTGGGAGCATGTGAGGTGTGCTACTGGGTGGTCGCTCTCTGCCTGTTAGGAAAGCAGAGCCTTGGGTGAAGAGAGACAGTCATGTCCACGACCGTAAGCCTGCTCGGTGGTTCCAGCCTGCACGCATCACCAGCTGACCCTCGCCGTTTGCTCCAGCGGAGCTGCATTCTCCCCCTCCGTGCCCCCCACACGACCTCCCTGCGGGATTTCCATTTCTGTACTTACTAACAGCATTCTGGTTCACTGTTGTTTGCTGGTACGTTACTAACCGCGAACATTAGCATATAGTCCCTCATCTTCATCGGTTTTCGGGATAAAAAACGGCAGCAGCAGAAAACCCCTGTCTTGTCGGGTTTTGTGGCTGCTGAACGCTTTTGTAGTGACCCTCACTTTTGTGTTAGTCTACTTTTAAAGAGAGGGAGAGAGACTTTTTTTCTGTGAGCAAGTACACTGTGATCTCTTTCTGCATTTGACCTGCGAAAACCTACATCAGCTCCACGTGAAACAATGCTGATTCCAGTTTTATTTTTCAGTACACTCACTTAACAGGAAGTGAATAGTTTTAGCATTGGTGGTAGATGGTACTCAGACTATTAGGGGCGTACATGGTTTAATGTTGACGTCAAGACCAACTATTCCAAATTCAAGTGGGTTTCGACTAGTGCACTGATTCCAGTATTCCCAAACCTTTGCTGTTCTGATAGCATTTATGTAATTCTTAAAGACTCAGCTGTTTCCAGGCAGGGCAGTCTGAATGTGGATCTTTGCATTCCCTGCCCTACGGGAGCTGCAAGGAGACCTTATACCTACTGCACCAGTTTACACTTAAAATCGCATCAAAGCCACAAAATCCTAAGCCGATTCTTGTGTAAAATAGAGTGACATTAATCATAGGCCAAACCTTACTGTACTTTCTATTTTCTGTTTGGCGGTATAGCACCCATACCCAACACAAACTGAATTGAAACAGACACACTCGAGTCATTCAGCATGTCTGAATCGAACCCATCCGCAGTTAGTTTTTCTTGAAGTTGTTTTAAATACGTATCGATGTGCGATGATCCGTAGTCGAGCGTCTGAGCCAGCCTGATGGCCGCATTCCCCCGGCAGGTGATAATATGATGGATGGAAACAGCACATAAGGGCCAAATCAGAGATCTGCACTTACCGTCATGGCTGTCGATGGCTGGCAGTGAGCGAGCTGCTTTGCTCACAGCACCACGAAGAGCTCGCCTCACCCGACAAGAGAGACGCCAAACTGTTGCCGGCTTACTTTTCCTTCGAGCATCTAGCTTCCTTACCCAACACTACACACCCACACTCGCACAAGCGTACGCACTGAAACCACTGTGCGCTTCTCCGGCCCTGTGGTGCCTTTCCTATAGGTGCTTTCCTTCCTTTCTAAGACAGCCAATTCAGCAAACAACAATGCCAGTGTTACTGTTTTCAGTTTTTTTCTTTATTCTGTCTCGTTTTTCTCTTTTTCGTGTGCAGTGCAGTAGCTGATAATCGTACATAAACACGTGTAACGTCAATTTGGAAAATATTGTCGTATCCTGGATGTGTGTTATCCAAGCTATGAAATTAGTCCTTTTCCGAGGTCCTGCTCTGACTCCAAGCTGAGCTCAGTGTGTCTGCAGTTCTAGACACTGTTAGCCTGAGGACAGAATTTTTTTTTGTGTAAAAAGTAAGGCAATACTGGACATCTGTGGGTAAAACTGAATTATCTCTTCTGCATTCAATTTCATTTAACAATACCCCATAATGTAGCTGTTTTTTATAGTTAGACTTGTCTTTTTTTTTTTTTTAAATATTGCTATACATGAATCGGTTTATAGGTCATTATGTGATGTATTTGTTAGGGTGGTTGAAGTGAATATGATGATTGTGTTTCATTATGCTTTTCTAGCATTACGCACATGGCTTATGCCCAGCAAGAGAAAATGTGTTTAGTGCCAACATCTTGATCTTTATTCTGACGTTGTCCTCCCTGTAAACTAAACATAACCAAGAAAGACAAATGTGAGGCATCAGATCATGTGATTATTTGACGAATGTGCTGTTTGTCTCCGGTCACGTTGTTCATTTCTGCCATATGTGTGAATTTAACCCGGTGGCACGTGGTTCCAGATTGCAGCCGTGACTTTGTCAGCTGGCTTCATACGCTCTCCAGCATGACACCGGAAAGCATGTTTCCAGCCAATCATAGCATGTAACGTGCATGTTTTACTCGGTACCCCCGCCTCTTTCAGCAGTGCTGGGGGGTATGCATACACATTACGTTTTGCCTCAGATGATCTGTTATATCTGTACTTCTCTGGTGTTACTGGTAACCCCTTCCGAATTTGAGCCAAGCTTTGCCGGAAAATGTATTTCCTTTAAAACACACACACAAACACAAACCCTGGTGCTCAAAAACACACCCAAAGGTGCTACCACGAAGTGAACTGTGCTCGACCACGGTGTAACCTCGTCCTGTGTGGTTACACCGTCGTCAAAGGGCGTGCCTCAAAACCATTCCAGACTGCCCTTTGCTCTGGAATGATTAGCGCCCCCTTCTGCTCAGATCCGTTTACAGCAGAACCCACTTTGTGGAAAAGGTGGCCCCTTTTTTCAAAATTTTCAACTGCAATGTTCCAATGGCCATGTGTTGTTTTTATTTGCATATATGTAAATTTTACTTTTTTGTAAAATTTTACAAAACAACAAAAAAAATGACGTAAAGTACAGAATGATATACTTTCTGTGTAACATGTCCCTGTTTAAGTTTCATTGCTGTAAATCTGAGTAATATGTCTAAAGAATGTTTCTTCGTTTAAGTTTTTTTTATTCTTATTGTTAGTGTACCTGAACAATCGATGTTCTTGAATAATTTTTGTGTTACGTTTTGGCATTTTGTGAAATTCTATAAAAACTATAACTCTAAATCATATTATGCATCAATATGGGGAGTTTCAACAAAGTCAGCAAGACCTTAAACCCATTGTTCAGTTAAAGTACAGCTAAACTTGCCAGTGGCTAAATGATTTAAAAATTACTAGAATAACCAATGTTTTTGACATCAAATATAATGGTTCAGTTGTTTCAAACACTCTGTAGGTTCCCTTATTTAACAAAAAATTGTGATGTCCAGTATTGCTGACACGTCTTATTTGGGAACAATAACATAAGGTGCTATAGTTCTTCTACACATTTTGAATTTTAGGTTAAATTGAAAAAATCATGCAGAAAACTTTATGTAAAGCCTTACTGTAGATCAGTGTAACAGACTGTTCATCCCAAAAAAGTCATTTAAATGTACTAAGCATACTAAGTGAAATCAACGTTATGATCAAATTCCACCCTAATGATTTTATTCCACGTTAATTTGTTTCATCCTACATTCACAGTTTTTACATATATACGTGTGTATATGCTAGTAATGTACACTGATATTATAATGATTGATGATATTCCCAGAATAAAAATTAACTTATTAGTAATATAATAACATTTAGGCCTTTGCTATTTAGCTGAAGTTGATTCGTGAGTCAGTGCGCTCTGTAATTAATGGAAAGTGCTCACTGCTGATATTTTTATGTTATAATCTATAAGGTGCGTTTTGTTTTTGTTTAGCAAATAAACAAGACTGAGGGTCACTTGGATTCTGTCCTCTGCTGTCTTAAGTATGGAGCTCAGAACAGGAAGGCATGATGTTTTAGGGTTGCTAGAAGGGCCTCACACTCTGTGCTTCTTTGGAGCTGTGATATCACCAGTGAATGGTTCCATCAGCCAGCCCCAGTTGCTGGTGGAAGCTTTAGGCCTAGACTCCATTTTGACAGATCTTGGTTAAATAAACATAGCCTAAAAGTTATTTTCAAGTGTGGCATTTAAATGACGCCCAGCGTGGTGTTTCTCTGTAAGGATAATGATGTTTAAAACAGTGTGTTTTTTGCACTGTAAAGTTAAAAAACGTCCTATTATTATTCATTTTTGGGTTTTTTTCCATCTTGTTTGTATCCATTAAAGACCTAGGGGTCATCTTCATTAATCCCTTTTACCTCACAAAATTGCAGAACACTATGAGACAGTATAACAAAATAGAAAGATTCATTGGGGTAACAGACAAGTACAAAACAGTTACTTCTACTACAGGTGCTGTACTCTCTTTTGACAGTCAAACTAGGAAAGATTAAGATTAACCAAATAGTTTTTAAAAAGTGCATGAAAACAATATTTTGGCTTTCAGAAAAAGGATTTTGACGTAAGCATGTGCATATGAATATATATACTTGCTACCATTCTAAAGGTAGCACTACAACTGAAGCTACATTTGAAAGTCCGTATTAGCCATTAAAGGCTTTGTGTAAACACAAAAGACTAATGCACATCCTCACCTTGATGCAAAGCCACAATCCGAAACTATGCAACCCCTTACTTTATTAATCGATGACTGGAACAATGCTACAAGACATTTATTGTTATGGCATTTGTGCATTAACTTTCAATGTTAGTTTGAGGTGAGAGTGCTTATCAAATTTAAAAGAGAAGAAATCTGGGAACATAAACGACAAAATTATCACCAAAATAAACACTGTAAAAAAAAAAACAAACAAACAATGTAATTTTATTTTGAAGTTGCAGTGCATCTTGGCAGTGTTTACTCCGTCTTTCCCCCTCTGACTATACAATTTTTTTGGGTTACCCTAAGAACTAGAGCTTTGTTTTCACTGTCGTGTGTGTCTTTTGTTTTGTTGTTTTTTTTTTTGACTAAACAAAAACAAAGGGGGAAAACATGGAACACTATCTGTTTAGTGAATGCCGAAAGAGCATTCAGAACTATCTGTTTGTGTAATAGATCATGTTAATTACAAGAATTAAAGAAAACAAATGCAGTTTCTAAAGTCAAAGTGTCAGCTGATACAGTATATTACTTAGGTGTGTGTTGCTATTATTAGTGTGGAGTCTTGATTATGATGTAATATAAAATCTCCAGGCGCGGCAGACTTCGTTCAGCATCCTCCACTGTGGTAGTTCCCTTTCAGAAGCACCGTGTACAGCCCATGGTCCAGGCGTGGTCCAATTTGTGGGCAAAACCCATCTTTTCAGCTGTCGGCGTTCGGTGCCACAGAGGACGGGAACTGTCAGTATGAGATAGCCTTCCGCAGCATGCATTTGTAAGATATATAATTTCCTATTCTGAATTGCCATTTGATGCCGATGATGGCGCACAGGTCAAGACAAATATGAACGCAAAGAGGAAGTGAAGTCGTAGCTGGAAGCAACAAGTTTAATAAACCAGCAATAACTAAATTTAAAGTTTCCTGTGTGGAGAATTTTTAGCATCCAAGAAAACTAGGCCAATATGCTGGCTACAGCTACAGCTTTTTAAAATGGCAATACAATGCTTTTTGTTGTAATGTTACACATTTCCTCCCCAGTTCAGTTTTGGGGCCTCTTTGAAATGCAATGATGAGGATAACCATGAGAAAAGGGTCACTGCCACATGGGGCTGGTGTTGAGGCGGTCTGTAAAACGCTTTGTTTTTTGTGCAAGTGGGTGTACGACAGCTGATTTATTCACAAAAAATGCACCAGGTTTATGAATCAACAAAAAAAGAACCTTTGGTCGCTGCGAAGTCTGAAGAGCAGGTCATAAAAAAGAGAGGCACTCAGTGGTTCAGGATTTACTGTTACATGTTTTAGCAGACGCTCTGTTGGCCTTGTGGTGGGCATACAAGGTGACACGAAGGACTGTCTGTCCATAAGTTCATTTTACCTCCGCTCGTGATGTCAGCACGTTGGCCGATTCCCCGCAGTCGGGCGAGAACAGAAGCAGCTGTACCTCCACCAGGAACTGCTTCAGCGTCCATGCATGCTGTGAAAAATGAACACTGCGTGTGGTATCAAATCCAGATGTTAGGAAGTCAGGTATGGGAGGGGGGGTGCACACCAAGCTTCACAACCCCACCCCACTCCCTCCACCTCACCAGTAATCTTTTCCTACCTCATTTTTATAATTTTATTATTTTTTTTGTTATTTTAATCATATATCAAATTTGTATGAATGTTGCCATATGGTAAATTGACATTTTGCTGTATGCATTGTATCTTATTGAGCTCTATTTTCTTTAGAAATTTACCTCATAATTGCATTTTATTAAAGAAATTTGCATAATCCTCATGCAGATATTTGACACTATAAAACATCTAATAATCACCAGGCATTACGTCTCTCCTGAGCTTGCGGCAGCCTTTCACTTACACATTTATATTTTAGTCATTCATTTCTCCTTGTTACCTCGCATATTTTGGCCTTTTTTTCTGTTTGACTTTTGTGTGCAGTTAATGAGACATGATGTCGCTAATGTTGAATCACCAGGTCTGTATGGTATTTAGGGGTCTTTAAAGTGATACGTTTCAAAACGACAGGTAATGCTGCCAGCGAAGGCTTCGTTAGCAATTGAACTATTTTTATTGCCCTGAAAAATACAAACACATTTCAGTCATCTAATTTGTAGTTGTTAAACATTGTAGTGTTTTGAAGTAATTTTATATTTTAAAGGTGAGCTCCAAACATCTGTAGGTTTAATGTCATGATGACGAATCCTCAGTGTTTACATTTTTACTTATGCGTCTTAATCAGCCCTAACGACAAGAGAATCATTAATATATGCAACTAATTAGCCCCTGAGGCAATTGAAGAAATATTTATAGATATTGAAAAAAAGCAAAGCTATTTCACCTTAAAAGACGTCTGAATTAAAATTATTAATTCTAATGAATTTTTCTTGTTTACAAAGCAAGATCAACTGTAATGAAAGAACTAAGGAGTAAACCCAAAAGTCCAGAAATAGGAAGTTAATGAACATTGATAGCATCTCATTGTTGTCGGTGACCAGATCTTTTCAGGTTGTTTATGTGATTAAGTTGCACACGTTGAATACTGCAAAAGAACTCACAGATTAAAAGAAATCTTCAGTATCCTTGTGTATATGGAAAGCACAATTTAGTTGATTTAAAAATAAGCACACTAACTGGAATCTATTGATTGTAATCTGGCATGTTCCTTATAGCATAAAAATGAACAGATTTATAGCTTGGATGGTTTGTGTCCATTCCAAAAACATATTCTTGGATTCCTCATATAAATTAACATTGTTCGGATGCTGTTAACATTTTTCACCTTATTATAACTGCCATCACTTACGATCTAAAATGATGGATTTGAGTTAAATGTTTAACGTGTTTCATTGTGTACCAATTTTTTCCATTTGCATGCATATTTAATGTACAAGTTATTTAGTACAGTCGTCTTATTAGTCTATAGAACAAGTTCAGATCTTGCTGGTATGGATTCAACTGTGGCAAAATCGGAGTCATTTACACGTTTATACTGCAGGAGACCACAAACTGGTGCTATACAATTTGCAACTGTGTTTTAAACTCATATAGTATATAGACAGCTTATGAATTAAATATATTTGTTATATGAAATATGGAGGTAAAGACTAATTGGGATCATGTTGGTCAGCTAAGTTTTGTTTTTTACAATCGGACTAATTCTAGTGTTATTTCCTAGACATCATGCATGATATGTTACTGCTTTCTGCTTTAATGTGCTCATGGTCACATTGCTTCTTTGAGCAATGAAACTTGTTTCATCACTCTAGCAGCAGCCTATTGTAGCTTTAGAATCATTCTCCTAGCTGATGGCATCAGACAGACTCACCCATGCCTGGTGGACTGTTTGACCCAGGAACTTGGATTAAATGGACACTTGTCAGTAATGCACCAGATTAATTTCTTGTAGGTCAGTACTGTGTTCTGTCTGTTTGGTCACCAGCACAACTTTCTAGTATTGTACTTCTGTCTTAGTGTTATGAATGTTAGTAAAACATTTTGGACAGGCATTAATCAGAAATGAGAACATAGGCGGAAGTTAGTAGTGACTAATTGGCGTAAGTTGTACTTGAAAATAGTTCTTATACAAATTGACTAGTGATCGGTATTGATCTGTACTAGTCATGTATGTATGTATATACAGTGTAGTCTGCGATATCTATATTTGTACTTTATTTAATATCTTTTGAACTGGTCTGTAGAAGAAAGCATTTTCATGTCAGGGAGGACCATAGTCTCCAATCCTAGGCCCTTTTGATTTCACTTGGAGCACACTGCATTTTCAGATATAAACAACATTCCTGAATCTCTTTTTCAGGAGCTAAGAATAATGTGGAAACTCCATCCTTCTTCCACAATGAACCATTTGTGGCATATGAAGACTGGTTATACTGTAGTCTGATAGACGACATTATGGTTAGAAACTGTGGGGGCTTCAATGTGAAGCATATATATTACACAAATATATTGTACGGTGTATTTTCAAAATGTATTTGTAGACATTGCGTCTAAAGGATTTAAAGGGCTATATAAAAGCTGTTCAGAATTCTCCACTAAATCTTTGCAGCTGTGATTGTTTTTGGAAGGCGTTGGTTTCAGTTGAGCTTAAGGTTATACCACACAGAAAGATTCTAGAATTATTGTGTTATTGTAGCAGTAATAATAGTAACCCCCCCTACAGACAAGGACATGTTCTTGTGTTTTGGGTTGGTCTTTGAGATCCATAACCTTATTATTTCTAGAACATCAATGGGGATTGCTGTGAATAAGAGCTAATATTTTCATTAGTGACTTTCATTTGTGAACATGTGCATAGACACAACTAATTTTTTATTGCAACAAAAAAATGATAATAGTAAGAGAGACAGTTTGTCTCTAAATGTCTCTAAATGTTAGTTTTATTTGAAGCGATTTTGCTGAATTATTTTTATTCTTTCACATTTTAATTGATGTGAGTTGCCATGAATATTACAACAGTTTTATACACTGTGTGTGTGAACTTTATATGTCTGTCATAACCTGTCTTCATGCTGATTTTATAGCATCATTATTTATGCTTTTTAAATTCATTTAAGGCCAAGCTTATCTAATTTGATAATGAGGACCACCAGATTACAAATTATTTCAAATTATTGTTTGGGCCTTGCTATGAATTGAATATTTTTGAAATGCATCTAAGTCAGTAGTTTCTCAACCCAGTCCTTGGGGACCCCCAGGATGTCTATGATTTTGCTCCCTCCAAGATCCCTGCCAGACAGTCCACATTTTTGCTCTGGGAGCTGGGAGGGAGCAAAAATGTGGACTGTATGGGGGTCCCTGAGAACTGTGTTGAGAAACACTGATCTTAGTGCTCTACTCCTGCTTTATCGGGACTTCATAAAGCTCACCAAACCTGTGTTATTTTTCAAGTTGATGGAACATAACTTTACTTTTTAGAGGCCTTTTTATACACAATACACAGTGTAGTTAGTGTGGTGTACTATCATCAACAACTCTCATATACCAAAAATGATATATTATTTTTTTGCTTAACTTTATGATGTTCAGCACATTGTGAAACATAATAATAATTAAAAACGTCAGAATTTGTTACATCCTGCATTTTTTTTTCTTGAGGAATGCATAGACAAACTGGGTTTAAAATGATGCATTAGCCCCTAAGATGTATTTATTTAAGTGCTAAACAAAGAAATAATACAATATAATACGAGATTTTATTTTGTGTTTTTATACTACATTTATACACTATCGTGTTTGCTGTCTTGATGTTCTTCGATTAAAGGAAAAAAGAGAGTATATACATATATATGTGAAGATAGTAATTCATTGTAAAGCTACCTTTTGGCCATTTTAAATATATACTGTGACTGGAAACCATTTTTAATCTTTATTTGTTTTTGAGGGGGTTTACAATTCATGGTATTATCCTTAGTTTTATTATCTTTGATTTGCATTGACCTGTGCATTTTGTTTTCTAGGACTGTGTAATGCTGTGTTGTCCAGAATCTGTATAAAATCAAAAGTATATATGATATATCCAATATCTGACAGTCAAATGGCGACTTAGTCTTCTGATGTAATTAACGAAATGCATAATGTTAGTGTTTGGGAAACACATTTAAAAAAACCTATAAAAATTGCCAAAAAAAATCTCGTAATATATGTGTGAACTCCTGCATGGTTAAGATGTACTTGGTGCATTGAGATTTGTTGAATTGATCTATGCGGTTAAAGGGATTTGAACAGTTGCTTTCATTTTTTATTTCTGTCTCCGCGCGAGTTCAGAAAGTCAGCAAGCAGATCGCGCCTCAGCGTTTCACTGCAACATTATCCAAGGTTTCGTTCTACATTATAATTAAGTCAGAACTGAAACACCTTCCTTTATCTTTATAATGTTAAGCGTGCAGTATTACATGTATTTTACATGTATACAATATAATTCGTTATCAGATACTTGAAAGGGGGGGGGGGGTGCCCCTTTGGCCCGAACGATTGAAAGTGCCGCCAGTTTTGATTGTTGATAACCGATGATCACATAAAAGATGCTGAGGGGGACTCCCCCCCCGGTCGGAAAAATGTAACAAGCTGTTTCAAATCACAATTTACATCTAAACCGAATTTGAAAATCAAAAGGTGAAACTGGACCAATAATACTAATATAAGATTTTGCTTTAAATGACGTACAATTTTTCCGTTTACAATTAATTCAAATTGGTTCCCTTCTGAAAACGAGAAAGCTTAAAAGTTTAATTACAGGTATGTCTCATGCTGTCAATTAAAACACGGCTTACAAGTTTGTCTTGTACGTGTTATACAAGTATAATTTGCTGAATTTTCATATTGGTTTGCCACGTATAACTTTTCCTTTAATGTGCATATTATTCGATGCTTTACCACATTTTGTTATTTTAGACAATTACAATAATTTTGACCATCTGAGGCTGTCTTCCCTTGGGACAATAATGAATGTATCTAATGCACAAGAACATACACAGGTTGACTAGTTGGAATATGATGCTGTTCTTTTTTGTTTTTTAAATTTGCTTCTGGAATACTAAAAACATATCACCGCCTGCCAATTCATGTAATGTGATTTCATGGCCGAATGATTTACAAAGATATGATTATTGTTTAATTTTGTAATTTGGTTCCCTTTGAGCACTGCTTGAACTATCATTACAACATCAGACGTTTTAGGTAATGTAATCAAATTATTTAACCTGTATGAAATCAGACCATCTGGATAAAATGTACAATTACACATGAATCAGAAACATTTATTTCGATTTTGTATCTTTCCATTTTAATACATTATAATGTTGTGACTGAAATGAAGAATATAAACTATTCATTTTTATTAAACTCTTTGCGTTGTGTCATTTTTACAAACAACATTCAGTAAACAAATACTATTTCGATTCATTCATATAATACACGATAATTCATATTAATAATATTATATTAAATACTACTTCTAAACATACTGCCAAAGATGTTGTTCTTATTCATTCACCATTTTAGTAAACTTTAAAATAAATTAGGCTATGTGAAAACATCATGCAGAAGCACACAATTGCATTAACATAACCGAAAAAGCCGGTAGGTAAAGAAAGTGACAAAGGAGGTCCCACTGCAGTGTTTAAAATGTTAAGGCGTGTAAGATAAGATGTAATGCTCTCGCCAGTATTTCTTGTGCGCGTAATTTGTCCATGTATGCGTTGAATGCTTATCTAGGCTGTGTATGATGTCAGTGTATCCATATCAGAAATAAATCACTACAAAAAAATAAACTCTACCCCACTGCTGCTGTATTGCTTCTCCATCTCATAATGCAATGCAAGCGCAGAAAAGCTCCCTCACTCTCACACATCAGATCCCCTTCGCTTTTATTTAATTGCCATCTGGTGGCACCGCAGATGACGCAGTCTTGGTAGAGGACAAGACGCTCGGCTCGCAGATCAGCAAGAACAGGGGCGCATCTCATAAAGATAAAAAAAACATCTATAGGTACTGCGATCGGCCGCATCTGGGTGCTTTTTAAAATGATGTGGCATGCACGGAGGAGGATTGCGGCTAGGGTAAGACCTTCCTCCCCCCGCCAGCTGACTGCCCCCCCCAAACGCCGCGCTGCATTCTGGGAAAAAACCGCTCTACGCCCAAAATGGCGGCAGGGTTGAAAAGTTCGTGATGTTTCATTTCAGTTATTAAACCTCCTCATTTTAAAATACTACACCCCACGTGTTTTACTATTAAGAAAGTCCCCCGTTTTAGGGTAGAGGGGGGAGCTGCGCTCCGTCGGACGTGCGAGCGGCGGCATCGGGGAACCGTAAGTTTTGTGTCACCCAGCAAAGTTAGCGAGCCCGGGACGCCGTCGCCCGGTTACTTTTGCATGGAAAGTGCTTACGGATGCTTTCGCCGCGGCGACCATGCCGGTCGGACTTTAGGCACTTCACACGCTAAAATGACGGCGAGGAGAATCTGCAGATAGAGATGGAGGATGACGGCAAAAAGGCAAAGAAGGTAACTTTCCCGGAGCGGCAGTCGAGGGCGGCCGTCAACCCCTTCACGCTACCCAGGCAGTGTGCCGGGACGTAACACCCGGCCCTGTGCGCGAGTGCTCGTATGTGAGGAAAACTAGCAGCTGGATATGTTGCTATGCCAGCCACCACTGCTCTCTGCTTTGCGGGCGGCGTCATCATAACAGGAAATCCCGACGTGTGACGTCATGTGTTTGATACGTGGCGTCATTCGGTCGCTACGTGACGGCAGTGACTGAGGAAATGGTTTAAGTGTTAAATGCTTATGCCACAAATGCGCGGTAGGGAACAGGTGCATGAAGAGACAAAGAACGGTGCAATGCAGAACAAAAAGCAGTGCAATAAGGGACAACAGTGCAAGACAAAAGACAATACACGTAATAAAACGTGAATTGTTTTGGGGTTAACTGGGGCACACAGGTGCCACACCTGAGAGTGCAGAAGTGCTTTTGTTTCTTTGATTTCTGTCGAGTGCTTGTGTATTTGGATTTAGCACCATGTCTGAGTAACACTCTCAGCTGATGATGTTGTTAACCAGCCTAATAAATGTATTAGTTGTATTCCCTACAAAACATATGTTGTAATTTACATGTACTTTTTTATGAACATGTAACCATATAGTTGTTAACGTACAGACTAGGATTAACGTAGTGTCTACTTTTTTGAAGCTATGAGTTTTATTAATTCAGTCTATTAATCTCATTAATTACATTACTTGCTTTGGTGGTGTTTTGGAAACAGAATGCTTGTTGTTTTTAGTCTCACAACTTTGTCACAAAATAGAATCTTTGGTGTTGCTAAGGAAAAAAATGTATTTTATGATTATATAACATTTTCATATCTAATAATTACACCCCCAGGAGGAAATCATTTTTAGGTACACATGATTTTCAGGTTGTGTTTTGTTTTGCAAGGTGGAAAATTACAAATATATAGTACTTGACGTGTGTGTGTGTGTGTATAAATATGTATGTTTGTATTTATAAAAAAGAAATGATTGTAGTTTTTTGAGACAAAATCACATTCCTTTACTTGTAGTTTCCTACTCTAGTTTGCTGCTACATAACAAATATATATAATAAAGCAGCAAACCAGCGTAAGAAACCACAAGCAAAGAAATTAGATTTTGTTTTAACAACCATAATCATTTCTATTCTAATGTCTTATTTCTTACACACACACACACACACACACGCACACACTTCTATTTCTGTGTAATATTTTCCCAGTGTATTCACAGGAGAGAATGCAGGGCAGGGTGTGTAAATGTTAGGCAGGATGTAACTCCCTCCTATCAGCCCAGACCAGGAGTATGGAGAAGCAGTTCAGTTGCAATACTGGTCTGCCTTTTTAGACTGAGGCCTTCCTTGCCAAGACATGAGTGACCTGCTGGTCCCTTCATGGTTATCTGTGAAGATGAAGGCTCACAGGATGCTTTCCCGCATTAGTAGAATGTTTGCTCTGATTTCACTCTCCCACTACATGTTGCTTAGCTATCTGTAGTCTAGAATGGTTCTTGGATGTCTTTTTTTGTTTTGTTTTTCCTGGTTGCATTTGGGCCTTATACTTCGTGTACAGAGAGATTTTTCTACAATTTAATAGTAAGTAGGGTTAAATCTTGTCATGGCTCATGCGCCATAAATATTTAACCAAAATGCCAGTATCTTCTGGAAAAGATGAAAAAAACAAAACAACCTGAAGAATTGTCTTGGTTATAGGGTGTTGCTATTGTTTTTTGAGTTGGGTTTGATTACAGTAGATGGCAGCACTGAACAGCACATTTGTTCACAAACTGAGGCTTTAAAAACACAATCGACAAGTTGATCGTATTTGGCTGAAGTCACTTCTTTTCTATTCTTGGGAATCCTTAAAATGGAGGCAGACAAGAAGTCAGATAAACAGATTCCTCCACTTTTACAAATACCCATATTTCAGATGCTCGTTTACCTAAGTCTAATTTGGTAACCACATTAGTGATTTTTAATTTGTTTAATTTTTAGAACGGGAAGTCTCTTTGACTCACTACTCATACTGGGGATCCAGCTAACTTACCATTTTTGCAGTTTCTTACACTTGACAGTTCCCATCTATCTAAGCTTTCTCATGTCAGCCCAATAATACCAAGTGGTAACATGTAAAAAATGCAGCTTAACAGCTTATGAACCATCAATGACTCATTAATGTAACAAATCGGAAGTTACATGAGCCAGTGATTGACACTACGCTGTAATACTGCCCACCATGTCGTTTGAAGCCTTGTGTTCTATTATTTTATTTACTAGTGATTGTGAAAGATAGAACATGAATATTATACATTATACCCATGTGTCATATGGCCGTTTTCCCATGTATGGGATAAACCATGACCTTTCAGATTCGCGCACAAACTCCTAACCCATTAAGTTGTAATGTAATCTGTAAGTGCAAATTATACAATAAAATTCTGTTTTCTCTGTTAGCTTTTCTCACATTACAATAGCATGGCATAGCACTAGTACATAAAATATGAATGCGCCTTGAATTTGGATGCTGTTCCAGGATATGCTGATTTTCATGTAATCAAACAGGTAGCAAGATGATACAGACACATGTTTGGTGTGTTCTTTTTGGAGAATGCACTCAGCCCTTGTACCGGTTAGATGTCTGATTCTTTTGGTTCAATTCCCAAAGGGGATTTTGGCCACGGTGCTTAAATGTCTAAAAATTCTAAACTAATAAAGAGAAACATGAGAGATCATTTGAGCCATGTGAGTCAGACAGTAATGGTGTCTGTAAAACCAAGAAAGTGAAAAGTTGTGTGTTGGTGTGAGCAGCAAGTGTATTGACAGGAAGTGGTGATGGCTCTGCTTCCTGTTCATCTGCTCCACCACCACTCTGCTACTCTTCTGAGCATTGAAACGTTTCTTAACGCTCAGACATGTAGAGGTAGGCGAATGCTACGCTCACGCTCAGTTGGCTAGGCAGCGGCATGAGACAGTCATCGTCTCCTGAATATTTCAAGACGGGCTTGAAGTTTCATGGAGAGCGAGGTAGGGCATGCTGCTGTGGGCGGCTTGGTCAGGAGGCTGGAGAGCCTTTGTGTTTTTTTGGCTTTTTGCATCTTGCATTCTTCTGTCTGAAAATTTGTGCAAAGCTCATTTTTCTACAATGCCCGTGCTCTGAGGTGCGTTTTAGCTGAAGTAAAGCAAAAGCAGCTCAAATGGCTGACAGTTTGAAAAGTTGCAGTTGAAAGAGAAAGGGAAGTATGAGTTTGTTGTAAAGTATGGGTTCCCAACCCTTTAATGTCCATGAAACGGTTTACATCATACAAAAATGTCATGGACCGGGAGAACTTTTCACCCAGTGGGGAGGTACCAGTGGATCAATTAGTCATTGATTTCATAAGTTTAACTATTTCCATTTTTTTCAGATGGTTTGAAAATGTATAATTTCTTTTTAGAAATGAACCAACCCCTCTCCCAAACCCCCAGTGTTCTTCAGCAAAAGACTGGCTGTGGACTGGAACCCCTAATTTAAAGAGCCTTAATCTCTTTGATTGGGACTCCTGATTAAATGAATACACGGCATTACTGGCCTGCTAGAAGATCTGTTATCAGGCTGTAAATTAGTCCATTTCATGCTTGCTTTTGGGTTTTTTGATTATTTTTTTGAGGTGCCCCATGAAACAATTTACAACAACGAGGATCTTCACCTCTGTTGCTCTTGCAGTCTTGGCCACACCCAGCTCCCACCTTTCCTCTTCCGATCTGCTTGTAGTTTCCTGTTATGAGTTATCTACTAATCTGAGCAGATGACCCCTTAGTAAGGAAGCACGTGTAGAATATGATATATGGCGTTATGCTGCTTAAATAGCCGAAGGCAGTGTTTTCCAATGCAGACCACGGGGACCCGCAGACAGTTCATGGTTTTTCTCGGAGGGTGCAAAAACATGTACCATCTTTGGATCTCTGTGTACTGGATTGGGAAACACTGGCCAAAGGAATTCCACCAGGTTTCCCTTGTGCATGGCAATGAAGCGAGGGCCTTCCAGGAGTCGTTCATGAGCCCCTACGTGTCATCTTTCGTCTCTCACAGCCTGGTATTGCGTCTCCATTCAAGCGCGTCTTCCTGAAGGGAGAGAAGGGGAGGGACAAGAAGGCCCAGGAGAAGACAACAGAGCGCCGGGCCCTACACACGGTCTCCCTGCCCCAGCCCGATCACCGGGTCGACCCTGAGGTCCTGCTCAATGACTACATTGAGAAGGAAGTCAAGGTCAGAAAGCTGTCATTGTTCCCCAGATATGTAATCAGAGGTGCTATTTCAGTGCTTTTGTAATTTATACCAATGTAATTCATAGTGTGCATTATAAAGTAATTAATTGTTTGTCCGTCCTTGTTGTGTTTCTAAAGTATTTAGGGCAACTAACATCAGTTCCAGGGTACCTAAATCCTTCCAGTCGGACAGAAGTATTGCATTTGATTGATAATGCCAGGGTAAGGGTTTTTCCTTCTAAATTTTACCTTCATGAGGTACGAAAATATTGCTGTAATGTAACCGCATAGTTTAAAGCAGTGTGCCAGCTAAGATATTTGAGATTCAAGATCCAGCCATTTGCTTCAAATCTTGGGCTATCCAGCCACTTTTCAGAGAACAGCTGAGAGATTTTGGAGTCTTTGATTGACTTTATTTGCTTTGGAAACTACAGCCAAATTTTGTTTAATAACTCCCCTGGTGATGCTCCAGCAGCCGGCTGACAGACCCTTCCCCTCTGTTGTCCACAGAAGTCCCACCTGCTCCCAGGTCAGCTGACAGCCGAGCAGGATGCGCTGGTCAGCCTCTCGGCCTACAACGTGAAGCTGGTGTGGCGTGACGGTGAAGACATCATCGTGCGGGTGCCCATCCACGACATCGCTGCCGTGTCCTACATCCGCGACGATTCCCTGCACCTCATAATACTTAAGACAGGTACTGGAAGACAAAATCGAATGCCCTTCTCTTTGGGATTTGGCAACATGGAAGGGTTGTTTAGGCCTTTAGCTCAACCTTTAACTGTTTTACATGCTTTCTTATTTCTGTTACACTTTTTTACTTCTGTTTAACTTTATTTCCTAATTGGGGAGCCTGTGATTGACAATGTAGGGTAATCCCACTCATTGTAGTTTTATTTCTTTCATCTGTACCCTAACATGATATTTTGGAATAGCGTTCAGCTCATTTCAGCATGCATGGTAAAATACATGCACAAAGTATGCAGCCTGCGTGTCCTGCCTTAAGACCAAGCTTTACTTTAGACCTGTGCCGTGTGCCCTGCAGCCCAGGAACCTGGAGGCTCCCCCTGCCCAAGCACCTGCCCGGATGCGTCCAAGAACCAGACCCTGAGCTCGCTGCCCGAGAGTGGCCCCATGTTGGTGGATGTATGCAGCCTGCTGGTGCTTTCTGTGGAGAACAAAGTATGGCCCCCAGGACCCCGAGCCCAGTACATAAAAACATGAGAAATTTTCTAATGAGAGGAGGCCATTCAGCCCATCAAGCTCACTTGGGCAAGAATTCGTCTAATAGCTCAGAGTCGTTAAAATCTTAATTAGCTTTAAAGATTTAAAGGAATCCAAGGCTTTAGCTTGTACTTCACTAACAGGAAGACTATTCCATACTCTAACTACACGCTGTGTCAAGAAGCGCTTTCTCAAATCCAGTTTAAAATGTTCTCCCACTAATTTCCATCTATGGCCAAGAGTTTTTGTATTTGAAATAATATTGAAGTAACTATTTGGAATTTGGCAACATGGAAGGGTTGTTGGGACCTTTTGCTCAATCTTTAACTGTTTTACACGCTTTCTTATTTCTGTTACACTTTTTTATTTCTGTTGAATTTTGTTATATCCTTATTGGCGAGCCGGTGATTGACAATCAGGGTAATCCCACCCACTGCTGTGGTTTTATTTCTCCCATCTGTGCCCTAATGTAATATTGTGGATTGGCGTGGAATAGCGCACACAGTGATTCTGCGGTGGTTGTGACAGTGCCTGATTTTTGACCATGCTCATGTTTTTTACAGGCTGCAGCTGAGGAGCTATGTTTACTTCTCAGCCAGGTCTTCCAGATAGTTTACACAGAATCTACCATCGACTTCTTAGACAGAGCGATATTCGATGGGGCCTCAACGCCCACCAGACACCTGTCTTTGTACAGCGGTAAGTACTTTATCTTGTTGATACACATTATTTATGATAATACACATGGGACCCTTTCTATATTATGTGCTAATGAATAGATTTGCTAATATCGACATTGCATGTTGAACAATGTCCTCCTGGATGGTAAAGGTATTCTGATTCTGATGTTATACACGTACAATTGTCACATCACAAGGATTTTGGTAGTTAGCTGAGACCATCAGTAGGCTTCGCTAAAACATTATTATTCTGTCATTTTATTCTGTGACAACTTAACAAGCAACACTGTTAATGATTGTTCTGTTTCAATATTATCTTGTGTCTAGTACATTTAAAAAATCAAGTGTAAAGTTTACCACCCCTGCTCTGCATTCTCACTCCAATCGTAATCATTCTCGTCCTTGCTGTTGGACTGACTCATAGACAGTGTGGCGCGTTGGGGAGAAATTTTACAAAAAAGAGTGAAGAGGAGAAAAGAGAACAGAAACTGGTCACTGAAAGGCATTCGTCATATGCTGCATGGCAGTATTTTGATTTCCTTAGAGATGATATTGAGCACAAGCAAAAGAGCTGTCAGTGCCACTTTCTGTCTGTTGGCACAACTCTTGGCAGTGCCAGCTTATTTGACAGAATCTATTGGTAGATAATACCAAGATCTATTAGATATAGTTTCATTTCGGTACATTTTAAGCTCCTTTTTTCTTTTATGAACATCACAACATTTATCTGAAAAATCTCAAATGTCATAATGTGATTTTTTTCCCCCAATATCATTCAGCCCTTCGAGATGATGAGTCTTTGGTCATAGGGTTCTATGTGTTTAATTCACAGATGACTCCTCAAGCAAGGTAGATGTGAAGGAGCCCTACGATGCTGAAGAATTGTAAGCCTTGAAAAGCTTTAATTCAGATTTTTGGTTGTCAGTCTCGAGCCAAAGATGGTTTTATTCATTGGAAATAAACAATGAGAAGCAGGTTTAACTAGTCAAAAGATCTGTCACAATGAAGGTGGCAATCATAAGTAAATAACACAACATTCTTTTTTTCTAAACAGCTACCATTTTCATTAGCTACTCACTAATTCTTTATCTTGCTAACTATCTCATTCAACATATGGACCCATGGTGACCAGGATTGCAATGCTGTGTCAGTCACCCGCTCAATCTTACTTCCCATTAGCAAAACCAGAGCGTGATTGACGCAATCCCATCAGCCCTGGGTTTCAAATCTTCTAATTTGACAATGGGATAGCTAATGTGATTGTGAGGGGCTTACATATTCATCCCAAAAGTAAGCATGACATGGATACATTTACATTTACAGATATTCTAGCAGCCCAGGTCATTTTTGGACTGGTGTCTCTGAAATTCTTTGGAAAATAAAAGGAAAATTGAACCTTATTTAACCACAAATAAGAAAGATGATCAGCAAGTCAAATTCAAATGTTGAAAATGCTGAAAGAAAGGTGTCTTCCAGCAGCATGATCAGGACCGTGTTGTTTTCTGAAGGGGAATCGTTACCAGTGAGCTTGGTGGTATTTATTTTAACACTCCCATCTGCCTCTGCATAGCCCCTTCCAGGGCCCACTTGACATGGGGGGGGACTCTTTGGCCTCTTCACCCTCCACGCCGGCGTCTCCCCAGACACGCACCACCAGTGACAGTGAGCTGAGCACCACGGCTGCAGAGCTGCTGCAGGACTACATGACCACGGTACGCTAAGGCTGAGGGTTAGGGTCAGTCTGGCAGGAGCCCCAGATCTCAGATGCCAGGACAGGTTTAGGGTTAGTCTGAAAAATAAGAAGTTACTTCATCCTGTTTCCCCATTTATTTTGGTTTACAGCCTCCTAGTTTGAATGTTATTCGTAATAAATTTTCTACGGTCTTGAGGTAGGGAATGTAAGCACCCAGAGATTCTGCCTGTTAACGGTATCTGCTAGTTCCTCTTTGACAGACCTATCTTGATCTGTACCATCTGTTTGTCTATCCAGCTTCGGACCAAGTTGTCCTCTCAGGAGATCCAGCAGTTTGCCACGCTGCTGCATAAGTACAGGAATGGCTCCTCCATCCACGAGTTCTGCATCAACCTGCGGCAGCTCTATGGGGACAGCAGGAAGTTCCTCCTCCTAGGTAAGAATTTGTGGTCCTTATCCTAGGATTATTTTTGCTTAGCTTCACAGAACTAATTATGGAAAGATAACTGTAGCATGTGCTCCTTTATCTGTCATTAGGAATCCGAATTTCCTTTTATTTTGCTTCTTACTTACTGGACTAGATGATGAGGTCTACCAAAAAAGTGATTTTTCATTCTTTATTGGACTTTCGTAGTTTCTACCAGGATCTTTATATCCTCCCCATTTCTTATGTATTCCTATGGTGCCCCCTCTGTAGGACTCAGGCCCTTCATCCCCGAGAAGGACAGCCAGCACTTTGAGAACTTCTTGGAGACCATCGGGGTAAAGGACGGGCGGGGAATCATCACCGATAGCTTTGGGAGGTACCGGCGGACCCTGAGCACTACTTCTAACTCGACCTCCAACGGCAACGAGGCGGCAGAGGGCGCTGACGAGCAGCCAGTAACCACCGAAGGCGACGATTGGGACCGCATGATCTCGGACATCAGCAACGACATTGAGGCACTGGGCTGCAGCATGGACCAGGACTCCTCGTGAGGAGGCTGACCAGGGATGGTCACAGCATGGATGCTCTGAGGACCGGATGCCATTTTAGCAGTATTGTAGCCGAGTTTGATGTCCTCTGTATCTCTTGCCTTGTTGTAGCCTGTAGAGTGTGACAGCTGGTGCCAAAAGCTTTGCGCACACGGGTGACCCTGTATCGGCAGTATCTGCTGAACCTTAGCAAGGACATGTCTGAGCCGCCTTACGAGAACCCACGTAGACCTCCAAACTTCAGAGGCTTGAAGAAGTACAGAAGTCTTGCTCTTATATAGCTGCAGGTGTAATATTGTCATTTGGTTTATATTCTCCATCCCCATGGTCACTGTATCCTGAAATGTATGCAGCGTGGCTAATTCTGAAGCATGTTTTAATGACTGATGCTTTATTTTTGTTTCCTCTCCACATTGCAAGATGTACTCGATGCTTTGATGATTTCTGTGGCTGCCAGTCCGACCCGATTATTGGTAGCTATACATTACATTTAGAGTTTAAAATTGACGCTTTGCTTTCGATTGCGTGAAGGCGCCATTTATTTGACGTTTGGCCACTTTCACTAAGTGCTCCCCTTAGATGTTGGGAACAGGAGCTGAATTTGACAAGGCCAGTCTATGGTTGATATATTTTTAAGATTTCTAAATCCCTGTGTGTATTTTTCTTTAGGCTCTGGTGTCAAAGTTAGATCACCATAAAATTTTGCGTGAAGTTTTGGTCAATGTTCATTTCAGTTGGGAGGATAACCTCTAAGTGCATGAACCACGTGACCAATATTGAAAAGGGCAATAATCCCATCACCAGACAACCAGTAGTTAGTTCATGATTGTCATGTTTTGATACAACACTTAGCCTCACATCTGCAGCGTGAATATCCAGCAAATAAACACACTTCCGTCAAGGACCTACTCCCAGCAAATACTATAATAGAAAATATCAAGCTGGCTTAAAACTTGACTTTAAAAATTGCTATAAAAAAATCTTAGAAGGGTTCCCTAAATATGTGCCGTGTGACATGAAGCAGTGTCTAGATTTTCAGTTATTATATGTTAGAAATGAACAGAATTTATTTAAATAAACAAGTGTTGCCTTAATTCCTTGACACCTTTCACACAGAAGGCCTTTGAGAGACTAGGGCCAAGTGTGTATAGCAAAACTAGAGAGTAAAATCCTGAATTGTCTCTCATAGTTACTATTTTTGATCACCCTGATGTCAAATGAACAGTCTGTTGGGTATAATGTCTTAAACTCGTTAAATCACATCATTTCTTTCTGTTCGTTAACTCAGTGTTTAGCGGCAGGTTTGTGTCGCTAGATGCCTTCTCTTGATTGAACCTGAACCTCGGTTCTTCTTGAATTTGCATTCAAATGACATGAGCAGTTATTTACACACCCAGTCAGGTGGTGCTCAATGCCAAAAATGCAGAAATAAGATTATAAAAGAATTACCCTCATTAATGCCTTCATATGGAACTGCTTGTTCTTATCAGATTAAAGGGGAAAGTCTCATCAGCAAGTTTGAAAGCAACTACTTTCCTAAACGCCAGATGCCTTTAAAGAACATAAAACTTACACCCACTACGGACAGACTCATGCACTTTTGCAAAATGAAAATAATTTGGAAGGAGACCAGGACCTAATCCTCGTGTAGAGAGACTTTTTGAAAACATGCGGTTGTCTCATGGTCCAAGATATTTATGTCGCACTGCAATATAAAATGCAGCAATTTGCTCTGTATAAGAGTGTCTGTTAAACAAATAAATGTAAACATAGATCTAGTAAAATTATGGAAGTTGTCTAATGCGTTTTGTTGATTTGTCAAGCAAGTGTAAACTGATGTGATGATACTTATCAGTAGATGTATGTTAGATCCACCGATTCCATTTGCTGTAATGCTCTGCTCACTTGTCTGAGAGGCTGCGTGTTTTTTTGTTATGGATTTTGCTGGATAGGGTCACACCCAATCTTCAAGGCAAAGCTATTGACTTCCACCACCCCAAAAATCGCAAAGAATGAAGATAGGGTAGGTGCTGGGGTAACCCCTGGTTTGTTTAAGTTGGGTTCGCTTTGTTGGGGTAGCAACGTTGGGCAGGTCTTTAACTTACTTTCCTCGACTCAGTAAACTTTTTGTTAATCGCACAGTCAGTTCTTTTAATTAGATTGCCCCTCTGCAATTTTTCTGTAACCCTAAAAAATATTTCACCTTGTTATAATTCCGTATTTGATGTCCTGGCTCATGGTGGTAATTATAAGATGGATACAGCAGTGAGTTTCTTTCAGTGGGTACATTCTGTGGCAGTACTGTGCTAATCAAACTAGCGCATCACTTTCTGTTTGTCAGCAACAATGAAAAGCCAAGAGGTAGGAAACCACACCAGTTTTGTGAAAAGCTGTACTGTAAATCCAAAAGATACGCTTTCAGCGTAACTAATGCTCTAGTTTACACCTTTATTTCTTTCGTGGTTTTCTAAAGAATAACCGAGCATGTGAACTATGCCTAACATCAAAAGTGTTGAGCATTACAGTGTTCAAAGGACACAGCCTCATGCCTGCTGACCCGAAGGGGTGGCCATATTGTGTAGCATTTGTACCACTGCGAGGCAGAGCATGCTGTAGAAGTGCTATTCCTCTACCTCCGCTTTCCTGCCAAAATGGCCACCTGCCCACCACCTATCACACATAAACGGGAATGTTTTAACTGTCCGCAACAAGATTTTGACCGAGATCAGGTTCAAAAATCTTTTTTTCCCCTCAGTGTAACTTTTCATTTTATTTTGTATGTGCTGGTTTGTATTCGGCTTTGTGTATAAAATTCTGTTTATTGCTTTTTTGTAGGTTATTTTCATTGTGTGATAAATATTGATTGCATCATGCCTTTGTTGTGTTTTTTTCTATTTTGTGGGTTGGTCTTAACTATGGGGAGTCACACCTATTCACACAGCTTCATATTTTTCTGTAACTTTCTACTCAGTTAGAAAAGTGAGGTCAGTGTTTATTCTCAGTACAAGCCCAAAGGCACTGTGTGACCTCTTGGTGGCGCTAGAGATCCTTGACTTTTTCAGGAGAGGTTTGTTATCTGCAGCAGGTCTGGATCCTCTCAAAATGTGTGGGACATTACATGTCCACATGACAGGGAAACTTGGTGACCCCAGTAATTCAGTCTATTTTGGTAAATGCCCAGCTGGTGTATAATAAACAAATTAACAATGGGGATTCTTCTCATGAAATGTTCCATTGTTTCGTGTCTTTACCGCAACTGCCATGATGACTTTATTACTGGCTAACTTGAGGACTGGATTTTGAATTTAATTACCCTACATTATTGTGCATACATTGCAGGTGGAATGTTTCAACTGACATATGGCCTTTATATAACTATTCTCTGATATCAAGGAACTAAGTGAACTCTATGTGTGGCTTAGTGGGCTAAGCCTGTGATCTGAAATTTGCTGGTTCAAACCCAACCTTGGCACATCTGTGGGTTCTTGAGCAAGGCCCTTAACCCCTAGCTCCCTGGATGATGCTGGTGGCAGAGAGCAGGGTGGTAAAGGGAATTTCCCCACTGGGATCAAGAAAATATCTATTATTAATTTTAACTTATGTCCTTAGTCTTGCACTTTTAGGCATGTTATATGTATGTTGGAATTTGGGCAGTATGTGACTCAGTGTGCTAAGCCTCTCTACTTATGATCAGAGTGTCATTGGCTCGAGCCTTGGCCTTGGCAGCAAAGTCACATGTTCATGGGCCCTTGAGCAAGCCCTTGACCCCTAGTTCCCAGGGTGCTGGATGCTGGCTGAACCTGCACTGTCCCATGCTTGCTCTTCCCTGCATGTGTGTCTCATGGAGAGTGAGATGGGTTAGGCAGAAAGAGAATTTCTGCACAGGGATTAATGAATTCTCTGTTTTTCATGCTTGATTCCTCAGCCATTAATGCTGTAAAGTATTGTTGGCTTAATGAAGAGATCTATCTGCACTTTGGTCAATGTGTGACTAAGGGCCAGGAGTGGGAGTTCTTATTGTGGCGACCCTCTGCAGTAGCTTTGTACAGTACAGGAACCCTCAACCTGTGGCTCCAGCCATTCGCGGGTCACCTTGAGTCTGGTGTGGGGGGGGAGAGATTGGGGGCCCCTGTGGGATGTACAGCGCAGCCAGTCAGGATGGAGACACTGGGCACACTAGAGGAGTATGAAATTACTGCTTAATTTGGGGACAGATTAAATAATTAACTGTGCACTAAAGTGATCAGTGCAAACACATGGTGATATTACAAAACAACATGCTTTAGAATGCATTAAAATGATTTATTAATGAGTTAATCATGCTGACACAAAAGAAGCTTTTGTCATTTTGTGTCTGAGGGAAAACAAACGTAGATGTGTGAAACAGAACGGGACCCACCAACACAGTGAGCTGACTGTGTGTTCTGGTTGGCTTAATGTGTTCACTACTGAATCGTGCATCTTATTTTCTAAGAATAAGCACTGGGTGACATTGAAACTTACTGTGTATTACCACAAAATATTATTAATAAATATCCAAATACTGACCCACTTTACAGACGTACATGACGAATGTCATGTTACAACGTGTTGCAACGTGATCTCATGGATCTCACTGGGAAGAGCAGAGCTATGACTGGATACATGAAAAGCAGATTTATAACTAGCTAAACTCTAAGAAAGTTCTTCAGTTTTTTGTGTGTGTATCCATCCATCCCTCTAGCCATCCATCAATCTTTAAACCACTTCTCCTGGGTGATCTTATCATTTTTACCCAGAGCATTTTTACAATGAAGCTACTGCAAAACTATGACTAGGCACTTTCTCACAGGCAATAGAAAATATAAAAACCCAAACTGCCAACACAGGGAAAACTACCCCCCGATCCTTCAATGAAGGCAATGGGGCAAAACCACAACTGTACCGATAACAAAAATGCAACTGAAAATAATGTATTTTTTTAATCTTTAATGATGACAGTTGAAGCTGCATACCAGAACAGTGCAAGAAAGACAGACGATACTTTCTACTCCATTGCCACCAGGAATGTATCGATTTATCTCTAGCTACACACACTGTGTCATCGACTTCTCGGTAGCCCTGCTTAAAATGTAAAATATCCTCGTCATCCCCAGCAGGCAGCACGGACGTCACACGTGTCCCTGGTGCATGATGCAGGTAATAATGAGGGGTTAGCTCAGCACTAACTGCCATCACCTTACCGCACCACTACTCATAAATCATTGCACACACAGAGGAATTCCCGGAGATTGTTGATGAAGGATGGAGTCTTGCAGGTCACACGGAGAGTGTGACTGCGAGACCAGCTTATCTTCACACGCCTATGTGAGAATATACCTCTAACATAATATCATGCTCCAGTTTGCCAGGGATGGAATGCAAATGTGGTATCTATGTTCCCAGGAAGTGGCCCAGAGGGACTGGAGAAAAGACAATGTGCCTCAAAGGGGTCCAGCTACAGGGAGACACAGATAGTCCCCCCCCCCCCATTACCACCATGATCCCAAGGGAGTAAGGGGGTCTCCCACTGCACAGTACTTACTATATCTATCTATCTATCTATCTATCTATCTATCTATCTATCTATCTATCTATCTACCCAAACACACATAACCACACATAGACACATGCGTGCCACATGGGCATTGTGTCAAACAGCATCGACTCCTCTGCTTAGCAGCTGTGACTTATTTGCATTACTGAAGCTTTATGATAAGAAACAGGGTGAGGGGAAAAAAGAATTATCTTCTCCAGCTGAGAAATCTGTCAAGCTGAGCCAGGTGAGTGTCTTTAAGCGGATAGTTGGTGCGCTATATCTCAGACTGCATAGGGAGACATTGAAAGGGTAGCTTTTTGTATATCTCTGATTTCTGCTCCTGGCTTTGTCATGCCAGGGATTAGAGGGCTGCATGACAGCCATAATAAACGGACAGCAGACACCTGTTTGCCATCCTTCAGTTATTTTGTAGGATATGAATGGAAGCCATACAATTAAAACCCACACCCCTCACTGGTATCCAGCTGCAAAAAGAGATGCGGAATTAGTCTTTGTGTCTGTGATATTTCCAATCCGGCCCCATTGTAATAACCCTCGGAAGTGAACTGATTTCTGCAAGTCACTGCAGAAACAGTCCGGTCTCTGTTAATAGACGTGTGCGCCCTCGCTTACTCTGAGAATGGAAGCTTGACCCATTTCTATTCCTTGTCCTGAATGGGCCCAGCTGTGGGTGGGCCACAGAACTCTCTGGAAGGGCCAGGGAGAGAGGTTGTTTTGGTGTGAGAGCTCAAAAAGTCAGGATTAAAATTTTTGTTTTCCACCCTTCCTATTCAGAATGATCAAAAAAATTCAGTGATTGTCTGTTATTGGCAAACTTGTGATTGGATGGGCCAGGGCCTCCCTCTGAAGCTGGGCCTGAACCTGCGTGAAAAAAAACGTTTCTAAAAACAACTTTCTAACAGGACTCAAAGTAAGGCATGCTGGGACAGTCCCACTGGGACCAGTGCACCATACTCCTGAGTAGCTTTGCAGGAAATGGGCATCTAGATAAAAATCGATGGACTGATGGATCGTACGGCATCAATCGGTCAATAGTCCATTAGCCTGCGGTCAGTTCCAGCAAGAGCTGGTCAACAAGAAGGACATGGTAATGAATCTTGTGGTATTGTGGAACAACTCAACATGAAAAACAGAAGAGGAAGGGGACTGACAGGTGAATAAACGCAACTTTTATCCAAGTGATGGACCGATGTTAGACCAGGTCATTGTTGGTCTCCATTGGTGCATATGTTGCAATAATGCATCAGAACCTGATTTTCATTTTCATGCTCTGTATTCTGCGGCATGGTGGTGCAGTGGTTAGCACTGTTGCCTCACACCTCTGGGATCAGTGTTCACATCTCCGCCTGGGTTCCATGTGTGTGGAGTTTGCATGTTCTCCCTGTGTCGTCGTGGGGTTTCCTCTGGTTTCCCCCCACAGTCCTAAAAACATGCTGAGGCTGATTGGAGTTGCCAAATTGCCTGTAGGTATGCATGTGTGTTGGTGCCCCATCCTGGGTTGTTCCCTGCCTGCAGCCTCCGGGATAGGCTCCGGACCCCCCACAACCCATATGGAATAAGTGGTTATAGAAGATGGATGGATGTTCTGTATTCTAAGGACATTAAACTAAGCTGTACAGGAACACTTGGGAAATCCATTTAGGATGTGTTACGTGCCGTAAGAGTTTTGGATATGTCTACAGGACGCCTCAGTCTTCTGCCCCAAGCTCCACCCATTAGTTGCTGCTTCAGCCCGCGTTCCGGCCACACCCTTGCCACGCGCCTTCTGCCCTCTGACCTCTGACCCTGGCCCTGTGTTCCAGACGAAGATAAAGGCCTGCTGACCGCATCCAGAGGGAGCGCTTTTGCTCTTGCTGTGTTGGTGTGCTTTTCTTCTGATTGACTTCTGTGTATGACTGTTTTGTTTCTTAGTTTCTGACTTACTGCTTCGCCCTTTTTGTACCTGAACCAGGAAATCCAGTTTATTGAGGAGCCAGAACTTCATGACACAATGATGTTTGCAAAGAAAGGGTCTTTAAGTTTCTAGTAAGGTTATGGAGAATCGATAGGCACATGCTGAGAAGGTGGGGGGGGGTGGGGGGTTGGCGGTGAATGGTTTGATGCATCCATGACGCTCAGATGACCAGAAGCAGAGAAAAGAACTCTTCGGTCAATGGAGAATCCAGCACTAGTGCCAACGACCTTAAAACCCTCCAGGGTTTAAATCCTCACCATCACAGTCTGACATTCAACCCTTTGCCAGGACAAGTTTACTTTGTGCTTTTTTATTTTGCAATATTTAAACATTATGTTTCAGTGAAAAACAAAAAAGCAAATCATTTACAGAACAAAATGTCCTGAATGTCCAAAAGCAAAACAAACCTTAAAAGCTTAACTAAAATGAAACTAAAACTAAACTGAATACAATTCATTTTCTTTACAGGTATAACAAGGTCATTACAAAGTACAGTGAAGAGTTTTCCTCTGAGGATGCTCCAGGACTTGGCTCCTAATGGGGGGTTTATTTATTTTCTTCATAGGTTCTGTTGACCCCCCAGGTTCAACGTGTATAAACAGAAAGTGAAGAAATTTACAGCCCCCAACTGAATATATTAATGAATGAGTGTGTGCTCCTTAACCTTCTATATTATTATTATTATTATTATCATTATTATTATTATTATCATCATCATCATCAATAATTTCAATATTAGTAATATTGCCGTCAATAATAATAATAATAATAATAATAATAATAATAACTTATTATTGTAATAATAACACCCCATGATCATGAATTTCAGGGGGGGTGTCTGAGGTCCGCCTGCCTGACCTCGGCCCTCTGCCCCCTCCCTAGCCCCGTCTTTTCTCGCTAGCAGAGGGAGAAGCGGCGGGAGTTGATGTTCATCTTGGTGACGCCAATAAGCCGGAGAGGGGCGGAGAGGCCGAGGCCCAGCGTGATGGGGAAGTCGCACAGCAGGTCCGAGAGCTCGTCACGCTCCTCCAGCTCGAAGGTGGCGTCGTTGAGCATCCGGCGGTGCAGGTGGCACATCTGCTCGATCTTCAGCTTGCTGATGTCGCTGCGCAGTCGCATGAGCTGCCGGGCAAGCTGCTGGTCCTGCGCGCGCATCTCTGCCTATGCAGACAGAGTGGGGGATAGGGCATGACTGCGAAGGCCACGAAACTCATGCTGGGAGAAGCTAAGGATAGTGCCAGATTATTTTCCTGGCAATTTTTTCTTGTTTCCGTTCCCTGCTTTCTCGTTTAGGCATCGATTCATCTTAATAGCATAATATTATGGCTGACGGGAAATGTGGAGATTTTACCCATGACAACCAACCACAGAAATGTGCTACAAATACAGGCCTGGCATTCTGATGGAACAGAATTGTGGTCTGTTCAGAGGTTTTACCTGGCAAAGACAAAACCGACAGTCCAATTTGTCTCCGCCAGAGCCCAGGGAAGAGAGATGCAGGTTTTTGTACTGTGATTCTGATTTGATGGTACACAGGTAGTTAAGATCAAAGGAAGAGAGAAGATTCTAGGAACACTGGTGGAAGAGGCAGTGATGCAGTCACCACAGAAGCTTCTGGCAAGCACACATGTTAGCTGATCCTCTACACAAAGCAGTTTAAACGGCGAGATGGGCAAGGCAGTAGGAAAATGTGCCTTTCCTCTGACGTGCTCCCTTTCGCGTGTCTGGCTTTGACAGCTCGTAAACACAGGCCAAAGGCTGCGTCAGTGGGTGAAATGGAAGTGGGCATGCGTGTGAATGAGGCAACCAATCAGAGCTGCCGTCTCCTGCACTGACTCGTAACTGTCACTTTAATTATGAAAATGCAGATGTTTGTGTTTGTGCTGATTCTCTGACTGTACTGATAGCTTGTGCTAAATCCATGACACTGCTGATTCCCTGATTGCACCAACTGTTTGTGAAGCTTGCTCTGTTTTTTGGTGACATGCAGTTTTCACACTTGTACGTGTCAACAGGAAGGCTGCTTAGAAGAGTTTATGATCACAAAAAGAAGTGCATAAGAAAGCTACAAACACTCCCAAAGCAATGGTTATTGAAGATGATACTTGAGCTGTGTTCAATAGCTCCATTAAGTTAACCATCCATGCCAAGTTTACCAGGTAAATCACAATAAAAGGGAAGTTTGTTAATCCTAAAGCCCAGGCAACATGCCTGTCTCTTCACCCTTCAGCAAAGCCTTACCAGTTCCTTCCTGAGCCAGATTAGAGCCTCGTCAATGTTGTCAAACCCTTTCAGACCTGCTGGAGGTAGCTGACAATCCCGGACCAAACTGGAGGTCATGGTGCTTTGCCTGGATCTCCTGGAAGCTCCCTCCTGCTCCTCTGACTTGGTCTGGCCCTGCTCCCGGGCATTCTGAGTCTCCAACTGGGCCTTCCACTCCAGATAAGAGGGCCTCCTGGTCTCCAGCCTCAGCTTCTCCGTCAATGCCTTTAGGCTCCTGAGGTGGTCGTCATAGGGACCAGCAAGTTCTGGTCTACCTTTGGCCTCTGTGTCACGCTGCGGTGTTGTTACTGCATCCATGGTTATTACACCAGGGAGAAACTAAAAAAAAAAAGCCAAACCAAGAAAAATCAAAGGAAATCCACATCATGATCTGCTGTTTTATGTTTTATTCATTAAACACCATCATGCATTTGCATCCAAACAAACAAATTTCATCTTATGGGATCATGAAGGAGCCCTGACAAACTCATTTCCAGAAAATGAGCCAGAGAATTCATCTACTCCACCAAAGTAGATGGAGGTGACATCCAGTGGAAACTTACAGGATGCAGAGGTGTAAAGTTCAGGTCCAGAAAGTACAAATCCAGACCAAGATTTTGTTTCAACCAACCAGTTGAATACTCTGTAAATGTAACTCTATGTGCTCAACTGGTTGTTTGAAACAAATGCTTGGTCTGGATTTGTATTTTCTGAACCTGAACTTTCCACCTCTGGCAGGATGTCTCTTCTCTTCCTGCTAGCTTCACTGCTCCTTCACTTCTTCCATCATCTCCTCTAACTCTGGCACGGATGGCAGAAACACAGTGTCCTTAGCCCTCTGGACCTTAAGTCCAGAAACCAAGCTCTGAATCCTGAATTGCATAATAGTACACATTTATCTGTTAAACAGTAACTTCTGCATTTTCATTCTGGTACAGGAAATGGTGGTTACCGTTTCTACATACAGCAGAAAATCCATGCATGCAGTCATTAACCTGTTCACGATCACTGTAATACATGAACACTAGATCCTAAATGAAGCCAGAATGTTCACCATTAGTCAAAAAAACACAAGACAAACGAATGACTGTTTAAGTTTTTTTGCAGTTGAGAAAAAGAATGTCTTCATGATAGATAATATTTCTGTGTTGTACAATTCAGCATCATAGAGGAAATTCCTGTACTCCATAATCACTTTTTTCCCCATAGACAACAGATGGCAAGCAAAATTGTTCATGCTCCTGGTACCTTTTCACGGTGCTCATTTCCAGCACAAACGCAAGCTGTCCAGTCTGGTACAGCAAGGTGGCAATCAGTCAAACTCCCATTTTACTTCTTCTGAACCATGGAATTAAACATACCATACCTTGGGTGAATCTCCAAACCAAGAATGCAAAGACCATACTTGTGGTCTTGGCAAGATCGGTCTTGCTAACATGCCTCTCAAGAACAAACTTGGAGCGCAATGAATCATGGGATTGGTTTCGTTCGGCAAGGATGCAACCGACATATCCTTGATATTTGGTGCGGATTTTTACTGTCCTCTGTACTTGTGTTTTTAGTATTGGAACTGGTCTTCAGCAATGGAAGATGATGTAAAATGGGTACACGAGAACACAAATACGGTCATGTACGCATATTGAAATTCACCCCTCGTCTTTTTAGGCTATGTTCAAGACAGACTGGGTCAACAAGCCATTGAGAAAGATAATGGTAAATGTCATGATAAACATTTACTTTTATGGAGTGCTCTTCAACAAGGTCAGGACTTACCAAACCACTGAAGATCAAATACATAACACCAGGGTCACGGTAAAAGTCCAGTGGTACCAGGAGGCAGCTACAGAGTCTCTGATAGAGCACAGGTTTGCTACATGCCCCCTGCCTCAAAGACATGACAGTTTTGAACACCTTCAGTTTTCAGAAGTGCTTCTTGATAAATGAGCTCCACTCTGCTGAGTGCAATCCATCTCCCCACTCTGTTTTCTAGATATATGCTTTGAAGAGAGCCAAAAAAATAGCTCCCAATAAGAGATAATTACAAGGTTCTAAGTGGTTACTTAAAGAAAATCCATTTATTGACATATATTTGATGGATGTCTGATACTAAGCAGGTGGTATCTTCTATTTTTGGACTCAGCAGAAGTATTCTATAAGCAGGAAATACTGCGTTGTTCATTTTATATTCAGTAGCCGATTCCATTCGCGGGGGTGGTGAGTGGCTCAGTGGGCTAAGCTCCTATGCCTGTGATCAGAAGTTTGCCAGTTCAAGCCCTGTTTCAGCAGAATAGCCATGTACCCATGGGTTTTCCCCATGGGGATCAATATGAGTGTTAACATTAACTACAGCATCATCAGAATAGCATCCTAATGAAAAGAATGTGAATCTTATCATTTTGTGGTACTTTGTAAAAGAATTCAACACACAAATGACCAGTGGAAGTGCATGTTATGCCTGTAACTATACAGTAGTTTCATTTAATCCTAAACATGAAAAAAAGTTTCACTTCACTCTGCAGGCAGTTTACTGAGTGTGATCAGCCATGACACGCTTCCTTCAAACTATAACGTTTCCGGCTGCCTTCTCACTGTCACACATAGGATCATGGATTCCTAATCAACTTTCGCTCAAATGTGTAAGGTGCCCTGTACTGGTCAAGACTTGAGAAGCACAATCTGTGAGGATTAGACCTGCATTCTTCCTTTTTATGATAATGTGGTTATCTGAATATTTGGTTCACTGTCTTCCAAGCAACTCAAGGATTTATGGGATGAAACCACTGGACAGCTTGAGAGGGAGGTGGCAGGTAATCTGAGATACTGGTGAATCAAGTACACATCTCCCCAAACCACTGATTTCTATTGACATTTCAAGCAAACAAAGCCCAGCCTTGCAAAAGAATTCCTTCACATTATGTATTCGCATGCAACTCATGCAGGGCTGTACATTACGACCATGACAACGAATGATAATGACCTATTGTAGTCGGGCTCATGGCCGTCGTTAGGTCCGATCACTTGGGGTTAAGCCCTGAGTATTTTAGGCAGTCTTCCTTCAAAAAAAAAGAATAAAACCTTGACTTAGCCTGATTTTTCTCAATAGCTAGAAAGGTCCCTGGTCAGGCTATTTATACAACAGTTAGCACACTGATTAAGAAAATGAATTAACACCTTAAAGGAGGCTGGTTCAAGCCATAAGAGGACCTTTGAGCTAAGGTGCCAAATCAATAAAATATCCCGCTGGATTAAGTATGAGCTGCTGCGGTTTAAAAAGCCGCTATCCCCACAAGAATGACTAAACACTCGTTTTACTCTATAACCCAGTGATCTGAAGCTGGGACTCATTCTTTACAGGGACACCCTGTAGTGCTTATTAAAGTGATTTTTTTAAGCGAGGGTTCTGACACGGCTCAGAGGGGGAGATCAGTAGATACCATCTCAGGTAGGTATAGATAGCTGTAAAGCCAATAATTCACAGCACACATGCAATCCACGTGCTACCAAGTGCAAGATAACCAAAGTCTTCCTTTCTTTTCACACTCGGTCTCTCTTTAGGGACTCAATAAAAGGCAGTAACACAGAAATCTCCTGTCATATAGCCATATAGCACAACATTACATAGCGGATTTTCTCATATGGTGACTGACGTGTATTGTTTAGCTACACAAATTAATCTTTGCCTGAAAAGCTGTGTTTCAAATGGAAGCACACACATGCAAAAACAAAAAAATATATAAACAGATTAGCTGGTGCAGACTGCGAATCGTTTATGAAAGAAAACAACTGAGTGTGACCTGTTGATTGGTGAGATACGTGAGTAAGACGGCTGCAGTTAAGGTTTAACTTTACGATTGCCGTGAACTTACAGTTGTATCTGTATAACTATGGGTCATTCATTGCCATTTGCTGGGTCTTCATTTTTCTCATAATCTTTGGGCTTCTTTAACCTTCTGGCTCCTTCTTCCTACAGCGGTGTAACCTCTACACATCCTTATTCTTTTTTTTTCCCGAACCTCATTTTAAAACACTGACAAGCCCCCTAATAAGAAAGCCCGCTAAATCGGTTTAACAGAGCTTAGACGCATGGGAAACCTCCACACAACTGCGACCGGTCACGGGTTAAAACCTACCGGATTACGGCGATACAATAAACACATTATTGTGCAATACCGTCAATCTGTGGGCATTTTATATTGCACATTATTGTGCATATTATTGCGCAGATTTTATACCGTTTATCTGTGCCACTCTTTTTGGAGACTTTTTGGAAAGTATCATCTGCTGAATATAAAAACTATGCGTGATGTCAGTGAACCGTACAACACAATAACGCTGGAGAAACCAAAGCAACAATGCAAAAGAAAGCGCAAATCAGCCCATGAGGTCCAAAGAAGGGTAAAAGAAGAACGATCTGCATTGGCATCAAAAAAGTCTAAACATTTTAACCCTATTAGCCCTATAAACTATTAGCCCGGTACCGAGGTTTAGACAAAAAACTTAAATCCCTTTAAGCGAGGATTTAGTTCTATGACACAAATAACCGGACAAATAAGCAAATAAAAGCTTATATTCGTGATCACTGCGTCTCTTTGTATAGATTATTCTTTATTAATTTGTATGAAGGTATTTTACAATATAGAAGGCCAATAGTGATTAGTCATTTTCAAAGAAAAAAAAACTTCTAAAGTTGTTTAGAGGAACGTTTTAACGACATAAAATTGTAAAAAAAAAAATACCCGGACTCACCTGTCAGATTCCAGATGTTCTTATTGCATGCGATTCCACCCTTAAAGTTGCCTTGAAGTGGCTCTAAATGGTGCCGTTGGTAGCGGGCAAAGCACCGGCAGCTCCCGCCGAGTGGCAGGAGGTCCCGGTGGGGGTTGCTTGAGGCTTTGGTTGCCCGGCGACAGTGAAGTCATCCCCGGCAGGTTCCTCTATTCTTCTAGCTACAATAAGGGGCGAAACTCCTATACCCAGCAAAGGGAGCAGAGACCGGGCGGTGTGTATCCCTCTCCGCCCCGTCCTAAAGCCTTCCATATTATATCAACGGGCTGACTGCTTACCCGGTACCTGCAGCAGGTGTTTAGGGGCTGCTGTGATTTGTAACAGTGGCTGAGTTGTTTTAGCAATACTAAGGTTATCGGTATACACTGCTGGGAAGGCGTCTTGAATGCGTCGTCACCATGTGTCGTAAGGAACTCTCGGATGTTCACTAAATAAATTACTATTTAACTTTCCTTAATTTAAAATTAGCTTAATTTTAACTGTGATTTGCAACCAGCGAAAGAAATATTTCCTTTAATACGTTATTTATTTTTCTTAATAGTTGAAAACTGTCATCAACACGTCATAAAACAATCACTTTGTTTTCAATAGCTTGGTAACCAGGTTTGAATTTGGTGCTTTACACATGCTGCTTAGGTCACTACCCTTTCAAAAAGTTACCATGGTATTATCACGTCAGTATGTGGTTGTACTGGATTGTACTTTCAGTGTTTTTCTGTTTTATGCATGGTACATTTATGTTATGATGATATACATATGGGATCTGTCCCTAGTATTTAAACAGTATTGCATTTTATACTGTGGTATTTTGTTCAAATACCATAGTATTCTGTTATGTCCCATGGTATTTATTTCCAACCTGTATTGGTACTATGCTATTTAGTACTCATGGTATTGCCAAGAAGTACATATACTATTGTTCTTTTACAAAAAAGTAACTGTATTGTAAACATTGGAGTGCGATCATTTCAGTTGTACTGGATGTGGTGATGGAATTCACCACAAAAGAATTTGACCCAAGCAACTGGCAGAAATATATAATTATGCTGCTGGATTTTATTTTCGTCATTTCAAATAAAGACAATGTCTTTTGATAAAAATATTTCCTTCAGTTTTTGCCATTAAAACACTAAGTGGTTAATTGTTTGGGGCATGTGGATATTAAACTGTTAAAGTGTTTTTTTCACTAAGCCAAAACAGATAAATTTAATGTAATTGTGATTTCTAATTTCAGTGCTGTATCATTACAATACTATGGTAAACATTCCGTAAAAATACTATAAAAAAACTTATACTACCATACTATAACATAAAAAACATGTTATCACCATGGTACAATACAAAAACATCACAGATTACCATTACATTTCAACTAAAGATGCACTGTAATACTAAGTAGTATACCATTGTATAGGTGGCCAAATTACAGTGGTTTTACCATAGTAGTACTATTATACTATTACTTTAATAGTTATACCATAGTACTTTTTTGTTAGGGTATCAAATGTGTTGCAGGGGTTTTGCGTTGCTTCCAAATGGGAAACGCAAACAATTAAAGTAGCAAATGGAAATATGTTAAGAAAAAGAATGTACACAGAATACTGATCTATAAGACATTTTTTAGTAAAATATGGTGTTTTTTTGATGATTAAAATGTCTTCATAGTAGTGGTATTATGTAACACGGTCAGTGAAATTAAAAATTTGACAGAGCTACAATCATTCAGCAATTCCCTTCACCAGAAGCTGCTCATTACAATTCTTCCTTTATACCACTGTGTCATTTGGAAATGCTGACTTTCATCCAAACAGCCCAAGTCTCACTCTGATCCACCAGTGGCACTTAAACAGATGGGATGGTTTTCTCTTTTTCAGCGTCTAATTACTTGTGCTGTCCAAAGCATCACCCTGAAAAGCCGGCAACAAAAAGGCTGGAAATTAAAGTCAGGCAGTCAAAGTTTGGGGGGTGGGAGCACATTAGTTAACACACCATTTCGCCAGACTTTACAGGAATTGTTGAATTGAATAATGTACAATTAGTTAAATAATTGAATAACAGCATGTAATACTTCAAAACAGTGCATCTTGCCCAAGCTGAGATGTGAACCTGCCGGACTGTTATGACTGTGTGTTACTGAGATCCAGCAAACATAAGATACTAACACTGAATGCTAACAACTGAAGTCCAAGTTAAAAAACAGAATTACCCAGGTACTCTCTAGCCTTCTAATTCAAATTTCCAGATTTGAAGCCTGAAAGTTTTACAAGATCTCTGTGTAATAACTACTACCATAGGAAAAAATGTGGGTCATTATAAAAAAAAAGTGTTAAAGTCTAAACCATGCTTTCCAAACGTTTTTGCTTGAAGGTATCTCTGGGAATATGGATGGTTGTGCATGCCTAGTAACATACGGAGGCTTGTGGTTAATTACATGTATGTTTGTGTGCTTTGAGACCCAATGATGCTGAATTCTTCAAGTAATGAAAGCTGAAGAAACATGACATCTAGTGGCCATATTAAGTAAATGCAGGAATGAGTATTTCTATCTATCTATCTATCTATCTATCTATCTATTTATTTATCGGTTTGTTTGTTTTAATTAAACTAACGCAGTTTTCTCTATTTCCATCAGCTGGAACGTATGCTCTGGCACTAATCACTCACCCCCACTGCTATCATCTACAAACAGGCCTTTTCTAAGGCTTACAATTTGTACCCCATGATCGACTGGGATCCCATCCAGGGTACCCCCTGCCTTATGTCCTGTGTTTCATGGGCTAAACGCCAGGCTTAACATGAGCTGGATTAATTGATGAATGATTCTTTACCATTTACTTGCCATGTGCACTACTGGATTTTCTAAAGGTATTATATATTTTCAGGCACTGTGCAACATCTGGCTTTCAACATCAGTTACACTAAATAAAATTAACAAGTTTTCATACATCAACCTATATGACCTGCACAGGAGGGATAGATATTTGTAGCATATAAGCATTGCGTATTTCATTTAAAAGCCATTATAGCATTGCTATAAAGCTCATTTCACAACTAATTCAGGTGCTGATTTCAAACTATGAATAGGAAGGCCTATACAACAATTTCAACTAGCTATTTAATACTATAGCCTATCCACCCATCCATCCACTTATCTTCTCATCACTTATCACTGGACTGGGTTGTGAGGTAACAACATAGCTGGATAGTTTTAAAAACTGAAAATACCCAACAACATTTAAAAAAAACTTCAGTGTACATCGATATGTCAAATTATTACTATAACTTCTCTACAAAAGCCACCAAAATGAAAGAGCTTTCAAAATTATTGTGCCACTGATTCAGTGAGACTGTCTAGCATCATTATTAGAATCAGCTCCTCATTTGTGCCGGTCTGCATGAAACCCAAAGCTGTGGAACTTATACGAATACAAATGATAACAAACCTTTTGAATCCTTTGAATCCTTAGGACACAGGAATTCTTACTCGCACTGCCCAGTCAGGAACATATGACAGCTAAGAGATTTAACCAGTATAGTCACTTAAAGCTTCTTTAGTCAGCTTTGTAGTTATGTGAACCATAAATGGATGGGCAGAACCATATTCCCCCAATTCTCTTTTGAGGTTTGTATAATTGGAAATATTGCACCGTGTGCTGATTGACACGTCGTAATGGGCGTGGCCCGGCGGAGAGGGGCGGGACTTCCGCTTTACCCTGCTCTCAGCGGCCGTTTGTTTACCTGGGTCAGCTTGTAATGATAAGCAGGTAGGAATTATATATATTTTTATTGTCTGTTTGGTTTATGTGGTTGCTTTTTTTGCTTATTATTGTCCAAAGATGACTACCATGCAACATACGTAAAACTCACTTGCTGTATGTTAAAACGAAGGTCGTGATAATACCTTAGGATAGTATAGGGTAGTTAATAGGTAATGTTACCCAAGAAGCTAGCCGGCTTAGTTTACCCCATAAATGTTTGTTTGTGATATTATATTGTTTTATGTTGAAGTCTTAATGCCCGCAAGATATATTTCGTCAACTAGCTCATCTAGCTAGCTACAGCACTGGTGCGCTCCTCTAACTGCACAGATGGCTTTATTTCTGCTTTTATTTCAATAATGCACGTATGCATGATTTCACCATTTTGAAATTATAAGCTAAGTGAAGTTTGTAGTCACCCTGGGACTGTTTAACAGGCATTGCTTTTAAGAGATGTATATTGCACTGCTAGCCAGCTACCTGCACGGTTCGTTTGGTTCCGTTTCGCCCAAAATGGAATAGAATGCATGTTATTGTCAATGTACCCGTACAATGAAACTTGATGTGCTTATGCTACATAATATATATTATAATAAGATAACAACATAGTTATTATGATTATTGTTGTTGTTTATAATGATAATGATAATAATGTAGGTGTTTATATATTGCAGAATATTGAACTAAAGTACAGTAGTGCAATTATGTAATTGATTTAGTAGTGTTAAACGTAGTTATAAAGAGCAATGTTAAGCATTGTGTTTAAAGTGCCTGAGAGGTTTGACAAAATACTGGAATAAACAGGAGGGTTTGTTTTTGCAGCAAGCCACGATGGGCGGCTGTTTCGCAGAGTTGGGTGCCTTGGTGAGCGCTGTAGCCCTTTTGCTGCTGCCTGGCTGTAGCCCAGAAAAGCTAAGCAAGCTCCTGTTGGTGTCCTTCGATGGCTTTCGCTGGGATTACCTCCACAGGGTGCCCACGCCCAATTTCGACGCCCTAATCAAGGATGGTGTTCAGGTGGAGCAAGTGGAGAATGTGTATATAACAAAGACCTATCCAAACCACTACACCATGATCACTGGCCTTTATGCAGAAAGCCATGGTATTGTAGCCAATGAAATGTATGATCCCGACCTTAATCTGACCTTCTCCATGGACAAGATGGAAATATATGATTCTAGGTGGTGGGATGAGGCCGTGCCTCTTTGGGTAACCAATCAGATAGCGGGACATAGAAGCGGCGCTGTGATGTGGCCAGGATCTGACGTCAAAATCCATGGGACCTACCCGACCTACTACCTGATGTACAATGCGTCAATGCCATTTCAGGCAAGGGTTCAGAAGCTCATTGATTGGTTTAAGAATGAGGACGAAATTAATTTCGGCGTCCTTTACTGGGAGGAACCCGATAAGAGTGGCCATTTGCAGGGGCCAGACAGTCCTCTGATGGAAGCGGTGATAACCGACATTGATAACAAACTTGGTGTTTTAGTGGAACAGTTGAGGGACGCAGGGTTATTTGACCAGCTGAACCTCATCATCACGAGTGATCATGGAATGATGGAGTTATCAACAGAAAGGATTATTGCACTTGATGATTATATAGATGGAAACTTGTACAACTGGATTGATAAAAGTCCTGTAGTTGGCATTTTACCTAAGGAAGGTACGTTTCTTTATTTAGGCTTGTATACTATGTATTAGTATGCTTTTTCCAGTTACATACTTGTAATTTCTCAGACTAGACTCAGACTAATGTTTCTGTAATTTGAACTTTAGGATAATGATTTAAGAATGTAATTTGGATAAAACAATGCATCTGTTCAGTCACAGAGCCTTTATTATAATTTGTGTTCACAGGCAAATTTGATGAAGTCTATAGCACCCTGGTCAATGTCAACCCTAACATGGTTGTGTACAAGAGAGATGACATTCCAGATCGTTTTGGCTATAAGCATAATGACAGGATAATGCCCATAATTATAGAGGCTAAGGAAGGGTGGACAATTGTGCAAAACAAAAATGGATCATTTATGGGTAAGTCTTTTGGAGTTATGGTTTTAAAAAATCTTAATGCTACTTTATGTTAAAGGAATATGCTGTTTTCTCCATTCACTCTTCCATTGTTTGGTTTTGTATGTAGGTATTCTCTCTTACGGATTAATCAGAGCATGGATGAATCAACAGTAATTGCCTTTGATTTGCATTCATTGCACTTGTCTCTACTTTCCCTTTTTTCAGCAGGGAACCACGGTTATGACAACATGCTGCCAAGTATGCAGCCAATATTCGTGGCCCACGGCCCTGCTTTCTGTCAGGGGTATGCTAAAAAGTCAATGCGCTCTGTGGATCTTTATCCACTCATGTGCTCCATCCTTGGGATCCAACCTTCTCCCAACAACGGCTCCCTGGACAACGTGAAGGACCTGCTGAAGTGGATACAGCCTTCGCAACCAACTCCCCACATTCCGCTGGTTAGGGAGCCTGCCTATGCTTGGATCCTGGGCTCCATCCTTGGTATTGTGCTAGTTGTTGGCTTCCTTATAACTTTTGTCAAGCAGGTAACATACAGGCAGCTTCCCATAGTCCCGTACACAAGCCTTCATATTACACAGCCTTTGCTCCAGGAAGAACTGCAGATCGAATAGACATGCTTAGCGTACCTGGCATTCTGTATATTCTTATTCCTAATGTTTTGGTTTCATGTTGTGGAATGAGAGGCCAAAATATAACATTACTTGTCTAGTTCTTAGCTAGTTAAAAAGTTGCACTGGGGAAATTGCATTCTGGAGTTACGGTGTTTTTGACAGGATTTCTGCCATTGAGCAGCTCTGAAGAGCCTTTATCACTTGGACTTTCTTCTAGCCACTCCATAACTGAATACAAGGTTTCATTGAGAGATGCTGTTTGGAAAAACACTGCATTGAGCTGAGGATAAAGCTTAGCACTGATACTTACCTTCAAGGTTCCTTTATCTGACTGGGAATATCACATAAATTGCCTCTGTCACACCTCAAGGTAAAACTTTCAAGCTTCTTAGGGCACCATACCTTAAATGGCACCATACCTTCCAGACCTTAAACCTGGATTTGTTAAAATTGCAAAGAAAAGTAACAATATGAGCCCCGGAGGTAAAACAGTGAATGAAACAGGAGATGAAAGATGTGAACGTGACATTGACAGATTTACACACTAGATTGAAATAGGGAGGTTTATCTGTTTGTGGCGGATGTGTCGGAAGCTGTTGGCTAGTCTTAGTTACTCAAACATTTAGTGTAAAATGCTAATAGAAGCCATGAGATGACAAATGAACATGTAGAAGAGGTAGCCAGTCTGGACATAACATGCAGTGAAAATGCATTTATGTTTAATGCATACAGTAAAGGTCTGATGGGTCTTCACACTGGGATTTTGTTACGATTGGGTGGAATCTATTTTTTTCATATTGTCATTCCTTACAGACACTATAATAAAGTATATGGTATCTTAATGGTGTATTCAAAAGCAATGCTATTCTGGTATATGAGAAATCTTGCCGATAGTCTTCTTGGGTTCCCATGGAAAAATGTACCACAGCCCCCCCCCCCCCCCCCCCCCCCCCCTCCAACACTTCCCGCTTCCTGACCCCAGATACAATACTGCCACCATTTTAACAGCCCCCGCCTCACCACC
>JAAGVU020000039.1:14824867-14844617 GCA_011763525.2 Mormyrus iriodes
GTTTTTTCAAAAGCACTGTTTTTGTGGGATTTTAGAAACCTTTCTCTGTTGCTTCTTGGGTTCCCAGGGAAAAATATGCCCCCCCCCCCCCCCCCCCCACACTCAACGAATTTTATCACCAAGATTTCCAGAATACCATGGTGTACCCTGTTATCATACAACCGCCCAAGCTGAAATTTAGTGCCAAGTGGAAGCTTTGTGATCGCTACACTAAATAAAATTAGCGAGAGTAGGTGATGCCCTCTGTTGTGCTATGAGCAGATGTGCCCTAAGGTGCCATTTAAGATATATAACTTAATATATTCTTATCATACCTTTTTATAAGGTTGATCTCTGATTTGCATATTCTAATATCATACAGTTTTAGAAGGAATGTAAAGAAAAAAACTCATATTAATGTTTTTCATCTTGCAGTTAGTGAGCCTGCACTGTAGTTCCCATCCTAATTTAAATCTATGTTATGGGTGGCCTGTCAGCAGTACTGTAACTTTCCATGGTGCAAGGCAAATGTAATACTTTTGACACTTATAAAATTAATTTGAGTAGCAGTACTGCTTACCATTAATATGAAAACAAAAACAATGATTAAGCAATATAAACAGCAGAAGCAACCTCAATGTTTAATTGTAGTTATTGTTACCCTTTAAAGGTACATGGAGGTTCAGGATTAAAAGGTACAGGATTTAAATTAAAAAAAATGTCTTTGTGGCATCCTCTATATGTGTCTCTGAATTCCTTCTGTTTTTGATAAAAGATATGCATTTGGCGGGGCTAATGTGAAAGTGAATTGCATCTTTGTTGATGTTGCGTGTCTGTAACCTGTTGATTTAATTGTAATGTATTATGTTTGTGCTATAAGCTAGTCGGGAGTCATTGCGTTGTGCTGAAATGAAATTCTGAAAACATACAAATGTGAAGCTTAAAAGGAGAATAATGGTCAGCTGCTCGGCCACATTGTGGTGACTGAAACGCGCTGTCAACCTACCATCCCTAAGCACTTTGAACAACAGCGACACACACCATCACCACCTGGGGGGCACACACTGAGACATACTTTTTATATACCAGAATTTCAAATATTTTTATTCTGATTTGTTAATGGCTGCTGCAGGACTTTTAAAAGTTTCCTCTTTTGGGGAAAATTGGATATTTATCTATATCAACTAAATTAGCAAGCAACAATAAAAAATTCCGCCATATATTTAATTTTACATGTATTAGTTATGCTGAAAATGCCAACATGCTCTTTCTGAAAATATATGAGCAGTTTTTGGCTATTTAATTATTTCTCAGGTTGACAAGTAACAGATGTAGATATCTGTATTAATGCCTAAATTATGACTAATTGGTATTTCGTGGAAACATTCTGAAAAAAAACAAACCCACTATGTGCACTATTTAGTGCACTAGAAGGTAAGAGTTTATTTGTGGACAAGAGAAACGTAAGATCTGAAAGCTGCACAGTTTAGCTTGTTATGATGTTATCATCAGCCACACATCCTTACAAGAAGTTGGCATGTTGGCCCATGTTTAATGTATGTTAAGTACTTATCACTGAATTGTAATCGGGTTTACCTTTTTACTGATCCATGCAATCACAGGCAGCTTGCATTGACCAGTAGTGACAAGGAGGTACATTCCCTGTCTAAAGACAGTTTCCACAATTTGTTAGGAATTTTCTGCTGACACTGTAAATCACAACTGTCTTTGTGATTTACTGAGTTGTAGTTGAAGTGGAGTTGTACGTACCTGATGGTTATTGTACACCAGTATCATTGGAATGCAATCACGATTTTTTTTTTGTCAGTGATAATGTTATATGTTGTCCTCTGAAATAATGCATGATTAATCTGCACTTAAGACATTGCCCTCAGATTCACTATACAGTAAATTAATAATTTTTTCCACTGTGGTTTTTTCTTCTCACATGGAAAATGGGTTCTGATTTTACTAAGTATGTTTTACCAGTATGTTTGTTCTTGTTACTAAATAAACTTGTTTAAACGTACCCAGATCTTATCTTTTCTGTATCAGAGTAGGATTATACATATACCTACAAAATCTGTAAAAACTCACACTCATTTTTACTTCAAACAATACCAAATCCCTTTATTCTGCAGGTTTTGGACATTTGGTCAGGCATGCTTGCAGTACAGGTCTAGTAATTTTTTTACAGCAATTTTTCAAATTCAGTGAAACCTAGAAAGAGCTGTGGGCAGTAAATTAAATACAGCAACATTCTTACAACTGGAAAACCCTGAATAAACAGATGACAATGTATATTCCATAAGGTGCAGAGTGATTAAGCAACATCAATAAATGATACTACAGAAATGATAGGGTTCACCAGCCAAAACCTGATTTTGAAAAAAGAAAGATCTTAAAAATATATACATCTTTACACTTGTAACTTTAACAGTGTCACATACCAGGCTTCAGAAAACAAATATTTCGAGTGCATTCCTTTAATCTTTCAGAAATCATATAGCCATAAAGGCTTTTATACAGACAAATACAATACCAAAAGATGGTCTAATGCACGCATACAGGAAATGAGAGATGCGAGAACTGAGTGCAGCAGGGCTTGGTGGCAGACAGGAAAGTCTCTCACAAAGTGCTGTATTTTGACCTCTAAGCCATTTCACAGTAGCAACAGTCAGCATACTGGAAAGACATCACCATGACAAACGAGCAATAATTTGCCTCTGTGTAATATCCACCTCATTACTTACTCCAGCTACAATAGATGTATACAAGAAAACAAAAAAACACAACAAAAAAAAAAATCACTCATCCACTTTCACATAAGAAAAAAAAAAAGGAAATCCCTTTCATTTTCAAGTCACGTTTTAACAAAACTGATTAGACTACTGACTGTACTGACTGGACTCAATCAGATTAGGAAACCTGATCACAGGTATAAAACTAGTGACCTCAAGTCCTAGTCTTTAATCAGTGCACCCTTTGCTGAATTTATGTATACGTTTGCAAGTTTCAAGTAGTCATTGGTTTTAGATACTTAATAAATATCAGAGGCCACAGATTTGACCCAATTACCTGACGGATTCCAAACTGGTCAGTCAGAAAGTGCCATTTGTGTTTTACAATCAAATATTTTTTTTTAATGACTAAGAGACAAGAGAAGTTATTTTCAACATACAAATCTCCACCCTCTCTTCCTATTTTTTATGTCACATCTAAATTTAGCTTTGAGTACCAAAAGACAACCAACACGTGACAAAGTTCCCTTTAAGAATGTTCCACCATTTTTAAAGAGTTGTATTTCGCAATTTCATGGCTCCTTTGTATAAAAGCAATGTTTCTCAAACCGGGTGCCGGGTGGAAGCAAACTGTGGCCTGTCTAGGGGTCCCCAAGGACCGGGGTGAGAAACACTGGCAAAAATGGCTGAAGATGCAGGCATTCAGGAAGCGTACTAAAACAAGGATGGTGACTTGATAGCCACAAGCAGATAAAAGCTGAAGTGGCAAAAAAGAATGTATATTTATGAGGAACACGACCAGAACAAGTACATCATCTAGGAATTCTGAATTCAGTGTATCATTACAAAGTGGGCACTGCTGGACTTTAACGAAACTTGATATTGGAACTGTATTCCACACACAAGGTATATTCAAGTAATTCCAGATATCTCCTATTCCTCAATGCATCTATATAAGGCACTCAGGCTAATTGCTAAGTACATTCGATATTTTTATTTACACTGCTAAATCTACGGTGAAAATTGACATTCCCTTTAAAAAAAACATACCTGCATTCATACCTAACTTTCCTGAAATTTAATCAAGAAAAACCACTTACAGATCATGTGAACAGGTCTGGGTCAAATTGGAGGAGTCGTCATTCATGTACCAATAATTTTATGCACCAGCAAGATCACCACCTGCTGTTACATACACATACTCTGGCCATGGTACTCAAGACATCCCTGCCAATATACTTTTGAATATGGTGCAATAACACTAATTCTGTTGTTGTCATATTATCAGATCCCAATTATCTTCGAAGGAGCTTGCGCTCTGAATTTTGGGGAGGTGGTATCAAAAAAAAAAAATATTTGAGTGTATCACCAGCAAAGTTAGAGTCTGCATTATTGACAATACTAACAATACACTTCAGAAAATGTCGTAGAGTGAAGGTGCTTTTAGCTATTCTTGTATTTTCTACATAAACAGACACCAGTTTCTACTTTGTTTTTAAACCCCTGATTTTTTTCAAACCTTCAGACAGTCTTTTCTTATGCATGGTGACCTAACCCAGGAAATCAGATGCAAAGCCTGCAATCAGTGAAACCCCTAGTCAATCAAAGGGTCATCGTCGTCATCCTCCTGCAGTTCGAGGCGGGCGAACGGCCGTGATGAAGGCGGCACACGGTTCCTTATGAAGATGAAGAGACAGGTGAGAGTGGTGAGCACCATGAGGGCACCAATGACAATCCCGATGACGCTGGCGAGGTCAAGGCAGCTCTCGCTAGCTAGGAGGCAGCGGGTGTTGGAGAAACTGCCATTGTTGGGCTTCTCAGGTATTCCCAAGAGGTGACACATTAAGGGGTATATATCCACACTGTTAAAATGGGGCAGCCGGTAGCCCTTGCGAAAAGCAGGGCCGTGGGCTGCTAAGAAGGGGTGCATGCTGGGAAGGGAGTTGTCGTAACCATGATCACCCACTGCAAGTGAAAATCAGAAAGCAGAATTAAGAACTGGCCCTAATACCCATGCCCTGTACACGTGCTGCCTAGACATACACATTAAAGTACAAATGAAACAACAACTGAATCAAGTCTAAAAAAATAATATAAAAACCATCAAATGTTCTTACACCGTGGGAGTTTCTCATTCTGGACGATTGTCCAGCCTTCATCTGCAACCAGGATGATTGGTTGAATCCTTGCGTTGTTCCTGTAGTGCAGCCTATCAGGAATGTCCGTCTTCATGTAGGCTTTCATGTGCAGGTGACACTTGCTGAGCCGGTCAAACACAGCAGAAGCATCTGGAAATATCGCAGGAGCACAGAGACATTTTACTCAGCTCAAAAGTAACAACCATATTATATGTATTCTAAAGTTCTTCTTGTGCAGGGCACCTGGCTGTACGAACATACTAAGTATTTCAAGGCCTTCTTTTTATCCATTTTCTGTCACAGTACTTCTCACAGTTATTCCTAAAGAAACACGACTACTTGAATCAGGGAACAACTGAAGTTTAACAAAAAAAATCAACAGCACAGATGACTGAGGACTGGAGCCGGAACAGACAAAAAAAAAGTAGATTTAAGGCAAAAAAAAAAATCTATCCATCATCGGTCAGTACTGCTTTACATCATACATAGTCGCTTATGTCATTTTTCCCCCCATATTAATAATAATAAGCAGTATTATTTCACATGCTGTGTTGACAGGTGGTGTGTGGAGCAATGAAGTTTCTAAAAATATCCCCGTTTCACTGCCATAATCCATCCAGCCCCCCCCCTCCACCCCCACCAACCCTGACCAGGACAAGTGGCTGGAAGTTGGATTGATGGATGAGTATTGTTGTGCCATATTTACAACTGCTTTGGTGCCCGCTCTAACACCGTGGATTAACCCTACCAAGCCTTTGTTAAAGGTGCCATCTGGTTCAGTGGGTTAGGCTGCTGTCCCCATGATTGGAATATTGCCGGTTCAAAACCCGTGGCCGGCAGAGTGATTTCACCGTTGGACCCCCCATTTGCCTTAGGGACTGGCTGACCCTGCCTTTTCACTTGTACGCTGCTTTGGATAAAAGCAGCTGCTAAATACATGATTGTAAATTTAGTCTGCGGGCAATTCAAACCAGTGAATCTGCCTCTGTACTCACTTGTATGAGGTAAAACGGCTGCGACCGGAGTCGAATCCACTAAGGTGTAGTTGCTGGCACTCAGACAGCTGTCCAGCTGTATGAGTCGATCTGGAGAGCACTGGGTCATGCCATGGTCACTGGTCACTATCACATTGATTTTGTCCCAGAGACCCTTGCTTTTCAGCTGTTCCATCAGGAAGCCGATGTCGTTGTCCACTTCCTTGAGGGCCTTTGTCATCTCAGTGATGTTGTCGGGGCCGTAGATATGGCCGGTGTGGTCCGGCTCCTCCCAGTACAGAGCAGCAAACCTGACAGCTTCATCTCTGACCAGCCAATCAATGAGAGTAGTCACACGATCCCGAAAGCTCACTTTGGAGTCGTACTTCATGAAGTACGTGGACGTCTTGTTTTGAATCGCAACGTCAGTTCCCGGCCACATGGCAGCTGCGGTCTTGTACCCGGAATTCTGAACGGAGACCCAGATAGGGGTGGCCTCGTTCCACCAAACGGGATCGCTGCTGTGGTTATGGGTAGAGAACGTTCCGTTTGTCACGGGGTCGTACATGGAGCCGGCCACTATTCCGTGGCTTTCCGCATAGAGCCCCGTGACGAGGCTGTAATGGTTCGGGAAGGTTTTGGTGATGAAGACATTGGTGAGGTGATCCACGAGTACGCCGTCGGTGTGAAACTCCCGCAAGTTAGGGAGGGGATACTTTTCCAGATAATCTGCTCGGAAACCATCGAATGAGACAAGAATCAGGGGTGAAATTGCAGCCGATTCATTCCTGGCATGCGACTCATTTGCAGCTTGAATGATAGCGACCATGCTCGACCAGGCAGCAAATGCAAACATAAAACCAGAAGGCGCCATCTCGGAACCGTGTGCTCCCAGCTTCTAAGTCACTCTGAAAACGCTAAAAAACAAAAAAAAAAAAAAACAGTAGAATGTAAAACAAACAGGTTTAAAACAGCATGAAGAACAACACTTGATTCTGAGATATATACATTTTAGATGCTTATATAATTTTGTTCAAGCATACAAGGCAGAAAGGGTATTTATGATTTACAAAGGAATGCCACTAAAACTATTTCATTTTATCTTTTTTCCTATGTGGTATTGAATCTACAGAATCAAAATAAGATATGAGCATAGAACTACTACATTTTATTTTTTTTACCTATGTAGTAGTAATCTACAGAATCAAAATAAGACTGATGTGGACTTTGGAAGAAATAAAAATAATAAACTCATACATCAATGCATGACAGTATCAGGGTCCAGTATCACCGAGCTGGAGGGTATTCCAAAGCAGGGTATTCATTAGCCAGATAACTTATGCCAATTGTCAGGATTGTCAAATGGGAACCTCATTTACCTCTCTTCCCATTGGACAGATTTCACGTTCATCTTAATCCCTGTGTTATTTTTGGGATCGACGTTACCCCGGTCCATTTTAAAAATGAGAATAAATTCTATAGAATCCAGAATTTAGAATGGAAGTAGTAAAATAGACAAGGGTTAAGTTAACCAGCTAACTGGGAAAGCCTGCTTTGTGGAATACCCCCCTGGCCAGATAACTTGTCAGAATTAAGGTAGTCTGGGATAAACGTATTTCTGTACAGCTTTATGATACAGGCCCCAGGGGGATGTTCCATGAAGTAGGATTTCTCAGTTAGCTGGGTTACCTTAAGCTAGAAGTCATGATTGTCCAATAGGAATGATCCTTACCTAAACTTTTATTGGATAGTCCTTAATTCTATCTTAAATTAACCTAGCTATCTATGAAATCCTGCTCCGTGGAACACCCCCCAGATCTAGTAGGTGATACTTTTTGCCATTTACACTGAAAGTTTAACCTTTTGCATTCATCTATACTACTCTGATCAGTTCAAAGCTCTGTGTATTCATGGGAATATGCACAGGTAACAAACTAAGGAACAGGCACAGGTAAGAGGAAGGTACACTTTGTTGAGGCATGTTTCTTGTCTTTTCAAACAATTGTTTTTTTCCCCAGAACAAACTATAAGACCCAAACTATACTGCTTTCAGTTTTCAGGGGAAGAGTTTAAAAAATAGGGAAGAGGAACACTTTTTATGCAAGGAAAGAGAAAGTGGCAAAAGCATATACACCACTCAGATTTCACATTCACAAAAATAATCCTTTCAATGACTCTGTGCTTTCTTCATTTAATAATTTAAAACTTTAATTAAACTCTTAGGTTTCAGTAAAATAGCTTCTATGATAAAACTCTAATAATAAGCTTACCTTCTACACCTGTGCAAGCTTTTTGAAACGTGCGAGTAGGCCGACTTGTCTCTGGTACCTGACTGAACCCTACTCCTAATTAACCGAAAACCAATACGGGAAGCAACGTTACCTTTTTGCTATTTAACCAAGTTATTTATGGTAATTTACATCATTGTACAAATGTTTAATTCAAAAAGCTCAACATTGCACATAATTATTACAAGTGAATAACAATAGGCCTATCCATTAATTTTGTTTGGGACATTCTTTAAAGCTTACAGACTTCTAAAATTACCAAATGACAGGAATCCACTTTTAAATAACTTCTACCTCCAGCTTAATTTTTTAAATCTTAATTCAATTTCGACGCTTTCAATGTGGTACTACAAGAAAAGGACGACTATAAGCGGTATGAAATGGAGAGATGCTGCAGGCTATACCGTCCCACACTGAGACGTCACTCGTTTAGGTTACTTAAAGGAAATTAACATGACTGCATGCCCTTATATATACTCAGATGAAACACTGAAAAAACTTATTATCCGTAAAATATTAAATTTAAAGCAATCGCCCGGTTTTTACATAAATAAACTTTGTGCCAGTGAGTTTTGATGCGGAAGCGGTGGTTGGTTGTTAAAAAGAATAACAGCGGAATATTCTCATTACCTTGAAATCAGGCTTTTCCGGCTATTTGCCCGGACTCCACATTAATCAGTCCATAGTTATGTCATTTATCATAACCGTACCTTATAATAACAAACTGTTGTTATAAACACAAAACCCCGCCACTCTCTAACAGCCGTACACATATATTGAGCTATTAATTACATAAAACGAAACTGTTTCTTTATGCAACAACATGCGTAATTATATAAAGCATATCATGTTCGACTATCTAGCTAGGCTAGTTCGGATAAAGCAGGTTTGCGGAAACGACAGGCGATCGCATAAGGTTTTGCAATGACTAAGTATGTGCTGTTAAATATAGATCAGCTGTAACCGGACCGGGCCGACACTCAGCATAATACATTACGTAAAAGTACTCTGTATAGGCCTACTCATAATAAATTCGACATGCTCACCGCACCCGATTAACTTAAACCTTACCGTTTCCGAAACTTCCTCAAAATAGCTTATCTTTTTCTCTCTTGTTTTTCTGACGTTCACAACGGACAAGCCGGCCAGCCTATTGCGGAGAATGGGCTCGCGGAGGCCGGCCGCTCGGGGGCGGACCGAGAGCCGTCATGCTGCCCACCAGCACGGCGTGGCGATGCGCGGCTTCCTGTTTCGTTTTGCGGGAAATCGTGAAGAACTGTTTTCGAGCGAAACGGCTGATTTGTAACTTGCAAAAGGAAAACGGAATTGTAATAAGCGGTAATATTGCACGCAGTGTTAGTTTTTGACTTTGCATAAGTATGCTGTGTTATAATAGCCTATTATAAGTATGCATATTAATGTTGTAGGCTACCTTAAACACGGTATGGCCATACTAACTTATCTCCTTCATCGTTTACGATCTGCTATTGCCTATAAATCAGAAATATAGACTGTCTTTCTGTCAGTTTGAACCTATTTCCATGTAGCTTAAACCTGCCTATTTTTATGCTCTTGTAGACTGGTCCTATTTTATCCTGCCCGTATCACATAAAATACCAGCAATAAATATTTTAATAGTAATGGAATTTTGAAGAATTACCAAGAAGACCTGATCGGGTTTATCGGGTCTTTTAATCTGATCAGAGCACCCTTCACTGATTTGTTTCGGTTTGTTGTATGCCGCACACTTACGGCACCCTATTTACTCACACACGGCCAGAAATTACACTATGCATACAAAGAAGCAGCTATTGCATGGAAGTTGCTGGCTCAAGTCCCAAGAATGGCATTCCTTCTGTACCCTTTTGCGGGGTGTTCAAACTTACAAATTACTTTGGCTAAATATGGGCTAGCACAGTGGCTCTTTGGTTCAGATTGTGGCCTCACACTGGCAGGTTTATGGAATTGGCATAATCCAAAAAATTTCACTATGTATCGCAAACAAATGCTGGGAGAGGTGGCGGCAGGTGAATTGATGGCTTGAAATGGCTCATAGTGTGTGTGTGTGTGGTTGGGGAGGAGGGTGTCATGTTCAAATTACGTTGTGGTGGCCAAATGTCCCCACAATGTGATAGGAACCTGTTATTTTGACTTTGTGGGGACCACCTTTTCGGTCCTCACAAGGGGAAACTCAATTTTATAAAAATCTGTGACTCCAATCAAAAAGCTAAAAATGCCAAAAGTCTTGTATTTTGTTTGGTTAGTTATGATTAACGTTAGGACTCAGTAGGGGTTAAGATTGTTGTTGTTGGGATTAGGGTTTTTCCCATAGAAATGACTGGACGGTCCCCACAAAGATATAGATATCTAATGTGTGCGTCTGCGTGAGCGAATAAGCGATTTCACCAGGGGTGCAATTGCACCCCCTACTGGTCAGATGTAAATGCCATTTGAAAATACTAAGTTCAATAAATTCATATGAAACTTTGAAGCTATATTTGACCGGGCAGCTTATGTCAGTCATATCAGTGTGTAACCTTGCACCTCCTGGGAGTAATGCTTATGGAGTCACATGTGTGAATAATTGCCCTGCGATGAGCTTGTATCCCATCCAGAGTGTTCCCCGGTCTTTTGGGGTGGACTCCAGGCTCCTTATGACCTCATACAAGATGAGCAGTTGGAAAATGGACAAATGCTTTATTTTATTAACTAAAGCTGTGAGTGAGGACTGCCCATTACAATGACACTGCATTTGGAGTGTATATTCGCATGTCCACCACTGTCGACATTTGGTATGAGGCAGTTAAGCTCTGCCCCTGGCAGATCTGTAGAAGATGGCTATTTTGGCATTAGCAGAAGAAGGTAAAATGGGCGTCTGATCATGGAAAGGGGGAGCAGTGGAGTGTGAGCTCAGACATCAGGAACCAGGTATGCTTTCTTCTGGGCTGAGAGGAACAATAGAACCCATTCTTATATAGGCCTACAATCCACAAGCACACCACAAGATTCGGGGACAGCTTTTACCCCAGTGCAGTCAGACTGTTCAACATGCGCTGATGTGACATAGAGGCTGTTTCTATGTGCAATAATAATAATTCTGATCATGTGCAATATATGCTAGCAGTATGTTCAACAAACTTTTGTGCAATATTGCTAACACACAATGCACATGCTACAGACTGTTTAAAAATATTTCACACCTACACTCCTATGGTCACTCACAGGCACTCTGTATATGTTGATTGCTGTTTATTGTATGTTGTTTATTTAATGTTAGTTATTGAAATGTTGCACTGCTCTGCTAATTGTTAATTGTCTAGTCTCTGAAGGTAGCATTCAAGTAAGTGTACTCTGTACACTGCACTTTGGACACATGACAATAAAACTTTGAATCCTTGTTCCTTGATAATGTGAAGTGACTATCACTTGACTTAGTCCCTACCCCTGATGTGCCCCCCCCCCCTTACAGTATGTTACACTGGTATCACTTTTGAATAAGAGTGCTGCATATGATCTTTGCACATTGTTATTTTTTCCTGGAATCTACTTTCGTTCTCAGCCAGGGGCATCGTTAGACCTATATTAGGGGGGTCTTTAGCCCCCCTAAAATGTTTTTTAGCCCCCCAAATAAATCCACATTAATTAGTTTAAATAATGTGGGCCATTTCTATCAGACCCCCCTAATAAAGGCTTAGCCCCCACCCCCCCGTTTCAGAAATCTCTAGTGACGCTCCTGCTCTCAACTCTTGGAAGCCATTGCATTTCGCTCACTGAACGTTATCAATGACGTGCACAGACTGTTCGAGGGGAGGTGCTCAAACAGGGGGGCATGGCCGACTGGAACATTTTTGCCGTTCAGGGTAGGGGAGTTCCCTTTTTCTCGTGCTAGTCGATTATCGCCAAAGGGTATTTGGAACGGGGGAGGGGCACTTTCATTTGTTCAGTCGAAAGGGCCAGGTGCTCAGGCACCTCCAACCACCGACCCCTCGGCACGTTACGTTATCATGACATCATTCCCGTGCAATTGCAAATTACATCCATAACCTACGGCCTGCGCTCTGCCAGCTAATCTATACTTTGTTCGTGTGCCTTGCCGTGGTGCTTTGAGTTCTGCTCTCTAATCGCTCATCGGGGGAGCGATGTTCCTGCTCTGATTGAGAAAATCTAATTACTACCATTCCTATTGTTCTTCATCACGTCTCCAGTACTTATACTTGGCACTTTAACCCAGCCGCCCCTGATCAGTCGCAATAATCTCATCAGGTATTTGTTAACTCAGCATCATTTGCATCCGTCTCGCTGCGTTTTGATTTAATTTAGTTCGGATTACCGAGACACAGTTGTTGTTTCCAGTCTGTACATTTAGGAATACTGCAAAAGAGTTTTCTAGAAACTAGGTATCCGTACTTTCTGGCACTGGACTCCCTCAGTTGTGTGTACCTATTCGTTCAGAGGAACACAGTTAGGCTATATGTTAATAATTCATATCTGCGCAGCCCTGGAAGTGCAAACTCTGACTATTTAGGTATTTTAAAAATCATTAACCATTGTCGTAAGATTTTATATAGAAGGCATTATTTGCCCTGCAAGTAACTTTACACAGTTCCCGCTAAAAATATGAAGTTAATTATACTTTACATTTTTGTTGTTACTTACGTTTCGCTTGCATTTGTTAATAAATGTTCAATTTTAAATAGGTCTACTCATGGACTCTTACTGCTTCACTTGAAGAGGAACAAACATCGAATGTAACATGGGCTATAGGCTATCTGAAATCTGAACATCGTTGAAACAGAATGACACATTCTTTCTCATTACGGATTTTTTTCCGTGTTTCTATCTGAATTATGAACGCATTTTACTAATTACTTTGTATTTTCCAGACTATTAAGGTATCGGCTTAAAACCAGGTAGTCCGGGCCGTTTGGCACTTACAAATAACATTTTATTAATGCGACTCATTGTTTGATGACAAAATCAGTTACCTGAGCGCAAAGACATGTGATTGACGACTATGAAAGGTGATCGTTTTAAGATAAGGGCGTCCTCCAGGGTTTAAACAAAGGATAAGCCAGCCTACCGATCAAAGTACTTAACTCCGTTGCAGGTGCGCAGCATCAGTAACCAGCAGGTAGAGACCGGAGAAACTTCATTACTCCTGAATAGTTCTACACCTGAAACCTAGCAAAATTAGACATAACATTTTAAAAATGAATGACGGTCATGAGAATGTATACGAAAGTATAGACGAGGGCAATCTTTATGTGACTCCTCATAAAAATGCCAGCAGCGAGACCGAATCCCACTATGAGAACCAAGGCGCTATATACGAAGAACCAAGTGTGGTAAAAGATGCAGCGTACGGTGAGACGAAATTGCACGAATCACACGAAGGTGATGAAAGGCGTGAAGACCGAGCATCGCCGGATTACATCAACATCCGACCGGAGTGCCAGAACGGCGACTCGGATTCGTCGGACTGCAGCGAAAGAAAAGCGGCGGAAGGCAATAAATTGTCAGGTACATCTGAGAACGAGGGTGTGCAGGAGTCACCTAGTTTAGTGGCCATAGCCAACGGGGTTAAGGGTAAGCCATCATCTTTGACATCCTCCGAAGACGGGGAGCCGGTCCTCGGGGACCCCTGCGATGACCCGAGTGCAACTATGGGTGAGGAAGAGGAGGAGAATGAGGTGGAGGACAGGATCGATGAGGGGATGCTGATGGCATTTAGCCTGGAGTCCACAAAAATCTCCGAGCCCGAGGAGGTAGTTGATTACAGCCTTCGCACAGCCATCGACAGCAATGAAGACGAGAACAAGATCGCGGATCCAGATCAACCTGAAGTGGTACTTTTCGTTAAGGTAACGTCTTTTACAATACAGCCCTCATTTTATATTTAGGCTTAAGAGTTCAAGAGACGGCTTACACGTGGGAATCATTTTTATTCATAAATTTTCCGAACTGGTAAAACTTCAGCAGTTGTACTTTATTGCCCGTATCAGCATTCAGAGATCACCTGTCTCAAGGACGTGCGAGCTGCGATTGCTGGTAATAGTAATTACATATAACAGCAAGACTTACTGTGTGTAAGTGTACTAGTTCATAGAAAGCATTCTATGAAGTCGCTTTTTACAGATGTTTTTTCCTGATCAACAGGAAACGGTGATGAGCAAGTTAACGTTAGGACCTACTAATGTCCTATTAAATCCGTCATGATCCATTGCTATAATTGTGTTCTCAGTTGTGAATGTAATTTAAGTCCCTTTCTCCTGAATTTATAGACAGTGACCTTCAAGACATTGTCTTTATTTACAACATAGACCTTTGAGAACCTCAGCCAGTTAGTCCGTGTAATGATTAACGTTTATTAAGCTGTTGTATAGTTACACCCTACCACACTAAAATGAAAAACCTCAGGTCTTCTTTTGGAATTCTGTTTTAATTGAAAAAGATACTGAGTTTGCATATGACATTGGGGAAATCAGAATGCCATGCACCTATTTATAATATCAATATGTAAAGTTTATGTGCAATAGAAATACATTTATATAATGTATCAATATGTTACAAGTACATAGTTAAGGGTTCAAGGAATGGAATGAGTCTGATCAGGAGTTGTACAAGCCTGGAGCTTTCATTGTCTGTTGTGAATCTGTATGGCCTGGACCTTCTGCAGATGAGCACTCCTAAGACCACACCACCTTGTGCTTTGTTGCATATGAACCAATGTGCGGACCTCCAGGACCTGAGATTTGTGGCTGATGAACTTTAAGACTGTCTAATCATTAACCTGCTGACTGTACAGCTGCAGGAAGGAGGTTGAACGTCATAGTGAAACAAATGAACCTGAGCCGTTATCCTTGGCTGGTTCTTGGGGAAAGAACAGTTAAATAAGGGACGATCTACTTTTGAAGTGGTTTCTATGATACATAACAACACACTGTCATATTATATTACTGTTGAAAGAGTCATGTAAGTCGGATAACTTTTCAAGATGTTTAGTTTCAGTAACCGCTCGTATAGGGGTCACTTGTAGAAGGCTGGGTTAGGTAATAGTCTGAGTGAAGGTTATGGTGTTCAAAGCTATCAAAACTGCTCTTGCTCAGTTATCAGTGGGTCCAGCTAATCAAGGTCTAATTACTGATGTTAGACTGAGCTTTGATTGACAGCATTGAAATCATTTAACGCTTAGTGTGGGTGGAACATGTAATAATTTGGTTTGAGTTTATTTAACTTTATGACTGCACATCATTCATCCATAATCTTTATCAAATTTGAGCTTTTATTGTGAAGTGTTTGAGATACATGGGGCACAAAAATTCCACTCTCTGTGTGCCTGTGTGTGTGCGAAATACAATACAACACAATATAAGAAAAAAAGACATGGCAATAATTTAATTTGTAGTGTGAAATGGGGATGAGGTAGTCAGCTATGCAGGACATACAGATTGATAATATAACGGTATAAAGTGCTGGAAAAAGCGCGGCAAGTTCATTGACAATACAGTATTGCACAAAATACAATAGTTATTGGATGGACAGGTACAGGTCACCAGTTATTCAGTGACCTGATGTCTGGTGGAAAGAAGCGGTTTCTGAAGTGGGTGGGGTGGTGATGCACCAGTATCGCTTTCCGGAGGGCAGGAGTGTGAGGAGGGCATGAACTGGGTGGCTGGCGTGCCTGATGATGGACTCGGCCCTCTTCTAGTAGCAAGAGAGGGAAATGGACTGCAAGTGGGGAAGATCTGTGTCAATGATCTTCAAAGCTATTTGGATAGTCCTTTGCAAAAGTTTGAGGTCCTGAACCGTTAGGTTACACATCCACACCATGACATTTCCTCAATGGTGCAGCGGTAGAGGTTCATAGGGGCTTTGCTTCCTTCCTCAAAGCACTTTAGCTTCCTCAGGAAGAACAGCTATTGCTGAGCCTTCTTGAGGATGCAGCTGGGGATTAGAGACCGGGAGAGGAAGTCTGGATGCCCAGGTACCTGAAACTGCTCACAGCCTGAACAGGAAATCCATCAATGAATATTGGGCAATGAAGGCCTATGATCTTCCTGGAGTTGACAATGATCTCCTTTGTCTTGTCAGAGTTCAGAAAAAAACATTGTTTTCTGTTATTATACAGTGAGGAAGCCAGGGAAGAAACCAACATCACCCAATAATATAAAATAGCATATAGTGTCTGTTATTGTTACAAAATATTACAGCCGTTTCATTATACTTTATTATGATTTTGTAGTATTTATAACACTGAATTGCATTTTATCATGTGCAGTATCTTGATATTGCCCAAGTGCTGTTGAGACCCTGCTGCCCTTCACAGCTTTGCTGAAGCTCCCATTCATCATTCATGGCCAGGTTTAGTCCTCATGCCTGTTCAGGCTCAAAAACAATTATTTTTACCAGGTGACAATAAAAATATAACTTTACCTTGTCACTGTCAAGTGAGCACAGAATAACATTGTTCCTGTGATACTTTATTAAGTGTTTTGTCACAGTTACCATGTGTAGCCAGTGAGCATGTCTTTTTCATCATCCCTTTTATTGCCAAGGTTTATGAAATATTGCCAGAATCATAAACAAAGTCTCACTTGTCAGGTGGTTAAAGGTGCAGCCATGGCAACCACAGTAGAAATTAACTTTAGAGAAATGTGACACTATCCCACCTTGGGTGTTTGTAATTATTAAGTAAATATTTGTACTATTTTATTTTAAAGTGACGAATAAGCAATATACAGTACTGTGCGAAAGTCAGGCAGTCAAAGGAAATGTTTAAAACTATATGAGTAGTAAGTACATATTTGCTCAGTACAAAATATACAATTTGCACATGATCTAAAATTAAAGAGTACAGTAGCAAAACAAAAAAACAACAACACAAATTTCTTCTTTTCTCCAAATCTGGCTAGATGAACATCACTTCAGTTCTCAAACCTCTCCTCGGGGGCACGTCAGCCATTCCATGCATTCATTAAATTTCATCACAAGCTCACTTACTCAGTTAATTTAATTAGTCAATGAAGTATTGATTAACCATAGGTGATGTGATAATGGTCGAGTAAAAAAAAATACATGGGTTTACAGACATCACTATTTTACACCAACCTGAAAATCATTTAAACATCATTTTCTTTGACTTACCCAAGTCTTTTGCAGTTTATTTTGGTCGATCTTTTCTTGTAAGCGGCATTCCACCCAGCGTGTTCCTCTGCCTAGTACCCTAGGCTCTATGGGCTGGACTGTAGCAATGGTTCTCTAGCTGTGGGTTTGATTTTGTACCTAGGACCAATTATTTGTGTGTTTCTAACAACTAATTTAAACATACAATTGATTTGCTGTGGTTTGTTTTTTTATCATGTTATAAACTGGACTGTACCTCTTCACCTGAATAATCATTTTCAGCGGAGATCCTCGACCACTAGAGGTCTCTGCCCTTATTTAATTTATTTGTTTGTTTGCTTTATTTCTTCTCGGATTTTTAAAACGAGCTGCTGGTAGTTTGATCTGAGTTACTTGGTCATTTTCCAGACCGAGTGAGAGAATGTTACTGACGAGTGGCTTCTGCTGAATAGCGTCTTCCATTTATACTGCACTGATTCTTTGTTTTTAATTACGTTTTTGTCAAAGCTGTAGTCCAGAATCAAGAGAACATGCAAAAAATTATATAGCACTGGGTTTCGGGCAACGATGTGACTTAAAACATGTCACATTTTTATTTTTTGTTTTAATAATTTAACTGTAATATGTAAATACAAAATTATATATGTTTTATTCATAATAAATTTAAATAATTACTATTTGGGAGAAAATATGTTAGATCCATCTGAGCAATTACTTATACTGAGACTAGAAGTAGGCTGTTTGCCACATTCAGGGTAACAAAATCCGTTTCTTCTGTGTTATTAAAGTTTTTAAAATGGTCCGTAGCACGGAATTTATCAGCAATGAGGGAAATGTTTCTCTTTCTCTTTGCTAAATATGTAATGGGAAGACAAGCTACAATCTAACAAGGTAAACAATATTTTCAAGCGCTATAAAGCCCAAGGCGGAGACTTAAGTCATTGTGCCCTGCCCCCCTGCCCAAGCAGGTCGAGCGCACTGTAAATACCACGTGACTTGCCCTCCAAAGTCAGAAAAGGACATTGAACTTACTGGCGGGGGCGGGGCAGAATTTCCGTGCGACTCTGTGATTGGCTTTCCAGTCATTCTAAGAATATTGGCCGTATATAAAGACCTGGCGGCGCGTTAAGTTGTAAATAATGGTGTCTCGTGTCATAATCGTGGTCTTATATAAAAAAATCTACGAGACCAGGTTCCTTATATTAATCAAAGAGTCATTGCTCAAGGTGAACAGATAACTTACTACAGACTAATAAAGAGAAAATAAATAAAAAATAATCGCGTATTTCATTTCAGAGAAATTTGTCTGCGCTTTATGGAATACTAATTGAGAAATCATTTAAAACTACAATGACTGGCACATACACTGTACGTCCAACAAGAATGGGTTCAATTATAAAGCCCGTAGGACAGGCTGATCTGACTACCAACAGCTATTTTTACAGACCTATATTTCTAATTTCCAGGAGGGCCAGGGAAAAAACACGAAAACCAATTCGTACGCTAAAACCAGTGCGCCTTGAATAATTCAGTGAGGAATCTTCCTTTTCTGGTTTCCCGTGGCTGATCAAATGTAACCGGCCAGAGATTGGCAGTGCGGACAGCTTGTGGGGCCGTTTCAATAATGCATTAAAGGCCGATCCATCATACTGGGAAGAGGCCACCCACATACAGGGAAAAGTCACACAGGTCTATAGGATTTTATCGGACACGGTGACACATTTCTTTGGAAACCGCTCAGTGCTGAGTCAGCGTTGCTGCCTTTCGCGACACTGAGAAGCGTGGTGGGTTTTTGTAATCAATCAACATTTTAGTTACAGTAAGTTATCTTAATTCTTCCTAATGGTGGATTTAAAAATAAATAATCATCATGTGATGGGGGGGATTATATATATATATATATATATACATACACACACACACACACACACACGTGTGTATATATATGTGTATGTATGTGTGTGCATGTTTTCCGTTTTGGTTAAAAATCAGCCATATGACTGTTATTGCATCTTTATTGCAATGGAATTGCGTTTAACTGTCCTGCTACAAAAATATTTCGACTTAGGAGATATGTTCAAGAGATATGTTCTCATTCTCTCTTCTGTGTTTCTGATTGGGTTATGACACTGGAACATGTTATATTTTTGTCTCGAGTGTTTTTGTTTATGGGAAAAAGGGCTGGTATCAAAAAAGAATAGGGTTAGTCTTTAGTTTACTGTCTTGAGGGAAATGGCCACCCGTTCAGCTCTGTGTGAAGCAGGCGGTCAGCCATATTTGACCTGCAGGGCTTTGGTAGAGCACGTGAGCTACAGGTGGTGGCTCCGGGTGCCTGCTGTTCCTGTAAACCATGTCACACTGGCAGGGGAGAATTCTAGAAGCTCTATATTTAGAGTGGACTTGCTGGAATGTCCCTGTGCCCCTACCCTAGCCGGCCCCTCCCACACCCCCCCCCCCCCCCGCCCCCCGCCTCGCTGTCGCTACTCTCCCGTCTCGGCGATCCTCCG
>JAAGVU020000039.1:14844717-14855183 GCA_011763525.2 Mormyrus iriodes
GCTCTCCTGGCCTGACACGATCTCCAAATGAAAAGATCCATTCACGGTTCCTGGGCCTTGCCCGGCCTGACCCCCACCCCCCCCCCACCCCCCTCCCCCTCCCCGACCCCGCCCCCCCCCCCCCCCCCCCACCCTGTATCCTGCTGTACCCTGGGTTAGTTTTTGCATTGGTGATTCACAGGCAGATACAGTTTCCCATCATGAGGTCGGGCAAAGTCGCGGCCAACCAGGTGATGGATCTGTATTTCCATCATCTTTCCAAAACCATTACGGACCCCTGATCGTCACCCATCTTCGTCATATTTCATCATAGTCACCACCCAGCCCCCCACCATCTTAATCTTTTAGATCAGCGATGACTCAGAGGGCTCTTATTTTTAGTTATTTTTCCTCCACACTGTTGTATTTTTCAGTTCTATTGCTGCCAATATTTGTAAATATGTGATTTTTTCACTTGATACAAAACTGGTTTCACTTCAGATTCAGCTCTCCTATATCAGCATTTTCAGTTAATGTCTTATGGGATTTTAATTTGCCTCCACATTTTATGGTTTAGTGAGTCTTCACTTAAAGGGGCTCAGCTGTGGGATATTCCATGAAGACAGAGATACCATGGTACCAATATCCATGCATGTTCCACGGCTCTTTTTCCCAGGAAGCACCAATGATACTATCGTTCACAAAAACTAACAAAATGACAAAAACAAAATGACAACAATATTTTCATTAACTGAAAATATATAAACAAGGCTTCACAAAAAAAAACAACAAACTGTATTCTTTGTTTACAAAACAAATTAAAACTAAAATTTCAGAGAAAATGCTCTTCTGTTTTTGTCAGTTTATTTCATACATAATTCTAGGTGGATATGATCTTTCATTTTTTGAGCCGGTCTAGCTATCATGGTGGCTGCAGCGGCCAAAGTTGTGAGAGTGCCAGAGTCTCTTCTTTCTGCGTGGACTGCCGTCACCTGGCTTGAGAAACAGAATATCCACATCTCTGGAGCAAAATGTTTTCTGCAAGATCAATATGAAATTGTTGCTTGACCGAAGGACACCATCTCTCTCTTTCTCAGCCCCCCCCACACTCACTTGCACATACACAAACGCACGCTTGAAATCTTGAAAAGCTGTATTTGATCAGGTGATTCTTTCATAAAGCAAGGACATATTTTTTGTTTACAATGTTGGACGCAAGGCAATGATTTTTCATCGAGTTGCATGACCCACATCTAGTGCTGCACAATACAATTTATTAATAAGTTAATTTTCAGTTGGTTCATTTTTCACACTGTATCTCACCTTAGAAGCAAAATTACACATATGCAATTAAAGGCTGCTTACATATTTGCACCCATATCTACATTTAATGTACTGCTGTTGTGTCCACTAACAGTTGAATTTTTCCGGTACGTGACAGAAATACATTGACTGGCACACATCTCGTTTTATTGTGGGATGGTTGTTCATCTGTCATAAGTGAATACATTTTTCAAAATATTTTTAATACACAATACTTTTACTGACCTATTTGAATCTCATCTCTGACAAATACTTTGTATTACAAAAAACTAAGACTAACACTAAAACTAATAAAAACCCCAGCCCCAATTTAAAAACTAATAAAAACTAAACTGATATTGAAAACAAAAAAGTGAAAAAATAAATAATAAAAACTAATGAAAATTGCCAATCTATTATATAATTGGGTAGCACTCACTGGAAATTAGGGTGATTTGGAATAATGTAACTCCATAAGTTATTTAGCGGACAAATTTTCATCCAAAGTGATGCACAGTTGAGAAAGCAGGGTCAGACCATCCCTGGAACAATTGGGGGTTAATGGCCCACTCTACCGACCCTGTGATTTGAACCAGCAATCTTCCGATCATGGGTACAGCCCTGAATGTGTGCAACCAGGTAACTTAATAGTCTGTATACCTAAAATGTTTTCCCATTCTTTGATTACACAGGATAGGTAACACTTATAAATGTGTTTTTTTCCTCTATACAGAAAATGGTTCTGTAAAGAGTACATGGCCTACTTTAACAGGTACACACAATGTCTTCAATTCTTCAAAATGAACCTTGATCTAAAAACATGACTCCACTATATTTGGGCACTTAGGGTATATTGATAGTTTAGGGTTTATTAATTTTGAATTGTGCTAATTTCAAAATAAAAAAAAAACCTCATAATTTTAAATGTTGGATCACTCTGGCATGTTTCTTGTGAATAGACTCTATACAGTAAATAGAGGCATACATATTTTAATATATACGTATATTATTTATCATTGCATGACTGCACATGCAGCATATTATACACATGTAAAACGTTGCTAGGTCACATATTTAATATGCTGCCAATTATTTTAGGTAGAACTGAAATGAAACGACTTAGTCCCTTATTGATAGTGTGATGAGAATTGACAGACAAAAAAAAAACACACGTGAGGGCTGGTTATTTCCACAGAAGAGAATCAGTCATGGCTGCTGATGGCGCTAAACCTGCAGCTGTAAGCGGTGGGGTCGTTTTGGCTGGGGGGTGGTTTGGGGGGGTGGGGATGGGCTTTAGCAGCGTGGTCTGGGTTGCCCGGGAGCCTTAAGCCCCTCCCACCCTGTCAGCCTCTGCTCCAGCTCTTTCGCCACACACTGTTTTCGGCCAGAGCAAACCGGCTCGCCTCGGTGGCTGTAGTAACATCCAGCACCTGTTACTCCATAGGAATAACTACTGCACGTTTAAAGGAGGAGGGGCGGGAGAGGCCGGGGGAACGAGCCTCACCTCTGCCTCACGTGGTCGCCCAGCAGAGGAAAGATGTAGATGTTTATCTGGCTTTGATGTGAAGAACTGATCTCCCTCGGTGAGGCTAACTGTCCGAAATGACTGACTGCAGCCCCACAAATGGTGACGACAAGGATCCTGACATTGAGCTGTTTGTCAAGGTAAGGGGATACTGTGACCCTCGGTTACCTGTAGGAGTCACCGAACATGAAAATAAGCAATTTGAAGGGCAGAAAGTAGCTCCCTGTGTGGGGGTCAGTCTGTATGCCTTTATTTTTGAATGACCTGTGTAACTCTATATTAGTGGTACAGTTACTGCTGCTCGGTTAGCACTCTCTGACACATGGTGTTGTGGCAATGACCCCTGTGGGGAGGGTGGGGGCTCCAGTCTGAAGAACCATGGGGTTGGGCAGATTGACCCTTTGAAGTATGCACCCCTCCCGCCCTACCTGTGCAGAGCAAAGTGTGGGATTCCCATGTAGAACAGTCAGAGAAGGGGTTAGACACCTCTAGACCTGACATCGAGTTCCGTGGGGGTGTCAAGGGGGTGATTGATGTGACCAGGGGGATTCAGGAGTCACTGAGGGCCTTCCACATTGTGCTGATAATCCCCCCCCACAAAAGATGTCTGATGATCCTATCGCAGTTCTTTAACCTTTTTACATATATCTGTAACATTACTAGATCTTGCCCCCCCCCAATGCAGTGCAGGTTGAAATGCTCCACTTAACCTCCCTAAATTATCATCAGATCTGTATTGTATGTCAACAGAAATACCAAAAGTCATGTTTACACACATTATTTCTGTCATACATATAAGCCTAAATTGTGCAGTTTACATGCATCATTTCTTAGTCATTTTTTAAATATATGGGGCACTCAGCATAATGTTTTTTTATTGCAATGTTTCAGGGATTTTGTATCTTTGCAGCCAAAATTGCGAAACTTCCATTTTAAACAAATATAAGAGCTAGAATGAATCAGTTGAGCGAAAGTCAACAAGCTTGCAGTGTTAAGCTTAAAGTGGTGACCCTGCACCTCAGAAAAAGGTGAGGCCATTGAAATTAGGTCATTCCAGTAGGGTGAACCTGCGGCCAAACTCCGGTTGACGGGACATATGTTATCCCTCTATCAGAGAGGATTCCTCTAGAGTCTTTTGTTTCTGTATATAACAAGTTCAAAAGCCTTATTTTCTTGTTTTCTTAATATAATACTCTAACCTTTAATCACAGTGAAGGATTATGCAATCGGCTCTTTGAGTAACTGTATAGCTCACACCAGTCAGTGTGTGTCAGCAATTGTGTTTTCTGCTTGTGGGTGAACGCTGATTTTGAAAGACAGATCTGAGTTTTAATACTGTAGAACCACCTTCTAGATGGTATGGTTAGAGTTAGTTGGTTCAGGTTAGGATTAGAGAACTGCATGAGAATCATAATGTGTACGAAAAATTTGAAAATGCACAAAAACCTGCTGATTGCCTGTCTGAGATCTTCATCTCTGCTGAGAGGTTCCTCATGATGCGTCCGAGTCCTACGAGCACTGTCCCGTGATTGCGTGCTTTCCTCGCTTGGCTAAATATTAATAAATATCTTTGAAATGGTTAAGAGGAAAAATGCTTGACCATTGCAGGGCTGTTCATACAGTAAATGTCAGAAAATATTTATTTTTAAATGTAAAACTAAATGGGGGGCAGTGTGTGGCTCAATGGGTTAAGGCTCTGTTCCTGTCATCGGAAGGTCGCCGGTTTGAGCCCGGCCTGAAGATGACTGCAGGTGCTTCAGCAAGGCCCTTACCCCTCAGCTGCCTAGGTGTTAAGTCTGGACTGTCTGGCAGGGAGCTCAGAGGGAGCTAAAACATGGACTGACTGTGGTCCCCAAGGACTGGATTGGGAAATACAGGAGGTTGAAAAGAGTGAACCCCAGATTGTGCATATGTATAGATGGATGCTTTGGTCCAGTACAGGATGCTACTTTATTCACAGCTGCTTCTTTTCATAATTCATTCAAATATGATAAGCAGAAACAGAGAAGGCCGAGGACTGAGGTCATGGGAGGGGAGTCAATTAAGAGGCGCTGGGCTTCTCCTGGAGTGAGCTCCCTTGCTGGCAGTGGCTCACTGCTCTGTGCCTTGGACGGGGATGGAGTGTGGAAGCACGCGGAAGGGAGGGAGGAATTTAGGAAGGAGCATGTAAAGATGGGAAAGGGGTGGTGCAGACTTAGAATAGGAATTGGTTGAACCAAGTGCAAGGAAAATAATTGCCAGCAGGTGGTGTAACACTTAAGGATACCCTGCAAGTAGCAGTTTCAGATCCCAGATGTTTCGGTTTCAAGTTTTTATTGCTGTTCAGGGAACACAGTGAAACAGTTGTGCCACAGATGCAGCTGGGGGTTGAGAGGTGGGGGGTGGTAGGGTGTAGGAAAAACAGCAGTGCAATACTGGACAATTATAAGAGTAAAAGACCTGATATGGAATAATAAATAAGTTGTGCAATATGTGGATGAAGTCGCTTTGTGGGATGTGCAAATTGGCAATAATACAGGAAATACTCAGACAGAAACAGAAGTGTGGCTCTGCTGTTGCCCCTTTTAGAAAGGCATTTATACCTGAACCACTTTAGCACAATATCGACCCAAGTAGATACGTACAAATCACACTTTGGGATACACATGCCAGCTCGCTAAGTGAACCTGGAAGTGAGTGTGGGTGTATAGCAAATGAGTGGAGGGTTGTAAATGGAGGTGGAGTATTCAGATCAGCAGGTGTGTGTGTGTGTGTGTGTGTGTGTGTGTGTTTGTGGGGGGGGTGAATGGAAATGTTGGGGGACAGTCTCTGGTGTTTTGGATACAGTGAGTGTAAGGCCTCTCTGATTCCTTCCAAAGTCAAATCCCATCATTTTCCTGGTTGAACGCAAAACGGGACATTGAGTAAAAATGAACTTGTCAGTTTGCATGCAGGAAGTCTGCATATTATCGGTCAAATGCCCTACGTCTGGCAGCAGTGTGTATGAAGCTGGGGTACACCCTGGACGGGAAGCCAGTCCACCGTACGGCACTCACATGCACATACACGCACTCCCACACAACCTTACACATCCTAGGGCATAAGACAAAATTGGATATTTCAGGGGGGGGGGGGGGGGAGAAACAACACAACTTAATTTACATGTAAAGGTCTATTTATTTGGAGGACTAATGAAGCCAAATGCACCTAACCGCATGTACCTTGGGCATCAAGTGGAGTCCCTGGGGGAAACATGCAGGACCTGGGGAGATCACACAAACCCCACACAAAAAGCAGAGGTTAGCCTGAAATATTCAAACCTAGATGCGTTATGTAACAGTGCTATCCACTGTGCCACCCTAAATTACATCTGCACTGATATTGGTTCATATTTTCCATACACACGTTTACATAAATTACTATATATTAATAATATATTCTCACAGTCTTTAGCTTTGCTCTTGTGGCGTTTAAAGTGATAAATTTTAATGTAAGTCTATTGCTTATGCATGAGCAGCAGCGTTAAATGGCCAGTACTCTTGGGCGGTCCATGCGTATTTTTAGCATCCGTCGGTCTCACCCACCTCCGCGCACTGCGCAGCCGCTCGCCGCGACGCCGGAAGCAGCCGTGCGTGAGGTCCCTGCGTTTCCTCAGACCCGACTAGCTCCCATCAAAGGCCGCGTATCGCCTTACGGCTGATCTCCAGCCTTCATTCTCCCCGGGCAGAAAGGCGACTTTCTGAGCAAAACGGATTGGGTATCAGCTTATCTCCAAAAGCACCAAACTCGTCACGCTGTTAGCTACGAGTATCCCGGAGTACAATACTCATACATCCCAGACAATAACCCAGCCCGAGGAAAGACACTTAAACTGCACGAAATGAGAAATGAATCACTGCACAAAACGTGTCTCAGCATATGAACATAGGCCCTGTAGTGTGGCATTAATTCGATCATTATATGCAGAGCAAATTAATAAAAAAAAGTGAAACATGATGTTAAAAGTTAATGAAAATCTATACTTTTTAATAATGTAATGTCAAATCACAATAAGGTTTAAAAAGTTTTTAAAAAACTTTTAAAACTTTAAGAAGTTTCGGTATTTTGTGTAAACCAAGAGTACTTAACAATTGCTGCGAAAATTAGAAGGGTTACAACAAAAAAAACAAATAGATGTTGATAATCTGTCCAAGGACCAAAGTGCTCCTATGCATTCTGACGAAAGTGTCTAAAATATTGTTTGCCGTTAAGTATTTTTCAACCCTTTAACATCCATCCCCAGAGTATTCAAGCCAAGAAACACCAATCAAAAGCACCTGGTAGCTGAAAACAGTCTTTGTAAAGAGAAAAAAATAATACAGGTCGTCGTCGGTCGTAAGTCGGCCCTTTATTTTATATGCAAAAATTATTTTTATTTATATATATATATATATATATAATATAGTATACTGTATAATACAATGATATCATCTTTAAGTGAGATTGTTTGGTGTTTTTAAACTTTTTATCACCATTTTCTTAGTTCATTATTGTTAGAACCTTTTTTTATCACCATTTAAGCTACTAAGACAAACGAATACGAATGTATGTACGAATACTGTACTGTGACCGCTGCGAACAGAAGCCTGAGCACGAGGTGAATGAATGAGCGTCTCGCGGGGACGCACGCGCTGCATGCGCTTGCGGCGGAAACTGTCACACGCTCACGCTGTCACGACGCCGCATATTCTCGGTCACGGATCGGTCGGGAAGTCAATCGGTTATAACTCAGTCAGACAGAATAAGTTGCATACGTCATAAGTCGACGACGACCTGGAGTATTTTTTTTTAACGATATAGCGTTTTACGACGCTACATCGCCGTTTGTAAAAAAAAATAAAATAAAAAATAGTTACTTGAAAAGCTACCGCGTTTTAAAAGTAGCTGCGCTACTGGTAAGCTAATAGAAAAAAGTAATCTTAGTAGCCTAGCTAATTTTAGTTAACTACTCCCCATTACTGATTATATGTTTCACATTAAAATATAACAGTATACTTTAATAGGATTCGAGTTTTTTTTATTGCAAATTTTTAACTAAGATCTGTGAAGAATACATGCATCTGAATGCAGAAGATAATTTATCAAGAATTTCAACGCACCGTAACTAGGTGTACGAATCTGCGCCTTCGTGGTTTCCTGTTGTTCACCTTTCCTGGAACTCCAGACAGTGCTATTTAGTTTGTATTGTTTTAGCTGCAGGTCACTGATGGATGTTTGTGCATCACACAATGCATCCAAGCTGTGGCGTTCAAGCATAAATGCCGGTCATCAACGTACCTGATCAGCTCGGGTTTATATCTGAAATAACCTACACGTAATAGTCTTCGGTAACATCCGTATCTGTGAAACACTCACAGTTACACGTTCTGATTTCAGAGAATCATGATAACCATACAAAGAGATGTTTTCATTATGATGTTGCCTTCAGGCATTTCTATTCATAGTGATCACCTGGCTGGAGATGTAATTAATCAAAGGGGCTTTTTACAAGAAGATGGACGAGGGAATTTTAACGTGAATATCCTGAGGAAAGGTTTAGGTACAAACGGACAGCCTCGGAGGCTAATGGAGCAGGTAATGGAATTGTTATGCATAATTAAAAGTGTTCTGAGGATCCGATGACAGGATTAAATTTCCACAACACATCTTATTGGGGCTAGAGACCGTGAACCATCCGTCCCAAGTGCAGTTATGGAAATTTAGTGATTCCTGTACCAGCACCTGTAAAGGCCTTTTGAATATCTGATTACATGGACTTAATGTCAAGTAAACAAAACACATCTAGGTTCATGTGATTCATTCAGCAAGTAAAAAATTATTTGCAGGGGTACATGGATGTTGTGGGTCCCAGGAGATAGATATCAGTTATGCATAATTAAGCTATTGATTGCAGTCTGTGTTGGCAGAAATCATATATCTACCCAAGGCTCAGAGGTAATTTAACTGCATAACTGGCCTGAGGCTTCTATAACATCGTGTTGTAGTTTTAATAAAGTCAAGAATTTTTCAGTGGTATGAAATGGTTTATATATAAAATCATCACAAATTTAAATACACAATATGGATCCCAGCAACATAGAAGGACCCATTAATGCATTTTCTAACCCCTTTTCCTGGTGGGTGTCCCTGGGGTTGCTGGTGTCTGTCATGGGTAAACTAGTGCAAAAACTTGGAGTATACCCTGAATGGGATACCTGTGTGTTACTGAATATTATGCCTTGCATGAAGAAATATTTCAGCAAGTGCGTAAACTAGTATTATACATGACTGTAACACCACAGTCTCATAAGACTATATGAATACATAAATCATTCATGTAGCCTTTATTGGTAATGGTAAAAATAATATCCTTTCATTTCCACAAAAATAAGGGTGCTTATATGATAATCCTAATACATTTTGTATTGTGCATGTTGTGCTGTGTTTCACTGAAAGGCAGCTTTGAGTAAATCTGTGAGATTGGCTTTAGAATTATTGTTTGCTGAGGCTCCACTGCAGTAGACAGTGGGCAGTAGGAGTGACCACATTGCTGTTGGCCTGAAAACAGACATGCCAGTGACAGCCTGTCTCATCATGTGGCCCTCAGGCAGGGAGCGACGGCGAGAGCATCGGGAACTGTCCCTTCTCACAGAGGATCTTCATGATCCTCTGGCTGAAGGGGGTTGTCTTCAATGTCACCACTGTTGACCTGAAGAGGTATGCTGTTGTGCCATGCTGGGTTCAGAGGTGAAAGATCAGGGGTCGACAGGATAGTGTATCTTTTAATTGTACTGTCGTTTATAGTAGCTCAGTGGGTTTAATTTAAAGAAGAATAGTGTGGCCCATGTGGAAGGGGTGTGTGGCTCTGGCATTTAGGGCGCTGTGACCAGAAGGTTGCAGGTTCAAATCCTGTGGTCGGCAGAGTGATGTCACTGCTCATCCCTTGAACAAGGCTCTTAAATCTGACCCTGCTTTCTTAATTGCACCTCATTCTGGATAAAAGCATCTGCTATGGTAATGTAACATAATATTAAATGTTCACATAATTTACTCCAATGGAAGGTAACATAGTTGTTTTTTATCAGTATGTGAGTCCAAGCCATCCTGGTCCCTGAGCTCAGGCTGTTCATGATTTGTCCAGGAAGCCAGCTGACCTGCATAACCTTGCCCCTGGAACCCACCCACCTTTCCTCACCTTCAATGGTGAAGTAAAAACTGACGTAAACAAGATAGAGGAGTTCCTGGAAGAGATCCTGGCACCCCCAAAGTAAGTGCTCCGGCCCGCACGTGATGGAGTACAGGCGTGGCTGCTACGTTCAGCGGGGTTTGTGACTTCATTGCAATAATATAAAAGTAGCTCCCATCGTGGGCGTATTTGTGTGTATGTAGGTCATGTAAATATTACATTGTGGGGACCAAATGTCCACACATTGTGATAAAAACCTGTTATATTGACCTTGTGGGGACATTTTTTTGGTTTCCACAAGGAAAACTCAGTTTTATAAAAATCTGCTGGGTTAGGGTTAGGGTTATCATAGTTAAGATTAGGGTTATGCCCATAGAAATGAATGGAGAGTCCCCAAAATGCCATCCATCCATCCATCCATCATCTTCCGCTTATCCGAGGTCGGGTCGCGGGGGCAGCTGCCTCAGCAGGGAAACC
>JAAGVU020000039.1:14872634-14887686 GCA_011763525.2 Mormyrus iriodes
TACTTATATATATATATATATATATATATATACACACACACACACACACACACACACACACACACACACGAAAAAATTCCTGTGCTGATTCTTCAGAAAATTGCAGTCAAGTTCGGAATATAAATACAGTGTTATCGAGTTGTTGGAAAGATGAAGTTACTGTCAGCACCGTGGAATTGAGTGTTTAAATTGTACTTGAAATTTAGCATGTATGACGGTCACAGACTGGCATAGATGCCAGTTTTTGTGCCAAAATAACAAGGGAAGGTTCTGGCAAGTCCAGCTAGACCCTTAATTGGGGAACGTTCAACCAACTCATACTGGTGCAGGACACACAGTATCAGGCTCTATGGGTCCATTTATTCCATCAAAATTGCTCTTGGTCGCTGTAAATAGCCAGATTTCTTCTTGCCAACTACAACAATAAATTTCTTTCTACATCTTAGGAATTTAAAACAAAACATTAAATTCAGCTCACTCTGGGGAAGAGCAGAAGAGGAACTGAGAGGAGATTTAGCAGGCACTGGTCGGAGAAGCGTTTATTTCCCCCGAAAACATTCTCCCTGTCAGGACTTGTCAGAACTTGTGAAGATGTGTCGGGTTCTTGCAGAGCACGGCTTTGCAGTATTGCCTGACAGTGTCGCCTGTCTGAGTCTCTCCATGGGGAAAATAGGAAAGGAAAACGTCAAATAAATCAGCTTCTCTGACTGTTCCTTTCACAAAATCATGGCTTCCAGCTTAATACGCACATGTAGCGTATTATCCAATCAACGCCTACGGATGTACAAAGCACTGACACTGCTGGATCTGTTGGCCATGGGCTACGATGAAACGGAACTCAGCGGTTCGCCTTTTTGGATTAGGGAGGTTGCAGATAAATCGAGCTGGAGATGCTGCAGCGGCTGTACGGAAGCACAGCGATACCGCAGCTACGTCAAACGCCCATCCACTACCTCGATTTTGGGGAAAGCATTCCATCTCCGTTCCCGGTGCTAAACTATTCCCCACATACGATTCATGCACTCGGCCCTGTCTGGCGGGTTCATTTAGTCTCCCCTTTTTGGTCTTGGCGAATTTCGCTGGTCTACCTTTCCAAAACAATTCCCAAATAATGCATGAACTCCCAAGTAACTCCAAATAGAGCCTGTTTATACCTGTATTTCTCATGTTGTTTGAGCCTTTTTGAAGTCGAAAATACACTAATTAGTTCCTGCCAGCAGCCTTAAGAGGTGCTTTCCGGCTGTTGTAGACAGTCTACACACCCAGCTCACATTCCTTAAACAAACTGGACTTTCAGAATAGTCTCACGTTTTATTACCTCAAACAGACTTTCATAATTTATTAAATAATGTACTGTATAAAAGCATATTTCAAGTACTAATAGGCTCAGTGGGGGTGCACTAGTGGCTCACACATTTATGGATCTGGGTTCGAATGCTGCTTTTGCTTCGTGGGTGGAGGTTGTGTGTTCTTCCTATATTGTGATATTTTCCTACCACAGTATTTTTTTTTTTACCACAGTGAAAATATGCAGTTAAGTGTGTTGGTGTCTCTAAATTGCCCATGGCACGTGTGTGTGTGTGTGTGTGCGTGCTCTGCAAGGGACTAGCATGCTGTTCTTCGAAGCAGTATCATATTTGAAATAAAAGATTTATAAAAGTATGTATTTTTTCATTTGTGATAGCTAAGCAAGGCAATTTTCGTCTATGGGCTTCATGCTCCGAAGGCAGTCATTTTTGGCCCTCTCTGATTGGCTCACGGACAAGGGGGCTGGAGCGTCGACAACGCAGGTCTCACGCTTCCTATTCTTTTCGAAATTAGAGCTCTAAGTAGGTAGCTGGGCTCCATCTGTTTTATTTTTGTGTATCGGGTTGGGAAAACAGCCATTCCGTCAGCGCTGGCCACCTACAGGTTACTGCAGAGGTCTTAAAATAGTCATTTAGTAATGAGCAACCTTCATCCCTGTCAAATTTCAGTAATATCTTATACATCCTGCCCATTACTGAGGTATGCTTTAGCAAATACATTCAAACACAACATTACACAAACCCAGCTGATGGAAATATAAGCAGTACCACTCTCTTACGCTATGTTTTTTTTTATTTATTAAAGAAAAAATCAATGATCACCACAGAACACTAGGGAGTGTAATCATACTAACTAAAATCAAAATCTATAATCTGTTCTGATGCCATGCGTATAGGGATGATGCTTAGCGTCGTATGGTGTTTCTTGGATCAACATGTTTTACATGTTTCCTTAAACCTTGAAGGAATCTGTTAAGGGTTTGCTTCACTGAAACGCAGAGAGCTGTCTGATATTTACCTTCAGACAAAGCAGACATAACAAGACAACAGGCCGTAACTCTATGCTGCTCAAACCAACACCACCTTATTAGTCCAAACTACTCCTAATAACCGACATTAAGCATTTGCAAAATCCAGCCTCACGGGCTAATGGCACAATTATAAAACACGCCCCCAAAGTCTTTTCTTCCTCTTTTTTTTTGAGGCAGTGGCGTACCGCAGAATAAGCCGAGAGCTGTCATCTGCTTAGGCGCCCCATGAACACCACAGAGCAGGATTCGACTCGGTCGCGTGCCCATCATAGCAGCGGGCGAGAGCTGTGCATTCTGGGTACAAACTGCCCACGGAGCTGCTTGCATTTGCTCCTCTACGACTCCTGCTCCTTGTCAGATAGCTTCCTTTCAGAATGCGTTTAGTGCTGAGCTAACCGGAACTGCTACATTAAATCTACCCAAACAAGCTCCAATGGTCTTCAAGATTTGTAGACTGTGGAACTTAGCTGTCAAAACAAACCCTTTCAATATAAGAAAAATTTACGAGACAATCAAACATCTAGTACATGTCCGGAAAAAAAAAAGACAGGGAAGGACACAATAAAATGAATCACAAAATTGCATCTCTCTTTTCTGGTATCTGAATTCACTGTTTGTGCTATTTGTGGTGTCTGTGACCTCATGAAGCAGAAGACATTGAGATCTCAGTGGCAAGTCGAGATGTTTCTTCAGGGCTTCCAGAACGAATCCTGAGTACATCTGGAAACTGTGGCCAAAAAGCTCAACCCAAAGAGCACGCTTCATGAAGACTTGCAGCTCATGCATGTCCAGGCACTCTCTTAGTAAGCCCGGATAATGGTGCGTGGATCCAGAACACGTGTATATTTGCCCTTTCAGAGAGCTGGTTTCCGAACGCACAGAAGCGAGTCTGTCCCACCGAACAAAAACGCATCGTGTCCCCGTACTCTCTCTCTGTGAATGAGTGGAAGGATTTGCTTATGGTCCTCAAGGATTCATACGGTGTCCAACAGGCTATGTAAAGTACATAAACAAATTGGTAATGGATTTCCTGCTTGGGAAAATGATGGTTGTTCCACCCGTAGTAAGTGTGTCAGAAGTTCATAGAAAATAAATCCTGAGAAGTAAGAGAACCTGTGGTATTTCCCGTCCTGTGAGAACACCATTGTATAGTCTGCGGAGCGGCTTAGTTTTTAAGTGTGAAACTTCATTTCCCTAAACATGGCACCTCCAGAGTGTTCACGCACCCTCCACCACATTTCTTACAGATAACTTCATTCCAGGAAAGCACGTTTCAGCTAAGCTGCTCAACAACAAAAGAAGTCCCAGACTCTACTCTGCCACCACAGTGGATTCATGTCTGCCCCTACAAACCACCTCCTCCATCAGATACTATGAGCCACAGAAATATTCCCACTTATTTTACACGCAACTGAACCTTAATTACCGGCTAAAGAAGAATTTGTAAACGAAGGCCTTCTGAGACAAAAACACTGTGGAAGAGCAGTCCTGAAGTGGCCTGGAAATAAGCAAGTCCATGTTCAGTCCTTCAAACATAGACCAGGTGACTACGTGTAAAAGGTATTCAGGTCTGACTGGACTACACTGTGCTTCACTCGATGTATTTTACAACATTATTTGCAATATACTTTCAAAATCCAAAAACATCACCTTGTCTATATCAGTTTGTCTATTACTGTGTTTTATTCGCTTTGGATTTTTGAATGTCTTCACACACACAGACACATTTGCCGGAGCCTCAAGACAATGCGGACGTGGATGCAACAAGGTTCCGGGTTAAGGAATGTGTAAACAGGCTGTAGCAGCCCGGCATTACACTCACACAGAGTTGCACAACGCAGATGCATCAGTGTGTGTCCTTTCCTGTTTGGCCACCTGCCTCATATATACATACATACACACACACACACACGTGGCAGGATGAGCTGATGGGCCTCGAGAACTGTTAAGCCACTTTTCTGACAACAAAACTGTTTCAAGCAACATTCGCTCTCTTTTGTTTTTTAAGAGAGACATTTCTGGATAATGGCTGATGAGACGAAGGAAGCCTTTTTTCAAGCGTGAAGCCGATCAGTGGTAGGTCCCATTTAAAGTTTCTCTGCCAGATGCGCGGTTCTGAGCGCCCTGAGATTCACAGCCACTGTTACCCGTCCAAGGAAACATTCTGCATGGCGCCAGGCCTAGCACCAATCAGAGCTGGCTACTTAAACAGTTTCAGCAGCTCCACGCGCTGTGCTGCCACAACCAACTCACAGAACTCTTCAAGAATATCCCATAATTCCTGGTGCATGCAACGAGAACAGGAACTGTACCAACTGGCAGAAAGGCCTTTGTATCACATCCAATCAAAGATCATAACTAATAGAAATCAGTCTGGCTTTTTAGAAGTGTAATTAAGTCATCAGAATCACCCATTCATTTTTGTTTAGATTACAAATATGATCACAGACGCCACAAAGGGCAAACAGAACTCGAGGATTCCTTTTCACACCAAACATGCAGAATATGCAGAACATCTGAAAGTACTATAGGTGTGTTTGACTGAAAAATGTATGTTCCTTGTTGGTGCATTTTCTTCCGCCTGTCAGACACAGCAGTGTCAATCAGGATTTAATATAAGACACATTAATCACAGGCATGCCACACGTTCAGGAGCTAATGATGATTTAGATAAAATTAATAAAGTGATTTAACATGACATATGTTTTAAATAGCTCAATTACAGCTACAACATAATTTTTACTGTCACAAAAGACATAACCGCAAAAAAAAAAGACGTCAAAAATCCACCCTGGTCTGTCTGCCATTGTTTGGAAGCCTTTAGCTAGAACTTCTTTGAAAAGGTTCTTTCCTTTTTCTTTTTTAAAAAAAGCAGATGGAGGGTGACATGAAGCGACGGGCACATCAAAGGCAGAGCGCGTCAGCGATGCCACAGGGCACCGTTTTCTGCCAGCCGTAAACGGCGATCGTGTGCTGATACGAAGGCCCCTCGGCTCCCAGGGCCAGATGTGTTTATGGAGAGGGGGGAGAAGTTGTTTGTGATGTGATAGTGTTGATACCGGTGCCAAAGAAAGTGGGTGGGGTGAGTGGCACGGAGGGAGGGGGATGACAAAAATTTTTTTATGAACGAAAAGCATCTGGGAGCAGCTGCTCGCCAGACCAGTTGGCATTGAAGGACACTGTAAAGTTGTTTTTTTTAATTTTTATTTTCCCTACCCTTTTTTAAACTTTAAATGTACCCCTTTAAAATAAACTGGGGTAGTTCCATGCTGAACCTCAGAGCATCTCAAAGCCTCGAGGCTTTCTGAGATACGAGAAGATCGCATCTCGACCGCCCGGGACAGTGCCTCTAACCCCAAGCCTGTGTCTGTTTGTATTGGCTATTGGCTTATTGGGGCAAAATGATAAATGCTTTATTTGCCATTTGCACAAGTACAGGTACATTGGAATGCTTCTCTTCACAGACCCCAACTTGCTCTCCATAGCCTGGGGGTCACAGTGCAGGGTCAGCTAACATGCAGCACACCTAGAGCTGGGATTTAAGGGCCTTGCTGAAGGGCCTGCAGACATGTGACTGTTCTGGCAAGGCTAGAACTGGCAATCTGGCACAGAGACTTAGCCCACTGAGCCATTCAGGGTCTGAGTCTGACTATTACTCTGCTCATTATAAATGCCATTCATCTAGGATATTATTATTGCATAACCTACTGACTACCTTTATCTCCCCTGTAAACTCTTACAATACTCTAAACCGGAAGTCTGTCTCAAGGTTCATTGTAATTATATGACACATGGTTTCCTTTTGCTGGTAACAGATGTGTGTAAGTGATTCCCAGGTCACTTAGAGATACAATCTTGGATCTGAAAACAAATGTAAATGCCAATGCTGCTATGAAGGATCTCAATGTCGCTGTCGATGGGGATCTCAAAGTTTGAGGGCAACATTTGAAACGTATCTCGGTCGTCTTACTTTCGCCTGCGGAATGTAGTGTGACGGCCCAGGATTCCAACTCTACATGGTGTGAAGGCGTTGCTTTAAATATCCATAACCTTGAGATCCTAGCAGATTATTGTAACAAGTTTCTATCCAGCTCTTCAGAAGCTCCATTGAAGTGTCTCCAGCTGGAACAGAACGTAGTCGCACATAACTTATAAGTTAAAGTAAGTTACAGTCGACCCTTCTGCATGGCCAATTTCCCCATCATGGTTTCGATATTTTGCGGGGTTGGCGTAAGAAATTAAATGGGAATTTTTGGGAGTTGCGAATACCGCAGATGACATGCGAAAGCCAGCAGACACACAAAAAGTTTGCTAACTCAAAAATGCATAAAATATATGTACAGAGTGGGTTTGGAGGATGCCAAGCGTGTTCATGGCAGCCTCTCACGTGATATCGCGCAGTGATCTTTGTATGTTGCATTTCTTGTTTCTTTTTACTTCACTTTGCTTGCCAAAGGGACCAAGGGGACTAAAAATTTCATTTGTTTTTTTCCAGATCGTGGGGGGCCTTTGCCCCTAACCCCCCCGTGATGTGGAAGGGTCGACTATATGTGAAATAAGTCGACCCCTGTATTCAGTTCCTATTGGTTCCCTGTTAAAGTTTTTCTTTCAAACGCTTGAATCTCATCGCAACCAGAAGTATGTGGATCAAAGAGGCTTTATGGAGCAATCCATTGGCTTATAGTATACAAGTTCAGTCTCGGGTCCTTATGTAAAAACGTACAACTCCATTTATCTATCCCATGTCTGACTGAATAATGACTGAATGACCCCCCCCCCCCCCCCAATGTCCTGTGACGCCTTGAATTGGGACACACCTTATTTGTGATTTTTTCTCTAAGTTCACAGAGCTTAGAGAAAACTTCCTGGACCACTTCTGCATAGTTAAAGAAACTCACTCAGGCACCATAATGCCTTTTTTTCGTGGTCATACTTTCCCACTTGCTCTGAACATTACTGACTGCTGAAGATGCCTGGATTTCAATGTGTGAAGTCAGCTTGCTTTGATGTTGTCCTTCCTGGCCCCATAATGAAAGTCCCACCCCCAGGAAGCTTATCACCCAACAATAATCAAGAAAACCCCAATTCCCCACCCCCAGAAACAATATTACCCAACACTGTACACTGCATTTACTGAATGCCAACCAGAGATCCTCGCATCCAATCTAATGCTTTCTAAGTCATTCTGATACCTTCAATCTTTGCATTCATGATAGACAGTGCAGAATTTGTTTGGCCCCTTATCTGACTCATCTGTCATTGTCATGTATCTGGTTTCAACAGTTTTTTTGTACCATATTTTAGCATTTGTCCACATTATGCAAAGTAAAGTTTCCATCCAATTTTTGTCTTCTGAAACAAACCAAAGCTTCTCAACTCAGATGACACCCGGATATACTGGGAATGGAGACGACCGTGAGAATGAGGGAGCTGCATCAGAAAGCTGCCCTTGACTGGTATTTAATCCAGGTGAGCAGAAAACACCCACATGCACTAAAAACTGGGACCACAGGGAAAACGAGAAAAGTTTGGCAATAAGCTATCCTCAACCATCATTTTACCCAGATGAACAGAGAAACCCCGAATATACTGGGAACTGAGACTACAGCAAAACAAGAAAAGTTTAGCAAAAAGCTGCCCTTAACACGTGCATAAAATATGTAAAGATGCGATACTTCCAGGGGCACATGGAGGTCTGAATGCCTGTCTAGGAGGCACAAATTGGTAAAAAAGGATACAGCCAGACATCATGACAAGTCAAAAACAAGCTATCTGAAATAAAGAGCCATTGTTTCTATTTCTACAGCCTTCAGTGATGTGTCTAGCGTTTGTTTCATCTTTTGTGAGATGCACCAAACATACAGTAAAACTTGCTCTTAAATGAAAACAATACTGAAACAAGCTCTCGGGGGAATCTGCCATGCCATAAACTCGCTTCGCATCGAACAATGGAGCTCAAAATATAAACCTTCCCCCACAGCTTTATGGTTTGTCTGTAGTCTTTTATTGTTTTTTTTCAGTCGCACAAAAGCCTTTCATTCCCGATCTGTGTACATGTTGCTGCTGTGTCCCAGTCTGAGTGCTGGTGAGAGCCCCAAGTCACCTCACACCAGCGGTACCGCGGCCGGGCTGGTGATGCACGGGGCGGCCTGGGCAGCACCATCTGCAAACTATATCTTTAAAACATTTTTCTTCTTGTGGCTCACCAGCTTGGATTCAGTTAATCCTCCACAGAGCTCAAAAGGCTTTTTTTGTGTTATTTGTAAGTTAGAATTTTTATCAGTATTTCTGGACTTTCAGTACAGATTTTTGTGCTGAATGTCTAGTAATTCTAGAAAGGTCTAGAAAGTCGGAAGAACTTCTTTTTGGCAAAACAAAACTTAAAAAGCGATGTATTATATAAACACGGGTGCCTTTGTGTAAAATATCATGCATGTAATAAAATTTTATAAATCGCATTTAATGCAGTGATTTATCATCAATTAAAATTCCCACATAATCTAACGCTTCTTAAGAGTTCAAATAATAAAAAAAAGATATGCTTATTATTCTCATCTTTAGGATGAGGTATTGCGGTCCCTCCTACTCTGTTTGGTAATAATTAATATGATTACGATACAGAAACCCAAAAAGCCGCAGCAGTTATGACGGCTAGTCAATGTGATATGCGGTTAAGGTTTCCCAGAATTGCTCCCTTCCTACAGTGACTTCAAGGCATGAGTGACATGACCCCACCTCAGTGGCATTGGCTGATGGCCCCAATAATGTTTACATGCGCTTGCAGAATCGACCACAGACCACTGACCTCCATGAGGATCCCACAGCTATACCCCAAAAGCGAAAACCAACCCTGCTGATCCCGGCCGTGCCCCCCTTTCTTCCTCAGTCGCACTGCGAAAGCAGTTTTTTGGGGCCAAATGAAAAATAAATTTGAAAATCGCAAAACCGAAACTAAAATAGACCATTTAATAACAAAGATGGGGGAAGGTCTTGACATAAGCACCTCATGTTTCTGTCGATAAGTTTGTTCGGCTGTTTGCATTGTTAAATCGTTGACGTTTAAGTTCGGTGACTGGGCATTTCTTGAAAATGATCTTTAAAGCGATATCAGCACACTAAATCAAAATAGCCAAGTCAAACCAGGTTATGCCATGTCAGCATCCTTGCAACAGTGACTCACTCGGCAACGACGAATATTTATCACGTCTGCAAAGGCGGTAATAAGATGAGTGGCGGCCAGGGGTCTCTGCGCAGGCGGGTTAGAGCCGGCCCGGCACGTGCTGCAGACGTGACGGCAAGTCGAGAAGGTAAACATTTTTGTAAGGCGAGAGAAAAGCAGAAGGCCAAAGCAGTAAGGGGAATGACGCAGGCGGGGTGTTTGGCGCGTGGCAGTGGCATAACAGGGGGCTTTGTGCGGCCCAATGACATGGACGTTTGTTAGCACCATGCCGCCCCCCACTGCCGGCCACTCACTCCATCCCACCGCCGGTTTAACTCGCCACCGAGGCCGAAATACGGCAGACATGCCGCCGGGCTTCTCCGGAACCCACGCTGCGCCGGCTCATCGGCGAATCGGGACGGGTACTTACTTCGGGGCTCGCGCGGCCCGTCCACGGTGACCTTTATGGCTCGGTGGTAAGTAGCCACTTGGGGGGGGTTCGTGAATACGGTGATTGTCAGAGTGAAACTCTTGCCTGCAAAACACAAAAGATTAACAAGCCCGTTAGTTGCCCGCACAATGTCTCACATTCAGCATTCTCCAGAGATTAGCATTTTCCTTGTTGGTGGCAAGGCTGACTGTGGGCTTTCCTTTCAATGCAGAGTCAAGCTTGCAGTGCAAAAATTACTTTAATATGCTGTAATAATTAGGCCAAAATATTCCTCTCGGCCTCCGTCACGCCTTGCTATTCTACTCAAGCTCTTCTGTTCTGCTCTTCCATGTCAAAGCAGCATGCCCACCCTGCATAATTCCCGAGCCCCAGACTTCACCCGGGATGGGCTGTCTACTGCCCCCCCAACTTCCCCAGGTGCCCCCCAAGATGGCAGGCCTGCAATGCGAAGTCTAGCATTAGCTTTCATTGCTCTACTGACTTCAGCTAGGTTTCATTCTACATATTAAAGACGGCAGAAATCATATGACAAAAATAAGCAAATAATGATTGCCAACATGTGACAGATGCGGTTTTTCTGGAGGAAAGGGTCCTTCAGCTGAATTCATTATAATTAATATTCCATTCTGTGAAAAACATTTTTAAATTAAATGATGCGTCTTGTATTTCAGTGACTGCTGCATAAATAAAGGTATTCATTAAGGAGAGGAAAGCCACATATTCAACAAATAATTATTACACTCTTCCCGTTAACCACACTTTCTCTCCCACTGCAGCTCATTGGAGTCATGAAAATTTATAATCCATCACAAAACTGTTTATACTTAACGGATTACTCGGAAAACATAATATAAAAGATGCATATCTTAAGCAACAGATGGCTGCCACAAACAACATTTGTATGTATTTTTTTTTACTCAATAAATATCTTCGTGGGGTCATGACAGGTCCTGGAACTGGGCGGGTGGCAGCGCAGATAGATTCACGCAATAAACTGCGGGCAGACAAAGTGAAACCAGATACTCGTGTTGGCTGCATCCCTTCTTTGTGTAACTCGTGTTTACATGCGATGATGGAGGTGGAAAAACTAGCGTGCAGTCTTAGGCTGTCGCGGCACTGTTTTCGGTCTTTAGTGTCTTGGTGAAATGCCTAGGCCATACCACTTACGGCATGCATTTACTGATTATTTACTATAAGCCATATTCGATCAGTTTGAGAAAAAAGGTTCAATATAACATTAAAATTTATTTGTGTTTGTTTAATTAAATTTTATTGGCATATATAAGAACTTTTAAGTTGGCGAGACAGTTAACTACATACGCTAAACAGTTTTAGTGGAAAAGCAAAAGCCTTGGTCAACCCTTACAACACATTTGTACATCAAATGTTTTAAATGTTTAGCAACAAGAGACTGATGGGACGATAATTCTCTGTCAATGAGATTTTTTGTTGCATAGATCTTCACACAATAGGGTGTAGAGTGTCAGACGGAGCATCAACAGTCATCAGTGAGGCATGTGAGCGGCTGGTTGTGTCATATCTATACGCTTTTATCTCTGAGCCCCCTGGCCGGGACTGACAGGAAGAGGTGGGTGGAATTCTGGTGACTCAATAACACAGCCGGCAGCACCCGCTTACACCCCAAGTGTCAGGACTCTGAGCTAAGGACCGAGTCTGCTGGTGTTGCTGTGGGTTTCTAATCCTGGCCTTTTTGCTCGGAAATTGAGGCTGATGTTCCTCAGGTTGGTCTCCGGCCAAAGACTTTCTGGTACAGTTTCCCCCTGACAGGCTCCAGGTCATCCTTCATTTCCCACATGAGGTTCCTCTGTCCTAACCCACAACTCCGTCTCAGCCAAGAGGCCGAGAATACCAGACTGTCTCTCATGAGCAAGAGAGAAATTTCCAGTAAGACTTTACTTAAAACAGTTACCATGATGCATTACAGATACCTTCATAATGCATTATAATGCATTCATAAAGTATTATAAAACACAGCTATAACTATTTAAAAAAGGCCTAAAACATTATAGCATTCATAATGCATAATAAACATGACTATTATGATGAATGTTATTATAATGAATGCTATAATGTTATAATGTTTTAGGCCTTTTTATAAATGGTTATAGCCATGTTTATAATACTTTATGAATGCAGTTTAATGCATTATGAAGGTATCTATAATGCATTATACACGACTGCTTTAAGTAACTTCCTTGATGGAATGTGCTGAGTCCACATAGGGAAAGTGTGCCAGTTGTCTTCCAGCACAGCCAAAACAAACACTCTGCTACAATGGCATAACCTGTCTGTTCAGACGGTTGACGGATGGCTTGCCTGTGCAGGATGCTGTCGAAATGCATTGCAGGCTACGCCTATCTGCTGATAAATTCAGTCCAAAATACTCGACGGTGAGAAATTTCCTTCTCCTCGGCACCGCCTCAGTATTTCTCCAGACTCTCAGAAGAATCAAAGGGCCAATGCCCCTGACCACCAAGATACACAAAGGTGTTTGCGAAACATGGTTATCTCCATCTATATTTGAAAATGAATCTTTCTGCACGATAGTTTAAATGTACCATTATAAAGGACAAGACTGACAGTTTCCTTATCTAATAAGTCAAAACTATGTCTCCTATTGTCTTCAGTTTGGATAATGGCACTGCCAAATAAACAGTGGAGAGTGGCTCACCATTAAATCCCATTCCCTCGCTCTTTCTTCATACAAAAATCACATAACTCAACTTTGAATCTCCTCAGATTCCATCCATCCATCCATCCATCCATCCTCTGTAACCGCTTATCCTATTCAAGATCGTAGGAGGTCTGGAGCCCATCCCAGAGGTTATGGGCGCAAGGCAGGCAACAAACCACGATGGGCCGCCAACTCATCGCCGGGCACACTCACACACCATTCACACACACACACACTCCTACAGACAATTTGGTAACTCCAATTAACCTTAGCATGTTTTTGGACTATGGAGGGAAACTGCAGCACCCAGAGGAAACCCCACCTCACATTTCATATCTCACTTACATTTAAATGTAGATATACTTGCATGTAGGGCTGCTGCGATTAGTCGACATAGTCGCTGACGTCAAAACTGAAAATGCGTCGACATCCATATTTTAAAATCGACATCTTTTTTATTATTATTTTAATGAAATTACCTTTATGATTTATAAAACATTTCAATTCATTAGAACAAATGCTTTCCTTTAATATCACTACGTAACTGTGGGAATAGTTTCAATTATCACCAAACAAAAAGGTGGTTTTACACTGTGCAAGGTTTCTATGGCATACTACAGTGGCACTGGCGCTATGCACGAACACCTGCAGAAGAAACACACAGGAACTATTCTGGACGATGGACCACCAGAGTAGGTAAAACCACCCTAAGTTCTGTCTATTCAGGCTTATCAAATTGCCATTTATATGGAGAGCTTGTTAATATCTTTAGTCCTTGTAGTTGCTAAATACACTCATTATTAAAGCCATAGAGTTTTCTGCTTGCTACCTTAGAATCTCCATTGCATAACTGTTGGAGAAAATGTTTAGGTTAGAATCTGGGCGTATTCTATATTGACTGACAGTACCCGTGTGAGTGTCCATGCGCGTTGGGCTTGCTGGGACCAGTGTTATTACTGTAAAAAAACAATGAAAGGAAAATGGAAACTAATTTTTAAAAATCATTAACTGAAATAAAAATGAAAACTATATTAACCAAAAAAAAATCGTGTCAGACTTTAATCAGCAAAAAGTACCACCACCCTACCAACATCTTTTTACCTAGTTTAACCACAATATCTCCCCTTTTAAAAGATTTGAAGAAAGAGACAGTTTAGCAACTACAACCATGACATTAGAGCTTATTGCTTCCATGATTTACCAAAACAGTAGCATGTGGTGCTCCGCTAACCAAATTTAATAAACATAAAGATACACCGGATTTATACAGATTACTAACTTTTGGGCATCACAATATGCATCTCATTAGTAATCTGCCTAAAATATAAATCTGCTTATTTAATTATGGGTGAATATTTCGTCCGTATTGTGCCGAAAAGCCGGCGTCCATTATCTAAAGCCCTGCAATGACATTCAGTTTATTGTCAGATACAATGAACTTAAATTAAACGGTCAATTTGATTTTCTGGAGGAAAATTAAATTGGTTAGATTAATTGACCAATTGGTAAAAGAGTCGATAGATTAATCCATACAATAATACTCGTTAGTGGCAGCCCTACTTGCATGTTTTCTATATGGACCGCTTAACCACAGGTTGGGAAAGGAGTTGTGTGTTACTATTAAACAGGTCCAGCTAACTTGGTTATTAGAGTTAGATATCCAACTGACACAATAAAGCTGCTACTTTGAACAAAAGAGCAACATGTAGCCTAAGCATTAAGCATAGGCACGTGTACCCATGTGGAGCAGTTCAATGAAAAACATCCAGGTCCAAAATCTGACAGATAAAATCACCAGCTAAACAAATACATGGTTTTAAGAAATCAGGTCTGCTAGCTTCTTGGTCCAACATATGCTGGACAGTCCCCAGCTGATAGAGATATGATGTAGATATCAATCCACAAACATGAAAAAATATTGTTATTAAGAACCCAGTGAGCGCCAGGTTGAAATACGTGAAGAAGCAAGTGAAGTTTCAAGAAAAGGACTGCGCCTGGAGTCTATCCCAAGATGCAGTAATCAAGGCAAAGAAACACCCTGAATGGGATGCCAGTCCGTCACAAGGTCCATACGTAAACACACCATGGGAGAATCAGACACACCAATTCACCTGACTGCCTGTCTGTGGACTAAGGGAGGAAACTTGACTGCACTGTGTACTGTCTTTGCATTTGTTTTGCACTATATGTTTGTATCTGTGCACTTTATGAACTTGCTGCTGTATGCAAAAGAATTTTTCCCCTGGGATCAACAAAGTATATCTTATCCGGAGTACCTGGAGGGAATCCACACAACTCAGAGAAAACATACAAACATCTCACACACTGAGCTCTCTGTCTCTGTGTGTGTGTGTGTGTGTGTGTGTGTGTGTGTGTGTGTGTGTGTGTGTGTGTGTGTGTGTGTGTGTG
>JAAGVU020000039.1:14891999-14935785 GCA_011763525.2 Mormyrus iriodes
ATATATATATATATATATATATATATACACATACACACACACACACACACACACATATATATGTGTGTGTATATGAGACTGCAGGAAGGAAACAATTTCAATTATCATATTCACTTTCATCCCATTTATAGTCATGCTTTTGTTTTTGGAATAAACGAAATTTCTCAATTTCGAGATCTCCAACACAGTCTGACTAAAAGTGAAATTATTGTAATCTGAAGAGTTGTTAAGTATTTAATGTGTTCACTCACCTCTTCCGCTCCTGCCCACAAACCTCAGGTCATTAAATCGAGCCACCTGATTCTTCATGACCCCAGAAGCGTTACGAAGCTCAGCCGAGTAGTTCTCATCGTTTCCTGCCATCACTGTTACAGATGTCCCGTCGGGGACCTCCCCAAGGGCCACCACCTGCAAGGAGAAAGGCCCGTTAATGTGTTGCAAAAAGTTCCCGATCGCAAACGGGACCAAACCGGAGCAACGAGGAAAATGCGAAGAACCTTTTTAATTCAAAGCATACTGCTGTCTGATTAGTCATGAGAGAAGAACTTTTAAAACCCATATTTGGTCGAATGTTTATGACACAGAAACACGAGGAAAATGCGAAGAACCACAGCGATTATCTTCGGTGGGCTGCGGGACCGAGCGCGTCTCAAAGTGCGTGTGCGCGTTCACTGTAAATAAGTCCAGATATAAATATAAAGTGAAGTTTCACATATACCATTTCCGAGGAGTGTTAAAAATATCTAATGGCGTTCTGTAAATTTCGAACATACCACACATGCACAAATAAACGAAAAAATAACTGCAGGCTACAAAATAGAGCAAAAGTAAATAAAGAAAGGGCAATTTAATGTGCATCATACAAAAACTGATAATACGCGCGTACATTTAGCAGATTGACAGAAGGGCTCAAAAGTCCTAAATAAAATTTTTATGGATGAAAGCAATGTAATTCTTTGGTAATGAACAATAAGAACATGGCGAAGGTGAAATGTGTTTCGGCGTGTGTAGTTTCACATGCCAGACCTTGGATATTAAGTGATTATTTAATTTGCATATAGTAAAATATTCTTTGTGTTTATAGTTCAGATTTTACTTCTAGTTCCCTCAAGACTACAAAATGGAACAGCGTTTTGCACTTTATAGACTAGTGCGTAAACATTTGTTTCTATATCTATATTTAAAGTACTATCATTGGTGACTTACGCTCAGATGTATATAAACACAAGAAAATGAAGAGAAGGCGGGATTGTCGTGTTTTTATATGTTTAAACAACATATCAAGTTATTCTATGCGTGTTTAAACAGCAGGTTTTTCACGGTTTCAGGTGTTATAACACGCCAGGTAAACGGCAACTTTATATTAATATCTGAACGAGACATTATGTGCCCGTACTTGCATTACAGGTAATCATTTATCATCTTCAAAATACTGCAATCAACAATTAATGTGACAAGACCACAGCAACTTGAACACACACGCAAACCAGTCGGAGTACTTAAGTGGCAAGTAATTACACCAAAATGCTTCCAGCAATATTAAGAATCAACACTAGAAAAATTAAAATGTGCCAGTTTATTCTAAAGAATTCAGCTTACATGTTATTATAAATAATTGTTTCAATGCTTTATAGTTACTCTACAATGACAGACTGAGCCCTATAATAACCAGTCTGTTTAATAAAATGCATGAGGATTAATAAAACATTAACGTTAAACGTCTTACCTTAAATGCTACGGGTAGCGTTTTGTTGCACCTCCAGTGAGACGGTAGTACAGAGCAGAGGAAATTGGGGCTGTCAGTACGGACGAGCTCGGCGGGGTGGTCGGCGATGATTTCCACCATGGTGCGGTTCTCGTGTGGCCGGAGTCGAGGGACCGCCGCGTCCTGTTGGCCCGCCGCCGCGCTCACATCGCTCATCTTCCCGGGGACCGGCTGCAGGCTGCTTGACGGGGGACTGAACCTCCGGCTGGTGCTGGGATCTATGGGAATGCGCATCACAACACTGTGTTAGCACAGGTAAGGCCAATATCAAAGTAAAAAAGATGAGAAAGACTTCTTTCTTCGGCAGCAAAAAAGGCTGCAGTCCCGACGAAGCGGAGCAAAAAAAAAAGTCCGACAGAGAGAGAGAGAGAGAGAGCAAAAAGTGGAGAGTCTGTCCCAGCAAATGCAGATTAAAATTTCAAAACTCAAGAAAATGTGCTTCAGCAGCTTCGATAGTTCTGATGGAGACGAAATGAAAAGTAAAACACGTAAAATCTTCTGGGCTGGTGTCTGTCGCGATCTGCAGCGTTTGCATATCTGTTCCTTTCCGCGGAGGAGCTGCAGTCGGTCTGACCGAAATTATTATTTAATGTATGTAGAGCCACCCTGGCAGTCGCTTACCAGATGAAATGAGTATATCTTTAAGTACAGCTGTAATCCCAAAAACCATATTCGTGCATTAAAAGTCCGTAAAAATACAAAGAATACAGTAAATACATTAAAACTAATCACGTGTCATTCTTTTTCAAAGTACTTCATTAAAAATTGAATACAGTTTGTAATTTCGACAATGGCGGTTAGTTTCTGCTTTTTTTCTTTCGAAACGCGCTTAGTCACATATCAGCCGCCATGTAGTCTCATTAAATTGTTCTAACAAATACGGCTGCGTTTTGTATAGGGTTAAAAAAGTGTTTCGAAAAGTCGCGGGTGGTGAGTTGAATGAGCTGGAATAAAGCCGCAGTTTTCTGTGTCCTAAATGTGGTTTGTCTGTGGAGACTATGATTTTCTGTGCTCTGGGTTTTGCGGTTTATATCGAGCGCTAGGCATCCATTATGCTGATGAGATTCAAACACGTGGTGTCTGAAGCCAATTATCACAGTGCATTAAAATATATCAATCAATACTGCCCTCGGAAGCGTACTAAACCCAGACTGTTACGGAAAGCCTCAACAGAACCAATTTATGTAATAAACCTTTTTCCTATACTTTCTGTCTAGAACATTTCCTTGAATGAATGAAAAGGAACCTCCATTAGTTATAAAGGGCAGCATGCTGGTCTGTTTTACTGGAAAAGTAGGCGAATCCTCATGAATTAATTTTACATACCAGGATGTTAAAAAAGGGCACACTTTGGTCCATGAACTTCTGATGGGGTCTTGTACAGAAACACTATCATCCAAGTAGGTTTCAGCCTGGTACCATCAACGCTGGGGTAGCCCACATGCCCTCGCTGGGTATTCCTTATTCTTGTTTGTCTCTTAGGGAGTGACATAATGTGTGGCAGTATGAGAGGAGGGTGAAAAAAGACATCGCAGACTGCAGCCAATGAACTTCCCTGTTATTATGCTGTTTGTGCTGGAGAAACGTTTCAAACGGAACTTGAATTGATACCATCTGAGCAGAATAATAGTGGAAAATGGCTCCCCCCCTAATTTGCCTGCCTCTAAATACATATACTAGAAATGAAATTCAAAATTTCTTGGGAATGGGGGGGGGGGAGTGCCTGGGTGAGGAATGATGCGTGACTCATTTCCCTTGTCTGACCCTACATATGAAAATAAAGACCGAATAGCTCTTAACTTTTATTTCAGCCTCATGGCTGTTGGTCCTTTCAGTTTGGGACAGCTGGCTTTCTCTGGGGAAAGACAGCAGGGCCCTCTCCTGGAAATTTGGCCTAAAACCTCTGGGTCATATGAACGGAACCTTAACCACGGAGAGTCCTGTATGTTTATGGCCCTGCATGTAACACTGACTAAAATGTGGGCAGCAACAGAAAACACACAAACTGAAAGATAACAGTTCAAATTAACCAGGAAGAAAGAGATTCCTATCATGGTAACCAACATGCTGATATTTGCATTATATATTACACTGTGAAAAGTCGTTTCCATTAGACCCAGGTATAGGTTTGCCAGTTAGCACATACATATGTTTTTCCTGTTGATTTAAATATAAGCAGTATTGTAATGAGGAATAATGAGGATAAATATGTCCTGCTTGATTTTCCACACTGGCCACCCCAAGATATTTGTAAACTATTAAATAAATTTTTTTAAAATGCCAACCCTTACTATACTTTTCACTGTTTTGGGTTCACACTTACACCATACCATAATGAAACAGAGCCAGCTTGGACTAGTTATTTCTAATGGCTCAAGGAGTCAGCTGAGTATAATGTAGCAAACTACCACCATTATTACATGCTAAACAACTTAGTTATGAATGGTACGAGTTCAGGCCCACAAAGTAACATACCATTTATAAGCTAACAAATTTGTCTACATAATAATGAAATAATTTTTATAAGGCAGGCAACTTTATTTTTAATGTTTTTATAGTAGTTTCTGTCATGTTACATTAAAATCATCTGTAAGCAACTGCAGATGCATGAGTTTTAAAAATTTGAATGATTGTATGTTGCAGTGCAGCTCTCTGTGAATTAAATCCATTAACCAGAAAATGTATTAGCTACAGGGATCAACTTAGCCACACCTGTACAAAATAATGCGCAATGTGCATCTGGAGTTCCATGGATGCATCAGACATGTGCCTATAGCAAGTTCTACATCATTTAACACATGATTATCTGTTGTAGAACATTAGGCACATGCATACGACGATACGTTTTAAAACATTTACCATATACATAATAGTTAAGGTGTCTTTTCGGGAGCTACCTACCATCGTCCGGCCAATAATTTGATAATTGAATTTTATTTAAGCAAACCCACTTCTATTCATCGAAAGCCATAAAAATTACAGCTGAATGATGTGCTTTAACATACACGAAAACATAAAATGAAATATTTTGTTGATGACGTTAGGAACAGCTGGAAATGCACAGCGCCCCCTAGATTTCAGATAAATTGATTTTAATAGGAAGGGCAACATAATCATTAAAAGTGATTTTTTTTTCCAAAAGACTCATAAGAGCTGGGACTGTGTTTATTTTATGCATAGATTTTTGCAGATTTTTATTCAGGTTAATATTTACAGTATATAATACATATAATCATAGTATATAATAGATATTACATAATGTTTGCCTTTGCTGGCATTACGTTGCATGGCAAACAGATCCGTGTGACAAGGAATTAGACATGGGGACTTTATTTTGCTATGAAAATGAAGATGGGTTTAACAAAAGTGGTAACATGGAAGGAAAACCAAAAATGGCTGCTTCAGCACAAAAAGAAACACGCAAGAATGCAAAAAGGGCCTGTGGGTCGGTGTCAGCTTGGTGCCAGGGTCTGGGGGCACTTTCTGGAGATCAGAGGAAATCAGATCTCATGCAATGATTGGCAGCCGGGCACAGGCTGGATGTGCCTGTCACATGACCTCCCCCCGCAGGACGTCTGCACCCAGCCTTACAATCTGTTTAACAGCTTCTTCATTGATTAAAATATAACTACATTGTTTTAAAGGACATATTTACACAGACATGTAAGGGGTCGAATGAACCCTAGAAAACGTCTAGTGCTGTGTAACACAGCTGAGAGTGATCCTGATAAGAGAATGAGGAGGAAAACTCAAAAATACACTTTCATAAAGAGAGAATTTTATGCCTTTCTGTTGTTGCCAGTTCTGAAAACAATCTGCCCCACACTTTGCAAATATCTGCTCTCCAACACAAATTTCTCTTTAATACATATATAAACTGAACACTGACGCTAGCTTACAAAAAACTTGCATTTTTCTGAATTTTCTGGTCACAAAATCATGCATCATATACCATATCTATAGGGAATGTTATATACATAACTAATAAATACTGATTATTTTACTATGCTTGTGTCACGATGTGCGAGATGAAGGACTTGAAGGCTGGCGTTTGGCAAGCAAAAGGGGTTTATTAAACTGAATGGGAGCAGGGAAACAAACAAGACCACAAGGGGTCAAAACAAGAAGCCGAGTACAGGGGAGGACACGGGCAGACAGGAGGAGCGACATCAATGAGCAGATTGGGGCTGACGAGACAAACAGGTACTTAAATATAAAGGCTAACAAGGGCTAACAAGCAACAGGCGTGGTTCATCAGGTTAACATTAGGGAGGAGACAGGAGGGTCAGGTGGACATGATGGGCAGGATGTAACAGTTTGTTTGTTAAAATATATGGTAACGACAAACTAGTGAAAAAGTTTGTACTTTTTAGAAAAATACAAAATGTGTGGGATCTGAACATCTATTTATACTTGTAATTTGCTATGTAGCTATTGACTTTGAATGAATAAAAATGTACTCATAGGAACGAATAATAAATAAAAATTCAGAAATACTAATGTTATGTACATTTACCACTTACGTCAATTAAAATTAGAGTAACTAGGACCAAAACCAGAGCGAAATCAAAACGTAAAATCAGAATTTTATCCAGTCAGGATATAAAAAAACTGAGAAGCACAACCTCAGGAATCAACATGGCCCACTTACCCCGAGATAGTGAAGCATCTCTTAAATACAAAAGTTGATTCATTTTCTTTAATATTCACTCATGTGTGTCTACATTGACTTTGAACTCATTACCACTCCAAACCATGACATCTCAGTAGAGTTAAATTGGAAATTACATTATATGCAAATCTACAAGTAGAAATGAAAGCCATCAACAGCACATGACCCTCACAGTAATAAATGCAGAATTTCCTTGGAAGGCTTCTAGAACATACTAAAAGTCAAAAAAGGGAGCCCTGAAAACACATTCCTGCCTCTTTAGGGTGTTGTCTCCTGCTGACCTGAAACACAACTTTTCATTTAGGATATTAGGATAAGAGTTTCAAAGCCCTTTGAAACAGACGGCACTATTAGTTGATTCAGCATATTTTCAGAGATGAAAACGGCTGTAAATAAAGGCTTGTGGTGCGATACCTCAGCAAGGCTCCATTTCAGAAGTCAAACGGCCATCCAGCCATGATGATGTGCTGTTTGTGCGTTTGGCAACGTCTGCTATGAAAACTGAATGGTAGATATAGTTTGTGGAGAGTGCAACTATATAACGTAACTGCATTTCAGTAAAAATAGTTCCTTTTTTAGTTTTATGTGAGTAGGGAAAATAGATGCGGCAAAGGGCACATTTTGCAATTGAATTTTGTATATCTTATTACATAGAAGTTGTATAAATTTATTGTCACCACAGAATAAAGTTAAAAAAAAGGTTAAAGATGATTTGTTAGATTGGTTAGGTTTGGTAAGTGATACAGTTCCACTTTTAGGTTTTTGGCTGGCCTTTTGTTGACAAGTGGATTGAAACTGGGTTCTTTCTATGCCTCTGTTCTGTCATCTTCTTTAAGGGGGACTTTGCGTGAATTCACTTATGCAGACAAGGACGGTGGGGGAACAATGTGCCAAAGCAGAGAGCAGAGAAAGCTGTGGGGTACGGGAATGAAATAAAAACCCTCACATCATTATTTAAAAAGGGTGAAATATGGAGATACACGTCTGCTTATGCTGCTGTAATATCAGATATGTTTCTGATATTTCTAAAATCTGGATCAATAGTACATGGAAACAATTCAGGATCTGTCTATGTAAAGCCATGTTCCTGGTCATGCCTGATACAACTCTTTACTCTTTCTGTTTTCTGACACAAGTTTTGAATACCTTATAGCCATGTCTTAAAAAATTTACGCTTACAGTTAAACAAACAAAAAACATGTAGAAAATGCTATTGACCCGTCCAAAAGAAATAATTTGACTTTATTTTGTCATAGAGAATAGCATCTGTTTATGTTAATTCAGCTTGTCGTGGTGAGCAATCCATTTTATTGTCTGTCCTTCCATCCATCCATCTTTTACAAGATGCCTTATGACCATTTTTTCCCCCACTTTTGTCAAATGAATCGGTTTTATTATGAATCACAGACACTTGTCACACTGTAGAAGACCATCAGCTAGATTCACAAAGTACGATATCTTCTGTTCAAAACAGCGGAGTATGACCCAAGGTGTAAGCCTGCTGTATAAAACATCACCAGAAACTGTACAGTTTCATGTAATTTCCCTTGAAGTTACCTGGCAATAACCTGGGGATTTTAAGGTTAAATACTATTACATGCTACTGAAAATAGCTTGTATATTAGGTTTTAGCAATAAACAGGAAAAAAACTGAATGTATATTTATGGCATTTGTGTGTGTGTGAAGTTATATATAATGAGTCAATTTTGCTTGCAGTTGTGGTCAAGAAAATAATTGCACTTCAGCAGGTCTGACTGCCTGTTCGCCCTGATGATTTTCCTCCTGTACTGCACCCAAAATAAAACACAGGTGTTATCGGGCTCCTCTCATTGTATTAATCTGTTTCCTTTTCCTTTCTCTAGTTATAGTCAATGGTTTCTAAGCCTTTCAAGTTTTTCAACGCACTCGGACATACAAAGAACAACAGCAGCAGGATTTTTGGGTTTCTGAAGCTAAATATCAATATTATTATTATTATTATTATTATTATTATTATTATTATTATTATTATGCACACACTGTGAAAGAATGAAGCCTGTGAGAGGAGTAAGATCGCCATTACCTTTTTTTTTTGAAGACAACACAGCGCATGCTTACAAGTCACATGTGTGGTTTAGCTGTAATTTTTTTTCGACCTGTCAAGTTTCTATTGTTGCAAAATCCCCAAGGTAAAGCCCAAGCGATGATAGTATAATAGGCCTAATGAGGGCTTTGTAAAGGATTTTCTGGTATTAAGGAAGACTGGTTCACGCCTGGGGTTTCCCTTAACCGCCTGCTTCCAGCCCACATGCTGATTGCTATTAATTAATGACGTTGAGCTGGTCCTCATTACAACGATCAACCTTCAACCGGATATAGAGTCAGCTTGTCTGAACTGGTAGGGAGGCGAAGCCATCCTTTGTGAATATGCCGTTTTCTAAGGTCTGGAAAGAATTTTGCTTTATAACTTTCAGCTTAATTTTTGCTGTATTGTTTTACTTCACTGGCAATAATCAATTTTGTTATCTTTCTAGTAGTCCTTGAAGAAGACTTCTTCCAATTTTACTTATTTGATGCTCAAATGCCTCTTTGTTTGGCTGCCTGAGTGTGAGGGTCCTTTACTGCATGCCTTTGGTGTTTTCCAACTCTCAGACAGACACAGAATGCATCTTCACAGTCTCCTGTCTATGAGTTTTTTCCGCTGTACAGAAAATCGTCTTTTTTTTTTTTTTAAAGCAAAAACAAACCAAGCAGTCTTCTTTGAGAACCACGCTGTAATAACTGTTAATTCAGTAAGAGGCAGGCCCTGCTTCTGGCATGTGGTTTCAGTTCTTATATGAATCGATACATCAGGAATCAGTTAATTCCTGAAGTGGCCCCGTAATTGCCACTGTCGGAGGGGGGGGGGTCTCGTCTTTCAGGTCCTGTTCACATGAAAGCCGTGCTTCCTGTGCGGGACAGATGGGTGACAGGAGTTGGGGCTGGCGCCACCACCGAGGGGAGGGAAGGATCCGGAAACGGCAGCAGGGACCAGGGGCTTTAGTGTTAGGACGGTGTCTCTATTTGTCCTCTGTATATGTTTGACAGACAGCACAACTGAGCATGACGTTCACTGGGGAGGGTGTACAGTACTTTAAAAATAAGCTTTAATAGCATCAAACCTTTTATTAAAGGATTACATGAGAAACACTTGTTCAGACCTTGGTACAGAGGTGTGTCCAGGCTTGATTTGCTCAGTGAATGATTTATTGTGTAGAAATCCATATAACGATTTTATTACTTTAGAGGTAGATTCTAATCGTCCCTAACCTGGTATGTGTGTGTTCATCTCATTAAGCAGCTGCTTCATTGTTTGTAAATGATTCATATTGTGGTCATTCTCATTTCCATATACCATGATTCAATCTGATGACATTCATACCTAGATATATAGTCCTTCCCATCTTAAATAATGTTAACTTATTTTATTTTGGCCTAGCATCTGTGATTCGAAGGTGAGGTGACATGACAAGGCTGTGAGAGCACTGGCAACTGCACGTGTGATGTACTGATTACTTGCATCATAAATTCAGACACATCCCGTTACAGCCACATTAGGGCTGTTTGCATAGGCTGGTTTGGACAGCAGCAATACACTTATAGCAATACTACTTTCTAGTTATTGATAGTCGTTAATTTTTAAAAATTAATTTTACTACCTTCAAGAAAAAACACAATCTGGGCTTAATGTTTATAATTCAGGAAACTGATTATACTGTAAGCAACAAAATTGCCGACAAATGTTCAGTTACTTCAGATAATTTGCTTCATATTTCATTAAAGGTAAAATACATAATTTAAGTCCGAGAGACATTATGTAACACGCCTATGTTATGTGTCAAATCTTGCCACTCATAGCTACTTTCAGTTTGTTGGAATGAATGCAGCATCAGCTTAAGAGTCTGGCTCGATCTCTGCCTCGCAGTCCTCTGTTTTGCAAGACACTTAATTATAGCTTTATGCGAGAAATGTTTCAATGGCGTCAAAGAGCCTTCCAGTTTCAAATATTTGTTTCCACCCTTGGCAGCGTCCTCGTAGTGTGGGGCGGTGATACTGAGAAGCCGTTCACCCCAAGGGCCCTGTTGGTTCTGGACTCTCCTATCCGAGATTTGATCTGGACTAATGATTCCAATTCGTTTTTTCTTGATTATTATTTTTGGTGACATTGGTGTGGACAGTTATGCTGCCTTTTTAACCAGTTTTAACCAATGTGCCAGGAAAGTGGAAAGACCCGCGCCCCCTAGAGGTAACAGAGGGTTACGACAGTGGCGACTGTCGCCGAGGATGCGGTGCCAGACGATATTTTCTTAATCATTTTTCAGGATGTGCTTTCGATGATGTCTCTTTCCCGAATAATGAGCCCGGCTGGAAAAACGGTGGTGGGGGGGTGGGGGGTGTTAGAGATCCCTCACTGCAGCTCATTCGTCCACAGCCGCCTTCCGCCCCCCTGCCTTCGTGGAGGTCCCTAATTGAGATCACTTGTACTTATAAATAGCAGGAAGTCCTGTGGCTTTTGGGAGAGTTAAAATAGAACTGTATTATATGAGGCTAAAATTAAAAAAGGTCGCCGTTCTTGCCTGATGTCGGAACGAAACGTGTGCCGCTGTAGGTCCCAGCCCCCCCAGTGGTAGTAGACCACCTGCCGTCACAGGGAACGCCTGAGCCTCCCCCTCCCCCCAGTCTTTGAAGAAGGAGGATGGTGCCATTACAGGCCCAGTGCTGGTCTGGAAAAGGGTCTCAGAGTTTCCAGAGTGTGTCTGTGTGTCTCCTGAAGACAATCAGATGTGACTCACCCTGGGGATGTCTAGAAGACAACCTTAAAAACGTCCCTGACTGCTAGCGCCTCAATCACGCACCCCAGCAGCCATTACGCAGCAGGTAACGCCGCAGCCGCCACCGCGTAGGTGATGGGGCCGACGGGGATAATGCCACGGTTAGGAGGCTAAGTCCCACGTCTGACTGTCATAGACAATGGGATTAAAGCAGATGACGTGTGAGGTTTAAATGGTCCGGCTTAAGGCCTTGCATCACTGAAGGGCGCTGTCACGTCTGCTGGTGAGGACAGGATCCAGTGTAACTGCTGACGTGTTGGAGCAGCTAACCTGAGATGAACCGCCGTTACGGAGGCGGCGGGTCAGGGAAGTTTAAGGCATAAGGCCCTCAAAATGATTTATGGCGCGGCTGCAGTCAGTGGCCATTTAATATACTGTTTAATATTTTCAGTTGAGCAAAGAAAAGAATGTGTCTTTTGAAGCTATCCTAGTATTTAATCTTTAAATATGCCCTGCAAAGTACTTATCTTGGAATGAGGAGCTGTGCTCTCCATACTTTAGTTGCTTGAATAATAAAGGCACTCAGCAAAACAACAGCATTCCTCAGTGTGTTTTAATGCAGTTGATCTGACTACTCAGCATAATCTCTCAAAATTACCTGAACGACTGAAATATTCATAACACACCTATATGAGGAAGAGTAGCGGACTTCGAGATGTTGGTCCATCTACATATCATATACAGCTATAGGACAACTAGGGGCATTATGCATATTTACATTGAAATGATGCTTTATTTGCCAATCATCTTTAATTTCAAGCAGATATTCTATTTCATGATGATTTGTACTTCACTAGTAAGATAGTTAGTTATATGAATAGTTACATACTACTAAGTATTTGTTTCCCCTCAAGTACTGCATTACCCAGTGATTTATCTAGCACCCCTGTCTGGGGTTAAGGGCTTTGCTCAAGGGCCCAACAACAGCATCAGTCTGCCAACCTGGGGATTCAAACCAGTAACCTTCCGATCACAGAAATAGATTCCAAACACAGTGAGCCACACACTGCCCCCAAAAACATATTTTATAGATATAGATATGGAGTATGGAGGGGCTTCATTGAGGATGGAATGAAGGGAAAATTAGTGCATTACTGTGTTTAATTAAAAGCCCAAGAGACATGATTGGATGGTGCTTGGTCACATGACACAGTCATCCACATTCTATACTGTCCCAGAATATTTGTTCAGGCTTTCGGGTTGTGGACTGAATGGAAAAGGCAACTAAAACCTTGGAATGTGTGCAAAATATAAATGGACTTTTCTAATGTATTCAGCCCAGAATAGTCAATATAATAAGGGAAGTCAGAGAAAGTGAATTACTTAGTGGAAAAAGGCTTATGAAAGCGCATAACCCTGGACGTATTCTTCAACTCCTGATATCAGTAGAACTAATTTCAGTTTACTATGGGTACTCTCCAAACCATAGAATAATAGTTATTTTATTATAAGGATAACAAAGAACAGGTCTGCAGCATAACCTTGTCATATTTTTGACTTTATTGTATTCTTGCTAATCCTATTACTTTTACAGGATTCAGGCCTAGCGTCGGTCTAAAATTGTGTGGTTTAGAATTTATCGTTTCTCGCTTTAGTAAGTTTAATTCACAATACAATACCCGACGATGCTGTACATCAGCACCAGTTCAATTGAATCATGCAGAGTTCTATTAAAATTCTGTAAGGTCAGTGCTCTCTGTTCTTTAGGGTGTAGCATATAGAAAATGGGTTTTGGGCAGCAGGTGGAGGAGTGGTTAGCTGCGTTCATAGCTCGTAACTCAGAACGAACTCATAACTCATGGATTGTTCGCTCCGGTTCTTGCTCCCTTAACTGGGGTGCTTAACCTGTGAAACAAACAGTAAAATTTACAGCTGTACAAATGCGTATGAGGTGAGTTCGGGTCAAAAGAGCCCATTAAGTGAGCGAATGAAAACGGACTGGTATGATGAACTGTGCTGCTTTGCACATAGCAGAGCACCTATTGTCTAGACACTTTGACAATCGCACTGAATCTGGGTCACGTGCACGTTAACAATCAGCATTTTAACAATTCCAGAATGTGAGGAAACCCATAGCTAAAGGAATCTTTTTCTAAATAAATTTCTGTACTTCCATTATCTATCTATCTATCTATCTATCTATCTATCTAATATAAAATCATCATCATAAAATTCTCTTTGACAACTTTGAACCACCAATCTCACAGTAATACTAATACAATTTCATAATAACCGATGTCATGACAAAATCACACCATACTCCTTCCCAAGGGTGTTGGAGGGCCATGGATACCCTGGCAGATTCAGGGGGCCCAGCATTTGGCACATAAAATTATACATGAAATTGGGCGGGTGACATTTTGTCAAGGGGCCCAGAATTTGTAGGTATGCCCCCCCCCCCCAATATTTTACAGTATTACATGTCAGGTAAGTGCATCACAGTACTCCTGAGTTAGCCTGTAGGACTAACTATGATGACACAATGCTATTCCTTCTGTCAGTATGTGTCAGTATCACCAAAATAACCTGCTTGATGAAATAGTAGCTTACTGTTTTTTAGTGTCACTGAAAGTCACCCTAAATGAACTTAATTAGCCATCATTTTTGTTTGTTAATATCCAGACTTTCATGCCTGAAAGAACCATATGGAAAAACTAAATCGTCCCTCTGTCTGTATGGAATATATCTGGAAAAAATCTTGAATTACAAAATTATTACTATTACCATCAAATTGTCAACTCAAACTTGGAAAAAGTGTCCTTTCGTTTGAATTAATGTCTTGAGTGCTATATTTTCCGATTATTCAAAAAATCATTCAAAAAACAATTAAACAGTAGCTAAACCACTTGTGTTTAGACCTCCGTAGTCAGATGGCTCTGGGATTTTTGTAAGCTTTCCAGAACAGGCTTCCGCTAGGCGCTAACTTTGACAAAGCGCACAAGATTGGGAACAAATAAGAAAATAAATGTTTTTAATTACATGGGCTTAACCTGCAGTGCTTTAGAAACAGCTGAAGCCACAGCACTCTCTGAAGGCATGCAGAGACGTAAATTTGCATAACATTCAGACACATGGAGATCACAAAGCCAGGCCAGTTTACAGCAATTATGTGCATTTAAGACTTGTACGGGAGTAATATAATAACCCTTTGGCCCTCTGGGTGATTCCTTTGTTCAAGCTCCTGTCTTCATGTTGACTACTTCAATAAATCTGTTTTTTTTTTCTGTTTTCAAAAGATCTCTAATTGTTTTTTTTTTTCTTTTTCAGAGAGTTAAGTTGAGACAAGTCACGCTGGAAACAAACAGAAATAATGAGCTGGCTCGTAGCATCTGGTTAACCAAACTGTAATTTCTTCCCCGGGAAAGACTCCTGTATCGAGCGTTTATTTACCAGAAAGTCACGCCGCATGTGCAAGATGATAAAGCACGAGCAAGTCAGAATCTCCCTGCGAGACTTGCAATCGTGTACACGTGTGAAGGCACAGCGCGCCTCGGTTTTCGGCCCAAACGACCGACAAATGGCCGTTTCACAGAAAGCCCAGAAACATGGAGCTGAACTTCCAGAATTCTACAGGCGAAAATTACTTTCTCAGAATCAAATCTAAAAAAAAAATATTACACTCTGAAAAAGGTCCATCCATCCACACACCACTTATCCGGTACAATGTCTATGGACAATTATCAAAAATACAAACTCTATAAATTACAATATGGCTAAAATAAATGCAATTCCAGAGTTCTTGAGCATTAGAAACCCTTTAGTTTGTATTGATTTCCTTCTTTTTACGTTTTTATTTCAATGCAATGTACCCATTACTTTTATTCATTACAGGTCAGCCTATCTATAGCAAGTCATTCAGAATTATGACCTAGATTGTTTATTTTGCAGATTTCTGTATTCTTGGTAACTTACGTCTGGTCATAACTAGGTTATGTCTTTTTGGGATTCAAACCAGTGACCTTTGGCTGTACATTCATTTGGCCTCTATATTTAACCATATCGTTAAGGACCCTGACCAAGCCGTAATCTGAGAGAAATGCAATTAGACTGATATGACTTTGAATTTATGAAAGCGGTACTGTAAAATAAGAACAGAAATGAAAAACAACCCCCTGCCCCCCCCCTCCCTGTTTATGTCTCCAGTTCAAATTCTTTCAATTTTCTCGCTTTATCCAAACACTGTGAAGCAACTACACAACAAAAGTACCTTATTTTTACTTCAAAATATCATTTTTCTTTTCAAAGTTGCCAGCGGAGGGTTAAAAACCCTTGTCTGTATTTTGTCAGCAGGACTGCAGACCCTCTTAGCGGCTCCAAATACAAGGCCGTGTTGTGTGGCCCTTGTTGTTTTGTTGCGTGAGTGTGAAAAAAAGGGTCTCGAGACCCATTAGTCACTGCTGCGATTTAATTACAAACGAAAGATATTATCGTTCATTAATATCTTCGCTTTGCCATAACTTGATGCTAGCAGTCGGCACTTCTGTGGTCCTTTGAGACAGTAACATAAAAAACAGCTTTTGATGTCATTTCTTTGAATGTTAGATTACTAATTTTCTCCTTGACGAGTGACTCAGACTCCAGCTGAGTACCGACGACAAGCCGGCTCGTCCCCCCCCACCCCACCCCCCGCAGCCTCAGAGGCAAACAGTAAAAAGCCAGAGACAGTGAAACAACGCACCAGTCTCTGTAACTCCCCCCAAGAAGCAGTGAGTCAACAACTGCAGAAAGAAAGGCTAAGGCCTTTAGCGAGGGCCGGTTTCTGCTGGCCAGGCGTCCAAACGCTGGCCCGCTCGTAACGTGTGAATGAAACCACCTTGCTGCGTGCTCGATACTGAAGACGTCAGAGCTTCTGAGTGGCTACACTGCTCTTAGCGGTACTGTCCCAAGTCGCTCTGCGAGGGCGGCACAGTGCACTTCACTCTGAAGGTGTGATTTATTGGCCTGCATGGGAGCTCGCGGTTTTTCCCTGCCGTCTCCAGCGGGGACAGCATCCGCGTAATGTAGTCTGTCAGCTGAATAGTGGGACAGGCATTCTGTTCAATAAAGCGACAGTTTTACTGCTAGGGGTGATAACAAGACCCAGGATTAGTCACCAGCCTTGTTCCCCTCCAGACACGTCAACGAGGACAGACAAAACCAGGCTTCAAAGGCATCGGCGGCATGATGCCGCTGCGATCTCTTGCTCCTCTCTTATCCCCCCTCCCGTACTCTCAGGTGCCTATATGATTTCAGAGGCATGTAAAACCACCTGTATTTATTACCTCTCTTATACTGTAGGTGATTGGGGCCTGTTCGCTGAGCACCGTCACACCAAACATCCCGCTTTTGTTTAAAGCGTAGGGGGTGACACACTGACAGGTCACCCCCCGCACGCGTTACAGCGTGGGCGTGCTGATCCCACTAACGCCTCCCTGCTTTTGTGTCTTGCCGGGAAATATAGGCTTTTGTTTGTTGCGCCCTTCCATATTATTCTTTATTTCAATTGCAGGTCCCGAGCTTTGGTCTCGTAAAGCGAGGGCAGAGCTGTCTCAGTGCCAGCAGGTATCGGGCACGTGAGGCGAATGCCTTTGGCTTGCTGGGCTACGGCTATTTCTAAACTGATTGTGCTGAAGCTTATGACGAGACACATCTGAATAATAATGGCTTTTGCTACTATTTTTACATAAAGACCTCACTGTCTTGTGTGTGTGCTCATATTTACGTTCTCTCTCTCTCTTACTTTCTCACACACACACACACACACACACACACACACACATATATATATAACTGGTACCCAGATGATGCTGCTTTTGTATCCTAAAGAAAGTTGTATAAATGAGTAGAAATGATAAGCTGCTTTAGATAAAAGCTGCAGTTACACATCTAAGTGCAAACAGCTGTGCCAGGGTGATAAGTGCGATGCATAAAGACACACAGAGATCAGGCGTTTGCAAGACAATAACACAGCACGTAAACACAGCACGTAAACACAGCACGGAAAACGATGCCTATATGGTCATTTCCAGAAAATTAATATAGTAAATAAAGCAAATGTTAAGCATACCATTTAGAAAATTAAACATTCACTGTTTCTGTGATTTTTTTTAAGAAGTTGTGCAAAAAACTTTCACAAACTCACATATATTTTAGTGTAATCTGCAGGCTGAAATGCGCAGCAATGCCCACAATGCATTAATGTGGCTAAAACGGATCTTAAACCTTTAAGATCCTTTACAAATAAGCCATGAGTCTTTTTTCTAACAGGTCTGCCCCTCTCCTGTTGAACTGAAGCCTGAACACCTTTGCAATCAGTTATCACATGAATCCTGCGATGCCGGTATAGTAAAACTTAGATCTGAAAGTCCACGTGTCTGAATATGATCCAAGTCACCTTTCACACACATTATTTACAGCGTACACATATAGAATGTGTCCTGTCCTTGGTTTTTATTAAAAGCAGGAAAGCAGCCCAGTGTAGATATGTTGTTGTAGTTAAAACGCAGTGTTTTGTTTTTAGGTATATAGGGCTCAGGATTATAATTGGGAATTAAAACCCCCCTTTCTCCCCTCTCCCCTTTTATTCCTTTATGAGGTGTCACAGATATAGTGCATTTTAGGCACTTACACACACAAAAACACAGTCTGAAAGAGTCTTGCCATGTGAACGGCTGTTGGCTGAAAGCGGGCCTTGGAAAGTGACACAGACACGCTCTCTGGAGTGACACAGACACGCTCTCTGGAGTGACACAGACACACACTCTAAAGTGACATTGACTCTCCATAAAGTGACACGGACATACTTTAAAGTGACACAGACACTCTCTAAATTGATACACACACTTTAAAGTGACATAGTCACACACTCTAAAGTGACACAGACACACACTTTACAGTGACACAGACACTCTATAAAGTGACACAGACACACTCTAAAGTGACACAGACAATCTCTAAAGTGACACAGACACTCTATAAAGTGACACAGACACACACAATAAAGTGACACAGACATGCTCTCTAAAGTGACACACATACACACTCTAAAGTGACACAGACACTCTCTAAAGTGACACAAACACACACTCTAAAGTGACACAGACACTCTCTAAAGTGACACAAACACACACTCTAAAGTGACACAGACACTCCCTAAAGTGACACAAACACACACTCCAAAGTGACACAGATACACTCTCTAAAGTGACACAAACACACACTCCAAAGTGACACAGATACACTCTCTAAAGTGAAACAGAGCCACAAGCACTAAAGTGACAGAAACACACACACTCTAAAGTGACACAGACACACACTCTAAAATGACACAGACACTCTCTAAAGTGACACAGACACACTCTTGCTCTCTCGGTGGCCCTCAGTCTGCCCACTCGCTCACATTATTACTTATAACTCTCTGGTGTGTTGTGCATATTTCAAAGTCAAAAGCTCGGTTTTAGGATATTCAGCATTCCTGTAAAGGTTAGATCAATATGGGGGGGTGGGAGGGATTTGTCAGTTTTCCTGCATTGGGCAGAACAGACAGTGCCTTGTTTGTGGACCCATGGGCTTCTGAATCAGTTTGTTATGGCTGAACCAAAACGGTAAATGGCTAGCCGGAGTCAGATCTGTGCATTTCCACATTAAATCTCTCGGCTGCCTGTAGCCTCCAGACTTTAGCTGTGTACAGAGTGAGGTTTAAACTTCTATGTACGTTATATGTTATTTGCGATATGGGGACAGAATCTATTCGTTGGATTAAAAAGTGACCTGATATGTTTACATGTGCACGTGTTATTTTTACTAATTTTCTTAAACTGCATGATGTAAACATGGCAGTTAAGCATTATTCTGAAATTTTAGATCCCTTTATATTTTCTAAAAAAATTAAAAATTGAGGGTTACAGTACAGTGAGTATACTCATAGGCAAGTCATTAATGGTGGAATTACGCTCCCTATGAGATTTTTGGATAATATAAACTTGTGATTAGTTTGTAAATTATATCCTGGCTTCAGTTAGGACTGCGGATGAATATTAATCTGATATATTAGTTCTGGGTACCATAACAATGTTTAACTTACTCTTTTTTCAAACAGTCTTTGTATGTTGAGGAAGTTCTGTTTAATTTAACTTCAGAGTCATTCATTGTTCCCTCATTAAAATGTGGTATTTGGCAAGAGGCGCTTTTTGAGTGTAGCACTGAATTAATTCAGGACGTACCCTCCTGATCAGCCTGGGGTTTCATGGCCTCTCCAGGATGGTCTCCAGACCCTAACCTGAGGTGACATTTCGTACACACTGCGGTAGAGGAGAGCTTGGACCGTGGCTCCTTTGACATTTGCTAGCACTATCTCCATTTCACTTTAAGAGTCATGATAGTAAGTTTGTATCCAGTCAGGCAGGGCCCTGAATTAGCTTCAAAAAGAATGATGTTGGAGAAGTGATTTTATCAGACATTTCGTATTTCCCGCTCTTAGTAATAAGGATTTTATGAAGTTAGTTTTGTAGCCGATGTTTTATTTCAGACGGAGAGTTTGGAAATGAATAAAAGCATAATCAACTTCAGGATGGAGAAATAAAGAATGCCAGTCCCACAATTCCCTTGGGAACGAGGGTGAGAGGCTGCTACAGTGTCTGTGTCAGAGACCCCCTGCTGACCTGGACCCTCAGCACAGACTAACTCTATTCAGACACGCACCCTGACTTGTGCCTTTCCATGTATCTGGAGCAAACTGTATGTAAACAACCCATATAAAGTGCTTGTAATATAAAGACCATATTAAGAAATACAGTAACAATATATCAGCTTTACTTGAATCAGTTAGACTGAATGTGCTGTTTACGTGAAAGATATGAAGATTTTTGCTCAAATCTGTCGCTCCTTCCCGAGCTCACCCCGACCCGCCTGTCTGAGTGCCCCAAAACTGGGCCGTTCCTTCTCTGAAGGCTTTTCCGTAGGGGTGGGTGCTGTTCCTGGTGCTCCAGGGCATTCCTATCCATTTCAGAATCCCCAGAGTTCCCCCGGTCCTTCCCACGTGTTGAGAATGATGATGTTTTTTGAAACATCTACTTGAGGGTGAAAATTAAGACCAGTGTTCACATCTAAAGAGTGTGCTTAGGCAGTAGGATACTCCTTAGAAACACACATTCTCTTCCATTCAATTAAATTACCTTCAGAATGCTTTCCTCTGGAGTTTTCAAAATTGGCGTAATATATTACTTTAATCAACATTCATTTTCCATACATATTTCAGCACTATAGTTTACCTAAGGCTAATCAGGTTGTAATATATATATATATTTTTTTTACAATGAAGCTAATCATATATTTAAAAATTACTTTTAAACAACAATTTTAGATTCAGACTACAGCTAAAATGAAAATGTTTAATACGTGAAGTTGTTGGAATTAATGATTTAATTTTAAAGCCAGCAGAACTGTATTTTTATAAACGAACATCCACGGGATCTGAGAAGATGGTTTTAAAAGAATACTATACGCACATTCATTTATGTAAAAACACAGGCCATCCCAGTGGACAAACCAAATTAAATTTGATCCCATTCTCAGTTAGTTTGTCCTGGAGACGCTGGTCTTCAGTGCACCCAGTGAAACCTAGAGTGTCAAATTTAACACTGAGAGTGTTTATGCAGTTCCTGTAGGGCTGTATAAACGCTCTCCGTTTCGAAGTAACACTCTCGGTGTTAGATAAATGCTGCTACTCTTGCCACGTTACCATTTTTTTTTGTTTCTTTCAGACAATTTAGATTTTTCATGCCAGTTACATCGGGCCTTCTCTGAGACACGTGTATCGATACTGTGGGCCTCAGAAACAACACTCACAGCCATGTTATGTTAACGTGGAAGAAGGAAGGAAGAGTATTAGCCTAAATTGTGGTCGTCCCTCCGTCAGGCCGACCTGGAACCTGGACTCCTTCTGACCCGCCCTGCCAGCTTTCTTTTAAATGTTGAATTAACCTTTGGCATCGTCTCTAATAATGTGGAATTCTGAAACATGTACCTCTTGTTTTTGCTTGCTCTGCTGGTGCACAGGTCATATTCCCGTCGTCGACGCTGTTTTTCTTTTAGTGCGTCTAGCTGTGCTAACAAATTAAATGAATTAACACAGTGCATTCAGCGTGTCCTGCGACCACCGAAGGTTAAATTAGAAGCACATGGCTGGGGCATTAGCACGGCTCGGTAATTGATTAGCGGGGGTTAAAAATGCCACAGAGAGTACTAACATCTGTAATCCCTTGTTCCCCTCTTTCCTAAGGATGGAATAATGTCCCAGGAGTCTTTTTTCACTCCAAAGTGTCCCGTCAACAATACGTAGAAGTCTGGATGTTATGATACTCTTTACAGCCCGCTGAAACGGCCCATATCTCATTGCCACCACGTGTGTCAGTTTGACTCAGGCAGGTGTAGTTTACCGGGTCCATTTAACACGCTCAGGGCGTCTCTGAGATTGCCTGTGTCTTCTGCTGCTGTTGAAAAGAGCATGACACGGTGCCTGAAAATCGCATCCTCATCATGCCTATGGGACTCGTGGAATGAACGGCTTATCACCGAGACCTTCGGCCTCTCCGGGACCCCTGACTGATGGTACCACAAGCAATTCAAACAGGCAGTTAAAAACTGCGATGTAGGTGGAGAAACTGCCGCCTACAGCTTGCTTATTCCAAACTGTTCACTGTCCTGCACTGATGCAGCCTAACATCCAGACTCTGCGCATTGAGCCATAGAAATGCAAAGTTTTACTTTAAATGCTTTTTTTCACCGTCCAAGGCAACATGGGGAGAATATTGTAAGTGCAACTTGGGATGCATGCTTTAATTTAATGAAAGTAAAATCTATGACATAGTATGTTTAGTCACAGAAAAATAAGAAAAAATAATGTCTCTTTACTTTAAAATGTTTAAGGTGTCTTTTATTTAGTTTTATTGTGTTTTAATGAGAAAATTAACTTTATGCACCACTAATATTGGTTTTTAGTTATTCATAAGTGTCTGCAGAGTAATATTAACCTGTATGACTTATTGATTTCTGTTTACATATTAAACAATTCTGCTGTTTTTACATATGCTTGTTATTTATGGGAAGAGTTCTTAACTCCGTAAAATAAATGTTTCCGTCTGTCCATTTCAAATGTAATCTACATTCCCATCGCTATAAAAAGGACAGCTTTTTCCATCTGATTTTAATAAAGCACCGTTCTAACAAAATTCATTTTTATTTCCAAAGTCTGCTTCCTGGTCTTATTTGTAAAAGCCAAAATCAAAACTGAGCTGGTATTTTACTCAAACGGGGCCCTTTCATTTTTAGATGGCTAAAGCATATGTCTGCCCCTTTCAATATTCAGTCGCAGTTCATATGTTCGTATAGTTAAAATTGTGATATGATTTCATGCAAAAGGTGAAAAAACAAGCTTCTTCGTTCTCAGACAGTTTGATGACATGTGCATGCAGACAAATCCTGACTGTTGTCACCTAAACCAACAAAGGGGTCAACTAAATCATGCCTGAAATAAAATGTCAAAACAAGAAAACAATTCTATCATTGCTCTCACATGATCAAGTGTCTTACACCTGGATCCAGAGTCTGTGGGAAGCTCAGTTTCCATTCAGAATCTGTCCCCATCTCTCACTGTTCCGTAAATGCAGACTAAGGTCAGATAGGTGTGACAGCTGAGTATGTTTGCAAACAGAAATGTGGTAAAACACGGGCATCACCGGGGACGCCTCTCTATACACACAACATACCATCTGAGTTCTGCCTCTCCAAACTGTCTATTGACCTGTGTCCATTCACTTGCCTGTGTCAAGATATCTGCTGAATAGCCATAACCTGAAACAGATTTCACCAGAGGGAAAATAATATTCAGGAGACTTACCCCAGAAGAAGTTTTGCTGGCATGGTGTCACTGAACTGAAAAGGCTGTTAGATGCCATAGCCCGTTTTGCTTATTCTTTTTGGTTTCAGTGGCCCCTTGGTAAGTTCTACAAAGATAAAAAAAAGTACTGTATCAGGATAAGGGAGAAAAAAACAAAAGTAATGCTATGTTGTATCAGCAATTAGCATGGCCACAAATAACAGGCAGGTTTTGCAAAAAAAGAGCGAGTATACGCAGAGAAATACTGCGGCCGTGTTTTGCTGCGCAGACCAGTGTGGTCAGGGAGTACTTACTGATTGTTCGCTGCGTATGACTGGAGGTGACCTGGGCGGATTAACCATTTACTCGCCGGGGGCTCCCTGCCGTCGTCCTGGAGGAGAATCTCGGCACCGCACTTGTGGTTCTGTGGTTGTTTGTGAGGCGAATGAAGCTTTCACACAAACCCAAAAGGCATAAGCTTTAAAATGCTCTTTTTTTCCTCCGTGTGCTGTTACTGGAGAGCCTGGGTCATGTGCTCATGACATCAGAGCACAGGAGTTAAGTGGGACTGCCTACCGTTGTGGCTTTTTACTTTTTTTTGACAACAGCCTCTTGCAGCAGCAGCCGTTCCTGGCATCCAGAGGGATGCAATTGCTGAATGCATGTGAGTCATGGGTGTTTGGTGGGGGGGCTGGTCCTGGGGGGGTAGGGTGCAGATTTCATAAAAACTGATATGATTCATAGCCCCCTCCCCAGCTCCCTTTTCACCCCGACCCCCCCCAGATTCAGAGCGATTCCCACGTGCGAGAGCGCGGCCTCGACCCCCGTATCGCCTGGGTGGGATGGCTCTCTGCACTGGCTCCGGAGGCAACAGCCTGATTTTGCCATTCGGGGTCTGCTTCACATTTACCGGGTGGAGAGGTTTCCTCTGGTGTGCTCGCTGGCTGCCCCCCACCCCATCACTCTGCTCCTGTTACTCTCTCACCCATTCAGAGCTCTAGCTGAAGTGACAATCTAACAAACCCTGAAAGCGTGCTTCTCTCTCTCCCCACCCCCCCACCCCCCCACACTGTTTTAGGAAAGGATCCCTTTGCCCTGCTGGAACCAGCACCCGTATTCAATATGTCTCACACATCCCGAGCCACACAGGACCTCTTATTTGGCAGTGTGTCAGCATTTGGCCCGTGATCATTTCCTAAATGTGTTTACATAAAAAAAAAAAAAAAATCAAATATGCAGGCTTTAAAGTAGCACTGAAGAATGTGGGGAATGTTTTTAAAATCTGTGCCCTCGTACCATTGCTGGGGGGGGGGGGTGGTTTGTTGTTACCTGAAGCCCGGAGCCAGTACCGCTAAGCGGACTCGCGTTAAGCCCTTTTGTTGGAAGACGTGTGTGGCTTTCCGATGCTTATCTTCAGCTGCCATCGTAAACTACCGGAATCCGAAACTTCATATCCTCCACTCCAAACACAAACGGTTCCTGTTTAATGCGCTATTCCACAGAACAGAATTAAGGAAACTTTTTCTGTTCATACTTCTCATATGTTTCTAGGGTAACAAAAAAAAATACTGTACCACTTATATTAATCTTTGTGATGATTACATTTCAAATGTGCTCAAGTGCACCGAGAATTAAAATCATCTCGGAGTATTTTGGGCAAACCTAAATCCATGCCACAAAACCAGCAAATAATTGCAGCTTGATTTCGTATGGTTTCGGCTCTTCGCTGAAACTCGGTTACAGATGAGGGCCTCTCATTATAAACGCATCCATGTCTTGGGGTCATAGTTCTGCCAAACAAATGAGACGCTTTAAGCATAAAATCACAGCATCGTGTTTAATTAAATGCAGTAAATTGTTACTGACTTTGCCACTCGGCACCTTTTAAACGCATTTTTTAATTAAAAATCTCTCTATAACACCCAGCTATTCACCATTTGCAGCAGCTGCAGCGTCTATTAAAATTTAAAGTCCCATACAATTTTCTTCTTTTTACATTTATATATTTACAAATCAGAACTATTTTTCATATTTCTGAAAGTTATTAAATTACATTGTTGAGGATTTAAATGTATCTCTGTCCCAAGGTCAAAGGTCACACACACACTGTCTGCCATATTCTATATATCTTTCACTCACTTCACTTAAAGTATGCATGGTTTTCGTGTTGATGGCGGGTTTTCATATTGTCATTTTTTTTACTTGATTTAGAGATGTTCTAACATAGATTATAAAATCACCAATTTTGTGTTAATGCTAATTAGTGACACGCTTTTTTCAGAATATCTATCATCATAATAAAATGTGTAATTTAATACCAAAAGACGTGTTTATAACACACAATATTATTGCTGCAAAACATAATCTAAACACATAGCAACAGGTACAGGTGTTTCTATTAAAATAAAACTTGCAATTACTTCATATTTTATCAACATTTCATGAAAACAGAATACATGCAACCAATGAGGAATTTGTGCTTCAGATAAGTGACGCCAAGACTTCATTTGAAACAGTAAATTGAAACTTTTTCCCCATCATTGGAGCATATCGGTTTTGGCAATGGCAATATGAAAGAAGCGGTTTTGGGCAACGTGCGCTTGTTTGAACTCATGATGTAATGAAATGCTAACCCACTTACTTACATGCGTACAAGGTTTATTCATACGGACTTGTAAATGATCTCTATCTGATTCATATTTAATAACTAGACATAAACTTTTTAAAAGAAGACTTGTGTCTTTATATGTGCTTTGGATATGAGGTAAGTACCATCATTACATGTCTCTCAGGACGAAGGCTGCTGTTTCACCACCATGCACGGGGTGACAAAGGTTAACCTGCTCAGCCAGACAAATAAATAATCTGATTTGTTCAGAAAAAGAATTCAAATCTTAAACTATAATACTGTCTCGCAGTAGGAGAAGAATGTGTGAACCAGTGCAAATCTAATCCTCCGGCCATTCTCAATATAGGATGAGAAAGTTCATGTATTATAAATGTAAGATTGTATCAAATGAGTAGAAGGTTTTAATGTGCAATTGAGCAGTTTGTGATATGTCATTGAACTAAATATAAAATATAGCTGGGTAGGTAAGGGTTTTTCTCAACTTATTTATGTAAAAACTGTTGGTAACACTTTACTTAAAGCAGTCATCATAATGCATTATAGATACCTTCATAATGCATTATAATCATTCATAAAGTATTATAGATACGGCTATAACTATTTATAAAAAGGCTCCACACATTATAGCCATGTGTATTATGCATTATGAAGCTCTTGTCTATAACGTACTATGGATGGCTTATACTGACCAATATAATGCATTATAAAGGTATCTATAATGCATTATGATGACTGCTTTAAGTAAAGTGTTGCCTTACTACTTTCTCTTGAGCTACGAGTGACAGTCACTGTGCATGTGGAATCAGCGTGTTCTCCTCATATCATGTGGGTTCCTTCTGGCTGCTCTGGTTTCCACCCTCAGTCCAAAGATATGCCTTTAGGCTAAAAGGTGTCTCTGAGTTGCCCATTGAGTATGTGCCCTGTGAGGGACTGGTTCAAGCTGCACCCTGGCCGGGTGCCCTGTGCTGCTAAGCGACCTAACCAGGATAAACAGTTAATGGCTGGATGGATATTACACTTAATTAAAAAAAACAATTACATACATCATGTCCCACTTCACAATTCAAGATTTTGGGGGCATACAGAATAATAGGTATTATTCACTCAGCACCAGCCATTACCAGATGTTGCCTCTTTTTATTGACATACAACTGCACAGCTCACACACTTTAGATGTGAGATAAGACTGCTTCTTGGCACTATATATTTTGACCACAATTATGCATATTATAAATTTTTCCTAAAAGTAATTTCTTAATGGGTATAAATTATTTACATCAAGACAAGTAGAATCCCATTAAAAATGGATATAATGTATACTCTGTGAGTTTAAATAATCTGTAACTTAATTTTTTGTTGCCATTGTGATGAATTGAAATGTTTGTTTTGGCTTCTTGCTGTGTATATATTTTTCCTGAGTGACAGTGGGTCACACGCTCATGTGAAAGCACTAATATTATTCTGCAGGGTGAGGAGTTCTCTGATCTCGCCTCTTATTGTCATGCCAATGTTTCTAAAAAAACCAAATACGTAGCACCTGGTCGATCACCTTGAGCTACTCTGGGGTTTGCCAGGCAGACGCCAGGGGCAGCAGCACCACCACGGAGGCCAAACGTGTCGGTAGGGCTGCAGGCTGCCTCGCTGGGCTGCCAACCGGTAGCCGGAGCCCCTGCCAAGGCCGCCGGGCCGACAGGTGAGGCAGAGACCGGAGCCTGTGCCACTGGTTTTGGAACCAGCCACCTTGCCAGCAATGCGCGGTCAGCTCTGGACCACACAGACACTGGGGAAAGTCCAGCTTCACTTAATGTTTATGTCCTGACCTCATTAGATTGTGTGTGAATAGTCTGTGAAGGTACTGCTCTGTACTTCCACAGTTCAATGTGTTTTTCTGGACGAGGAACATGTCTTTGCAGGTCTGTTTGTCTCTTGTTTATTATTATTATTATTATTATTATTATTTGTAATTCTGACCATGAAAAGTGGTTGGAAGATGGATAGATGGATTATTTCTATTGTTATTACTAATAGTATCAGTATTAGTTTCACTAGCAGCAGCTCTAGCTGCTGTACATCTAGTGCATATTGTAGTTCTCGTTATGCTCTTTCTCTGGTACAGTGTTATGATATTTCTGCTCCATGCATACCTGGTTTCTGACCTCCCTGAGGTCTGACCTAGACTTGCAAGCCAAAGTGTTTCTGGTTAAAGTTCGGGTGGTGGTGGTTTAGTGGGGGTGGTGGGGGTGGGGTGTCTGTTGTAACCTTGAGAAAACTGCTTAATTTGAATGACTGGTTTACACTTAAAAATGCAGCTGTGCAAACAGGCAGGTTGGTGAGTTGCTTAGCAGAGGTTTGGGTGTGTCTGAAAAGACTGCAACATTAAGATGATTTTGAGAGATACAGCAATAGTCTGGAATTAAGCTCATAGATCATATTTCACCCTGCATACCGGCTTCTGCTATCTATTCCTGTGTCAAGCATTCGCTGACTCTGTATTCACTCAGATTCACAACTGGAACATTAATGATAGTTTCCGTTTATCGTGCGAGTTTAATAAAAAATAGATGGATATTTTTACCACAAATTTGACCAGATTGACAAGTAGCCCAGGCCCTTCATAATCATCTGGAGCGTTCTTTCTTCCGTATCCAGATTTATATGCATGCATCGACAATGTGATTTTAGCACATTGCGGACAATGGCGCATTCATCTGTTTGCTCATTAAAAACCTATATTAACATTCTATAATTACATTCTGTCTGGCCTGGCTTCAAAATAAAGTTTAATTGTGTATGTACTCGAAGGCACAGACAGGTACAGTCATTTTGGTTAACAGGACACCCCTCTCAAATGCCAAAGTAGTTTATGCTGTGGTTGATGCAAAAATTAACATGCTTTTATAGGAAACAAATGCCACTTTTAATCAGTTACTGCCAGACGCCGTATTTTTGGTGCTAATATAAATATTCTTTTACACATTTGCTCCACTTATTTGAAAACTAACCAGCATAAATAAAATAATTGGAAATAGACACTGGGTGGTTTGGGTTGTACGAATTACATCGCTTGTGAGGATTCTAAAGCACCCCATGAAGTGAATTTAATACAAACACTTCGTAGCCAAGAAGACATCGAAGTTGTGCAAACTGTTTGCTGTGGCATCATCTTAATGAAAATACATATTTTGTTTTTACGGTCAAATAGTACATCTATAACTTTCTATGGTTTCCAGGTCTTTTCTTGTGGTTGTAGCCTGGAGGAAAAATAAAACTGACCTTTTAGGAACAAAGGGAAATATTTAATACCAAGTGGCAATAATACAAGTAAAATACAAATTAAAAATAGCTACCAAAGAGCTGAAATTGCATTGAATTACAAGACGGGGCACATAGGATCACTGGAAGAAACTGCAATCACATTATTTTGTTAACGGAGATATTTTGGGTTGGTGTCTAACCGTTGGAAATTAAAGCGATTTCTTTTTTCCTTCATTGAAATCAAGGATTTTGTCCAGTGTAAACGCAGCCCTACCTACACTGAAGTTCAAACACTTGGGGCCACAAGACTGGGCTGATGACTTTCAAGGTTTTGGTCAGAGGTTTGTTTAATTTGTTACCTTGAAAGCTGGGGGGGGGGAAATAGCTACCTACTGTATGCATATATGTTTGCTCCACATATGATTTTTTATTCACTCCCCCCCCCAGGATTATTTCACTATGTGGCTTTGGCCGCTGATTAAAAGACTCTTAAGTTTTGGAAATCTGTTTTCTTGCATTTTCGCACCCACCTTTGACTTGACGTCGCTAACATGAAGAGTCAGTATTGGCATAGGCAAAGACAAGCTCCACTGCTGGATTCAGGATGTTTAGTATTCTGGGGTGTCGGGACTGTCGGAAAAGCATTGAGTGCAAGGCTAGCTTCACCCATGCTCCTCATGGAACCCCCCCCCCCCGCCGGAATCAGGATTGTTAGTATTCCGGAGTGTCCACTGTGTCATAAAAGTGCTGAGTGTGAGGCTAGCTTCACCCGTGCTCCTCATGACACCCCGCCACCATCCTCCAAGTGGCCCTTCTGTTCCCAGTACTCGGGTCACCCTCAGCTGGTTTTCCCACTTGTCAGAGGCGTCTCAGAATGGCAATTAGAGCTGGACGGTCTGTCATTGCGGTAGCGTTTACCACGTCTGGTTATACTGCGAGCCGCCCCTGAGTTCTCAGAGTTCAGAAAGGACGCATGTGATTTTTTGCAGAGGGTAATGACTCAGCCTCGGACATGTTTGTGACTTAGCATGTGTTAAACGTTGAGTGATTGACGAAAAGCCCTTTTGGGAACGGACATGATTCAGTCCTTCGTATCACAACAGAAAAAAACATGAATGATACAAAATATCAAACTAAATTTATTCCTCTATATACTTCGTGAGTAATATGAGTCCCTGGTTAATCATCACCTGTGGGGGTTTAGAAAATAATCTAATCTGAACAGTTTAGCACACAATATAACCATTATACATTATGTTTCGAAATGTAGCTTATTCTTACGAAAACACAAAACGGCACAATGCCATGGCTGGTCTTTTGAAAACAAGCCTTTATAAAACTGAGATCAACATTTTGTTGTTAACAATAGATGAACAACGATGACTTTGTCTGCTAGAATTTGTGGCTTTTTTTTTGGGAACAGTTCTGGGTCTGTTTGTTGGCACAATGAAAATTTTTACAAAGGAGTTTTGGGTCACTTTGCTGTCTGTTGCCTGTAACACAACAATAACTATGGGAAGAAAATCAAGAATTTTGACATTGTTTGAACATGTTTTTCCCGTTTGATTGTAGTGGGTAATCTTAGAAAGATGTATACATGTCAGATTTATAGAAAAGTTTATAGAAAATGTATTGATATGTGATTTTTGTTCTAAATACATAAGAGTGTTGAGTTTCCTAAAGTCACTAAAAGATTCTTGATAATTTTGTAGTGTTGATACCATCTTACAAATATGCAGGTCATCCTCATAGGTGTCTCTGTGACATAAGGTGTTTTCAATTGCCTGTTTTGTCCTTGAAATCCAAAAGCAAGACAAATAGCAGCTCGATTTCAGTGTAAAAGAATTTCATACCATCAGCACACCGCAATGATGCAGTGGTACCAAAATAAAGCTGAATTCTTTGACGGGGTGGATGCTAAGTAAACACCCCCGTTCTGCCACATGCAAGAATGTATGTCTTCCCCTTAAGTAGGCAGCAGGGAGTTTGTTTTCACATTGAAAGTATATACTGTGAATATCATAGAGGCGGACAGCTGCGGTAACAGTGCATTCGGTCAAGGCAGTGGCAGCATTAAAAAACAATTTCTGTCTAGCAAGTCAAATGCACTCTGAACTGAAGCACATTGGAACGTTTCAGTTTTTTGTTGTCCTTGTTGAGTTGTGCCTTGGATCGTCAGCCGAAATGTAATGATTTTAACTGGGCTATGGTGATTACTTAAGCTGAAAACCCTCAATGGTAGATTTGCCAGTTGATTAGTCTTTTGACCTGCCATGTGCTCGGGCTTGTAGGTTTTTCCATGGGGTACGTTCACTGTCCTTTGTCTCTGTTTGCTGGAGCCATTTAATGACTCTGCAGCAAGGTCTTTTTTCATGTGGTTCTGGGAGGAAGACGAGCAAAATCAGCTTTGTGTACTGCGAGCATAATTGTGTACTCAGACTTTAAATAAGGCTAAAAGTTACATGTATATTTAGTGCTGCAATGATCTTTTAAAATGCAACACATGTGTAACAGTCTCAGTAGAGGGAGAGTTAAAAGAAAGAATTATGGTAAGTGACATAAGTTTACAGCCATATTTTTGTGGTGAAAGGGGCCGGCTGTGCATAAGTGAAGAACGTAGTTAATATCCTGTTTTGTGTTTTTTTTTCTGGGGGGGTGCATATTTTTTTCTGACTTAGCATAGCAACAGTGTGTTGTATTGCAATTATTCACGCACACCCTGGGGGAAATCAAACAAAAGAGATTTTATTCTAATAATGCCCATGTTACCGGTACACACAAATAAAACCATAAATTGTTAATAGCACTTTTCATTCATATATAATTATACTCTTTAGTGACATACTAAATCAATTATTATTAGACTTCATGTAAACAGAAAACATTGCTTGATGGGGTGTCATTGATGTCAATGTTTTAAGTGGATGTGGAACTGAGATGCAGCCATGATGGCACTGGTGTGCAGGCGTTGCCCGTTTTCACTCCTGACAGCATGTGAAGGTACTGTAGAAGACGAAGGTCGGCCCCCTGATTAACAGCCTGGATGCAGCCACTCGATTCCCCAGCATCAGTTCTTCACATGATGGTCCTTAACAGCGGAAAGTTTACATATTTGTAAAAGTCCAATTGACCTATTTCAAGCTCATCCCATGGAAAAACTACACATTTTAATTATACTTGTGTTAAATGCTCTTGTTCAAAGTTACACTTGCATTTAATAGCTTCGCAAGGCAGTGCAATTTGCAACCAATGTACTATTTTTAAACTTGTTAATGATTCATTTCAGCGTTAATTGAGTTTAAATAATAACAAATCTTCAGAGTTTATGCTTGCTAGTGTGTTCCGAACTTCTACATAATTATGTGATTGTCAAGAACAAAAAAAACAAATAAATAGGTGAAAAACAAAAAAGCATGCAATTTCATTTAAAATATCCCAGGGAAAATAAGTTATAAATATCTATATTAGCTAATTGGGCCATACAATTTAATTGTACTTTCAACACCTCTGATGCTGCAACTTGGGTGAATGACTTAAGTCTATAATGTCTGTATGGGGGGGATGTCTGATAGCGTTTGAATGCAGCCTATAATGGTGCCAAAGCAAAGCAGAGATTACTGTTTGTAGACAAAGATTTAGGCTTGATTTAGATTATCCTGTGCACAGATGCTTCTTCAAGGTCTTTCTCCATTAACTCTTCTGTCTATAAGGAGTATTTTAAAATATTGTCTTTGAGAGTGATTTGAGATGTTCTCTGATTTGGGAAAAAAAAAAAAACAACTTTGATGTATTTTTTTCAGTGACTTCCTGCTATGGGTTCGCTGCACATGAGTACCTGTGTGTTGCAGACTGGATATGACTGAGGCGTCTTAGTAATTATTTACTTTGAATGTTTTCTGTTTACTGACTCTTGCTATTTTTAAACATCCTCCTCATTTGCATTGTGGGGTCCGTTTCCACCTCCGCGTGTGGCACTCCGGGAAAAACACCCGGCAGGAACAGGCACTCCGGTGGCCTGATGGGCCCGTTGAGGAAACAGTACACGGCACATGGCAAGCTGTATGAATGCTGTGCAGTTAATCATTCATGTGTTATTAATCTGTTATTGATAAATAGCCTGCTTCTGTAGCTGTCACAATGGCGGAAAATGCCCACACATTCACATCTGATGGCAAAAATGAATCACAAAAGGTCGCTAGCTATCTGAGGGGATATTAAAGCGGTTTTCTTTTTATGGTCTTTAAAATACTGTAATTCATGTAGGTCACATTCAAAACTATAAATTAATGCAAGAATATGAACAATTTTATTTTACTAAGAACAGAGTAAGGAGTAAATTTTATCGCTTAAGTGAATCAAACTCAAATTATAAGACACAATAGTACAGGTAATAATTGCCCATAGGATTTTTGTACTCAGTTCCATAAATGTTTGCAGTTATTACTGTTAGTCTTATTAGTCTTTAATTCCCTCAGCAGGTGTGGCCAGGATCATTTCTGAACGTGAAGCATCATTCGCGTTTAAGTTCCCAGCCCTGAGGACATCACGCATTAGTAACGGTCGGTTCAAATTACAGGCAGACGTGCACATCGCTTATGGGGAGTAACTGACACTGCAGCTCGCAGAGAGCTACCTGCTGGCCCTTAACGCAGATTTCAAATGGGAGCCTCTGTGGCAGGCCAATTATAATAAAACACTTTAAAAATAATAATTATACATTATACATTAGTAGAGGCGATTAAACAGCTGATTCATGTATATTTTTGCAGGATCAGAGTTGCATTTAAGGACTTTAGTAAGTAAACACACATATGCACACTCATACGCTCCCTTTAAACGTATAGTCTCAGATGGTAGCTGAGAACAAATACAGACCATAAAATCCAACAGGTTTTAATCTCTAGAATTAGCAGAACAAGCAAGCAGAGGTACTTGTGTAGGTCAGGAAGGTTTGCCAGCAATCTCATGGCACGGGGCTCTGAGGGAAACGTGGATGACTCACTCTCTGGTGGTCCAGCATCCCAGTGGGTGGGCAGCTGCGGACCGAAATGACAGGTAAATCTCACACTAAGTGTGCCCGCCCCACGTGCAAGAAATGGCCGTTTGTTTACATGGTGCAGTCTCATGTAGGGTAGGGGGTCTGCAGACTGAGCCAGAATACAGACAGAATGTTCCTTATGGGATTTAAAATATCATAATGGCTCCTGGTGATATATACAAGGTGAGACTCTGAGCTTTGTTATTATTTGTATGCTTGGAGGCCTGCGTGGGTCATTCGCTGTATTTATACGTATCAATGACCAGCACTACTCTGCAGTTTGTGAGTTTTTTGTTTCCCTCAGACCTGTGGCACCCTGGCAAAATTCCGCATATCTCCGGGGCCAATGGAATAGTTTCTGCCAACTTCCATGACCCACCTGAGATGGCCCAGGCTACGCAGCATCGTGCCCGAAAGGAAGCATAAAGTCAGGTTACATGCAGCTGCACAAGCGCTAAACAGCCACAATAAATATGGCTGAATTACAATTATGCATCATAAACAGACCGAACCATACCGAAATTACAAACCTCAGTTATTAGAGTAATTCTGAATAATTCACACTTAAAGGCAAAACTGAGACATTTTCTATTTTTACAAATCCTCAGTACTACTGATACAGAGAACATGTCTAGCTCTGCACAAGTGGATGTTATTTATTATGACTATTTCTATACCTGTTCATCCTGGATCGTTAAAGAAAACGACTTGGATGGGGATTAAAGTCGATGGAGTGCGTTCGCGAGATCTCCACGGAACCAAGCGCGGTTGTAATTCACCCCAGCCGAGAAAAACCTTTCCGAGAGACCTGAGGGGAAAAGGGAAAGACAGAAAAAGAAGTGTAATGACAATTTTCAGACGCCGCGTTTTTAATAATCGGCCGCTTATGAGAGCTCATCTATGAGCCAGGTGTTAGTAAGAGGGCTTTTGGCTGCCGACCAGAGTACTACCTTCACAGTACTCAAATATTTACCTTGTTCAAAAATGTATGCTGCTGTATTGGGATTGGAATAATTTAAGCCGTTTTAGTGCAGGGTGGCCCTGGGCCAGGGCTGGGGAGTCCTGGTGTCTAATGGGTCGATTCTGGTGGTCCGCTAAAAGGAACAGGGCAGCTCGGGGATTGTTTTAAAATTTCTGGCAGGCCCAGACGGCAATAATTCAAAGGGCTGTACTGATTCCAGTGAAATAAAATAAAAATAATGACATAAAACATGAATTTAAAGAAAGTTAAAAGGAAGGAAAAGTTTGGAATATGTAAGGGCTTAAGTTCAGGTCAATGCCAGGAAGATATATATCTGGCATGTATATATCTATATGTATGTGTGTTTTTTTTTATCTGGTGGGGATGTTTTTCAGGTCCCCACAATATAAACCAAATGTCCCCACAATGTGATACAAATCTGTTTTTTAGATGTTGTGGGGGCCATTTTTTCAATCCCCAAAAGGGGAAACTCAATTTTTTTCAAATCTGCGACTGCAATCAAAAAACTAAAGTCCTGAATTTTTTTCTGCGTGGGCACAACCCTAACTAAAATTATACCCAAGTGTGATATAGGCCTATCTTTCTTCTGGAAAACACGTGTGTTTTGAAATGCAGTGCTTTCAGTTTAAATACATGTTCCCGTCCGTTGCCGCATGCTCACTATATCCCGCTGACTGACGTTTACGGACGTGTTATCTGTGGAAGGCAGGCAGACGTCTCCACTGACTGGAAGGCTGGGGTGCTTAATCAGCTGGTTCATGTGAGCAAGCGATCACGCGCCCCTGCTGAGGTCACGCGGGCATCGGCGGGCCGGCTTCAATTCACAGACCCAGCAGGTACAAAATGTTAATATCAGCCAGGTGTCCACGTTGGGCCTTGGGCAGATTTCATACCTTTTCCACAGAATTTTCACTGATATTAGGATTTATCTGTCATTTTCTGACTACAGTCACTGCAGAGTAACGGTCGGCTCTTTAAGTAAAAGTCGAGTCATATAGGTGTCGGCCTGTGACACGCAAACCGATTCAGGCAGAATTTCAACGGACGACAGCGATTTGAGAAATATGGTAACGATAATTTGTCCGTATAAAAAATACAATAATAATAACAATTATTGTCCTTGTGGGGTAGCACACAGTTTCATAAGCCCAGGGATGGGTCTTTTTCTGGATTTTGCAGTTGGAGTAGAAACGCCATTAGATATGTCAGTAAGCTGCTCCATATTCTGGCTGTTTTGGTACACAGATGATTTGAAATCTAATTAAATTTAACAAATGGACGACGGCAACACCATAATTAAAAACAAAAAACAATGGAGGACGGCAACGCTTTAATTCTTTCTATTTGTACAATATATTTGTAATAAAATTATATTGATCTTTAGCTGCTTTATCAATATATTGATCTTGAGTTGCCAGTAGCATAGTTCTATTTATTTAGCATTCATAGTAATCAATTGTAAGTACCTTGTCCAGGTCCGTCAGTTTTCATAAAATAGAAGCAGGTTTAATTATAAGCAGTTACATTACAACGGGTAAGCTGTGGTAACCGGTATCTAAAACTGAAAGATTTGTACAGCTAAATAAAGCCTAGTTGTAAAGTATGTTTGTTCAGAGTAATGGTTGCACGAAACTGAGATTTTTTATAAAGGAAATATTTACCCAAGTAAATTAAACACTTTTTAATATGATGTATTATGTCCGTTAATACTGAACAGAATTATAGGATGACATTACGGCTTTGAAAACTGAACCATGCCGTTCTTATTTACAAACGTGAATCAGTGAAACTGATTATGATTCATTTACTTGAATAAAACTCATGTTGATAGTCTTGTGTTTGTTTAGTGCCCCTGAACTGGTGAATCGTGCGCAATTTCAGAAAATGATACGACCGTCATGATAATGATCGTATTAGAAACGATCATAACCTAAAGCTGTGTACAAAATTTATTCCTTACATATTCATATGCATGCTAACGTAGATCAAATAAGTTATCATGACTAAATTCACATTCTAATTTAATTAAAATTGAATTTATTTATAAGTATTTTCTAATGCAGTCGTACTATTCTCTGATGCGCCTGATTAAAGACCTGCCCAAAATGATGATTAATTGAAAAAAGATACCTGAATTACACGAATGAGTCTCCATATGACGATCCAAAATATATATTTACAGTACTATATATAGTTCACTCAACAGGACGGGACTGTTTGATCCGGCTCCGTTAACCGTACATTAAACATAAAAGGTCTCAGTTTTATCCCACTTTATTCTTAATTTAGACGTCTGGGTGTTTTCGCGGCTTTCTCAGAGCCACATGTTCACAATCCATCCGTTAATCCCTGTCTCTTTATTTAGGAATGCATAATGAATTAAGCATCTTTAAATATCATTCGCGGCACCTTTTTCATTTACTTTGCAAATGTTTCCGTTTCTTACCTACTCTTAACTACTCCGTTTCCCAGCGAAACAGATGGGACTTGTGAACGCGTAATGGATTCTTTGATACTGATTTATTTTCTATTTTTATTTGTATTTGTACGGTAAACAGAAAATCCATTTTAGCCTGTTTCATGTTATGATTTTCTGTGTTATAAGTAACACAGAACAGCAGCTTCGCGGCTGTTTTAATAATGAACAGCAAGTATGAGTACAGTTTTAAAGTTTATTTATTTAAATAAGGACGGAATTGGCATTCATATTAAGGACGGTAGAGTAGAAAGTGTTGACAAACATTTTAATATTGTCTTTTGAATTGCTTTTCAGTTACACTCTTCTCATTTAGTAAAACATTTTTGGCCTGTTCTTTCAGCACTGTTGTTATTTTGGAGGACAATCCCACCTCACAAAGCTCAGTTTGGCTATGATATTTAAGATATTTCTTTATGAAAACTAAAAAGGCGCTCACTGCAATGTACTGCATTAATTATGGCATCTCCGTTTCTTACGTCATGAAAGCGGGACCGTAGCTCATCGGAGGATCCTCTGCAATATCCCCGGGAAAATCCAAGCCTCCTGGGATGAGGTGAACCGGATTTCATTCCTCTTGAGTGTTGCATTAATTAACCCTGATTAGCTGCCGCCCGCATGAATTTGCACAAGTTAACTTAAACCAAACATATTATTTCAGGGACTGATATTATCCTGTACTTGTTATTCCAAATTTATGTCAGCTGAGGAATAGCTTGAAGAAGGAGAACACAAAGAAACCACTGTTGAGTTCGTTCCAGTGCTTTCCCCAACTACCCCAGATAAATTTGCTTTAAATCAGAATCAAATATAATTGTCTAGGAACTAGATTTATTAATTATGGGTAATATAAAGCAACCAACACATTTTATTATTCATAAAGGGAGTAACAGCGGGCTACATTTTTGGAAATCTCTGAATTTATCGTTTTATAATTATATTTTGTACATATAATATGTATAATGTAATATTTTTCCTCAAGCTTGTAGTTGAATAACATTAGAGCTGATGTAATAAATGTTAATATGATGTAAGAAGTCTTTACCTCAATAACAGTTTAAGCTAAGTTTAATAGAGCTCTGTGAAAACTAGAGTAGCTCCTGTCTTTGAGGAGAGGAGCTACTGATCACCACTCTGTCATATCCACCACCATATTCTTTAGGAAGCCTTTGATGCTGTCCTTATGGATCTTTAATAGTAATTTACCACATTACCTGCGATGTTAACAATCTTTTAGCACTGATGTGTACGTGACTTTGTGCAGTCATCAAATGGGCTTCCAGGTAATTGTAATTTTTAAAGTAGAAGGCCTTTCGTTCTTAAGTGTGACGTGACGACAGGCAGACAGTGACATCGTCTGTCTTACAAAACCGCAGCCCTTCTCGTTCTGGCGTCTGTGAAGCGTCCTTTTCCCGCACTGCCCAAAACGGAGTGTCACAGTGATTGGTTCAGGACGCTTTGCTTGCTCAGAGCCCAACATTAACAGAAAGAAAAATGCCTGCGGGTTAAGTGGTGATATTTCTGAAAATTCATGTTTTTTTTTCATAATCTCAAATAGTACTTTTTCTTCAGAACTAAAAATAATTCCCCTTCCTCCAGGTTTTTATAGTCAAATAATTTCAGATTTTTAATATTGCCCCCAATCTGTCTCTTATATGTAAGTTACCCAAACATGCCGGGCGATTGACGCCTTGCTGTGTTTTGCATTGTCAGCCATAGTCTGACAGTATTGCAGACCACATAGTATTAACATTTCTGCATGGAGGCAGACATGAATCCTCCATAAGCATGTTTACAGAGTCTAGCACCACATGACCTTATGACATCACAGACGTGGCCACAATCACACAACGAAAGCAGGGTGATAATTATGGCCATATAGCATCAGTACACAGATTCTGCTTTTAAATGTTCAGTCAATGTGATTCTTTGTTAAGCACAAGGCTTGACCCTGCCTAAACTGTATAACAGAAGCAGATTTATATTTTAATTTGGGTTTTAAAAAATATATCACTGATAAAAATATATCAGTGGTTCATATAGTCCTTGACAGGAGACAGCTTGCTACTCTTATCAACCACTTTGGAAGGGATGACAGTACTACAGTCATTCAGCTGAAAAGAAGTGAAGAATTAGTGTTTTACTTCTGATACCATCGCTGGATTTGTTTGGTTGTAAGCTTTGAATTAGTACTATTAGGTCATACAGTTTAGTAGCCTAAAGACTATCATGCAAGTTCTACTTCCTACGAGAGCAACTTTTGAACTGGCTGGAAGGTTTGAAAGCTCATGCTACCAGCTCTATTGTTTCATAGTGATTTTATTCAAATATTGATTTGTGATATTAATGAAAACTAGTAAGAATTGCATTTTTTTGTAGTGATATATTTCCTGAGGAATCCAGCAGACTTATTTTAGCAGACTGGGGGGTTATACCAGTATGGAGGGGGTCATGTGACAGGTGCCACAGGTCATTGTCTGCTGTGGCGACACCCATCTGACCCTTGTTAGTTGAAATAGCTGCCATGATTTATTTTTGTTCCTGACTAAATAGACTATGGAGAGCAACGCAGTCCTTTACCCATTATGTTTCTAAGAGTCTTGTTGACTTAATGGAAATGGAAATCATGTGCTGATTTCATTTTTCCTTTTTTTGGTACCTGAATGACTTGCTTCCATTTTGGCTACCATGTTATTTTCAGCTTCTTTAGATAAAAAACACTCTAGTCTGCTGCCGTTTTCCTTTGTTACATAAATCTGTTTGCATCCTGACCAGCTTCTTCTGATAGTTTCAATTTCCCTGATATTTATATGTGTGATCCTTAGTGTCAAGAGTGAGTATTAAATATTTATAACCTCATATTACTTGTACATTTGTATTTTCTTCTCTCAGTCATGACCCTTTTTTGGGAGACTTATTTCGCTGATTTTCCTTTCTTCACCCTGAGAGATTCTCATGCGATGCAGCTGCAGCCAGTGATAAGTGGTTTTGAGCTGAGAAGTCCTCGGGCTGTGGGCGTCCATAATGAGCACTGAGGTCGACCTCCAGCTGGAGCTGTGGGTTCCACACGATAACGTGACGATCCGTAGCAACAGAGTGCAGCCTCTTTTCGGCTAGCTGGCCACTTTTATGGTACTCAGTTATCATAAAGGCATTAGATTCCTCTAGACGGACACCAGAAAATCATTTTTAGAACAGTCTCTCAATAGAACATCAGAGGGGCCTACCAAATGTGGACCCTTTTTCAGTGGTGCAGTTACGTAAAAATTTATCTGTTGCAAAACAAATTTTGTAAACAAATATCATGCTACGTATTTCTGAAGCAATGGCGATGTGAGAAGACAGATTGTGCATTTATTTACTTAGCAGACGTGTTTATCCACCGTGACACACAATTGAGAGAACTGGGTCAGACACTCCCTGGAACACTTGTAGGTTAAGAGCCTTGCTCAAGGGCCCAATATTGACATTACTCTGCTAACCACAGAATGCAAACCAACGACCTTCCTATCGCAGAGCCGCACACCAGCCTAGTCGTGCAGGTTTAATGTTGCTGAGTAACAAATGATTGAAGTTTCTCATATGCATAATTTCCAAAAATTAAACAAATCATAACTGCCCCATTTACCTCATGAAGCCCAGTCATGCTTGAAAAGAGCAGATGTATTAGCGCTTAGCATACGGACAGAGTGTAGGACAGTATGAAGCAGGATACAACGTTAAACAGTTTGGGTTTTTGTTCAGAACAGTAGTCGGGTCAGTTTTCTGTGGCCATTTGTCAGATAAGGCCGTTGAAATGCAAGAGAGCGTCTCCTAATTGACTCTATCCACGCTGTCATTAGTAGCCCCACATGTGTTTTCAGGCAGATGCCGGGACGGCCTGGCCTGCTGACTGATGCCGCCAAGGCGCTTCCCTGATGAAAGGGAGGAATATTGTTGCAAACCACTGTCACCGAATCATCTGCGTAATGGGGAACAGGCAGCACAAGCTGTTTCACTGTCCGAACCTCTGCGCCCTTCCCCGCAGTCCCAGGGGGCCTCAGATGGGGTGGTCTTCGATCTTAAGCCACCTTAGCTTTTGCCAGAGGTTAAAGCTTGCTTATGGATCCATCGACTTTCCCTCTCTTTGTCTCTTCCACTTTGGAGCGAAGATGAAATTGATGATGTGATAATGGCTCACACAGAGAAATTTCTCTGAAAGTCAGGAGTTTTTTGTAAAGACAGCTTATGATCTGTTTTGCACACAGCAAATTTGCAGACATCTAAAAATAATTACAAAACTATATATTTTTAGTGTTTTCAGGAAACTGTGAAATGCATGTGTTTTAGAAATGTAAGTTTTAACTTGCATTTTCATGTTGTGCTAGATTTACATTATTACATGTTATTAACCTAATCTGTTTTTCAGTGCTTGTGTAAACAACATCTTGCTGTCAGACTTACAGACTTGCAGATTATGTATGCATTTTATTATTTCATTCATTCTATTAGTTTACTAATTTAATTGTTAGAATAGGAAAACTCACTAATGAAAATTATATTGCATGCACTAAAATACCATTTTAGTTAAGTACATTGTGAAAGTTATCGATGGTGAACTTATGTAAAAACACACATCCAAGTATATGAAAGTCTCTGTAATGCTTTCTTTGTCAGGTCTCCAGGTTAACCAGATATGATGGTTACGATGCAAGTCATTGGCAGTTTGAAGTGTATCTCTATGATCTACATCATGAAGTTTAGAGTCTACTTGCATATGAAAAAGAGCTTCTGACATTTATAACAGAGCCAAAGCTGTGAGCATCTACAGGGACAATTCAGAGGACTTAGCAGAAAGGAAAAGATTAGTATCATCACCATGGAAGGAGTATTAATGCATAGTCGTGATTTTGCCTGGGTGTCTAATGAAAGGAAAAAAATTAGGACCAGTTCCAGGCAAGAGAGAAGCCACTCATGGTAAAGTGCTGAAAGTAGCTAAGAGGTTCAGGAGTATCAGCACAATAAGAGAACTGAATGTAGGCCATATACATTAGAGTATCCCTGTGGATAGTATCCCATTAGAAATGCTGAGAACATCCGCAGCTTTTGAGTTGCAAGAATGGGGGTAACAGTGGTTTAAATGTTGCTTGCAGTATGTAGCTAATTTCATTGCTAAGCTAAAGAAGTGATATGAGACTGATTTGCTTGAATGTCAAAAGGCAGTTTGTTTGTTTACAATTCTTGCTGCTGGTGTCCCAGCAAAAACTGTCTATAAGCGAGTTTGAGGGCAGCCAGAGACAATGTGGTAGAACAATGTTGATATGAGTCATCAGTGTCCACCACAGACTGGGAGAAGAAGACGGGGTGAGAGGGAAAAGAATGGGCTGGAATAGAACGAGATGGGGGAGCAGAAAAGCATCACAAACTTACTAGTGCAGGTATAACTGAGTATAGTCATTTTTAAAATGTGAAGGAATCTTAAATTACATGATGCTTTAGCATAATTTCACAATTTCCTCAGTTCCTGATATTCCATTTGGGCCTAGATATTTATGTGATTGGTGAGGATCAAGGATGCTATGACGTTTCTGTGGGGGGGGTGGCAATGATGTTTGTCAGTGGTTTACAGCCAGAAAAACAGCAGAGGCTTCACACTTAAATCCAACTGGCTTTCGGTGGTAGAAGCCGCCCGCTATGAGGGACGGACATGTGGAAGCACTCATGGGCTACCGAAGAAGCAGGCTGGCTGAAACGTGAGGTTAAAGTGTAAATGGCTGATCTGTTAACGAGCGCAAAGGACTCAGGCGTCTCGTATTTGTTGTCATGCAGCAGATGGGATCTGCCCCAGTAGATTCAGTAGTTTCACTCTGCAAAATCATTTCAGAAAAGCAGACTTGCACCATATGTAACAGAAAAACCATTTCTCAGTCAATTGGTTTTACTCTGTAATAATTTATGTATTATTTTGTTCATGAGCAAAACTTTCACGAACAAACAATTCATTTGCAGAACACTTTTAGTGTAACTGTAATTGAGCATATATTCTGAAGAAAATTTTTTACTTTTTTCATTTTGGACATTTTCATTTGGTTATAACTTTATGACATCCAAATTCCATTAAATAGTAGCAAGTTAATTATCTTTATGCTAAATATGTTCTACAAATGAATACAGAGCCCTCCCCCCCCCCCCCCCCCCCCCCCCCCCCCGCCGCGGGGCCAGGACCCGTCTTGGTTACCAAGCGCCGGAGCAGTGTGTGCTGACGCCTAATCTCGTGTTGGCGTT
>JAAGVU020000039.1:14935795-14963778 GCA_011763525.2 Mormyrus iriodes
TTCCATTAAAAAATAGCAAGTTAATTTTTTTTTTGCTAAATTTGTTCTCCAAATGAAAACAGCGCCCCCCCCCCCCCCCCCCCCCGCCCCAACTGTATAGATAGACTAGTTGTAGTTTATAAAAATGCTCGGGGAATGATTGTTATAAACATTCTCCTTAGGTTTGTGTTTTAATATTTTGGTTAGTTTGTTGCATCACTGTACCTTGTTGTTCACTGTACAGGTAGGATACCTTTCCAAATGAACCATGTATTGGTTCAGTGTAAGTATGCTGATGAATCGAACCCTTAAATGTTGTTGGCAAGTCAATCTGAAGGGCGGTGTAATTGTATGACTCTTCGGTAAGAAATACCATGCAGAAATGTCTGAGGATCAGGGTTCCTTCAGAAAGACGCAGAATCAGAATGATAATAACATGTAAGAGCCTTCATCATAGGGAAGGCTCAAACTGAATTAAAGTCTCCCCTCCTACGCACGTCAGCTTTGTCTTCAGAGAATGGTGACCTCCAAGGTAAACTTGACTGATTAGCTTTGAGATCTGGCTGCACTGTATTCAACATCTTAATGTGCTTCCCCAGAAGTATGTTTACCACATAATTTGTGAATAATTATGGTCTGTTGTGGAAAAATAATTTTATGGCCATTTAGAGAATAACTAAATATATTTACATGAATTTATTTTCAGGTTACCTGCTTTGTGTAACTAAGCATGTTTTTATATAGTTTACCAGGTCACTCTGACAAAGTGTCTTTATAGATTTAAAATAAAAGGAAAATAAGAAATGTCCTGAATTTCGGGAATTGGGAGGGATTTTGCAAACAGAAGCTGCGGTTGATTTTAAACATAGCCTGTACGTATTTTTGAAATTACAAACGCTAACCATATCCTGTTATTGAAGGAATGGTATCTTTATTGCGATGTGACTGATGGATAGAAAATGTGGCCTATGGTGCGTGTTCTGTTTTTCAGGTCACTTACAATACGTACATGTTGAAGACATGAAGTTAGGCTCCCAGATGGCAAAGCAAAGCAAAGCGCTACCTGATGTTAGCGGTTAACGAATCTGGAAATGGTGGCGTTTTTGGGCGTGCCTCAGAAAGTATGCTGGGTAATTTTGTCATTTACTGTGGTCTCGTGTTGGTGTATTACGGCTGTTATGTTGTTCTGGAATTTTCTAGTGCTATTTTCGAACTGGACTGTTCACTCTGTGGGACATTTAACCGTTTGTGGCGATGCTGGTCCAGTAACAACAGATAATTAGAATAATTAGATAATGAACTAAAATAACATTAGACGCAAGTTGGTAACAAATTATTTATTATAATAAGCCAATAATTTAATATAATGTAAGTATGACACGAATGCTGGTAATTACTTCAGTTTTTAAACTACACTTTGCCATGCCATCTTTTTATGTTTATATTATTTAAAATTGGTTATTTTATTATGAAAAATATCCGCTGAAGACCTCTGTTCACTTTTTAAAGCTGAGATCTCTTGAGCTTTGTATGCACCAAATGCTTGAGACTTCAAAATGACTAACAGAATAAATAGTTTTTATTTCTATAATTAGGCCAGTAATAGTATAATCAGGGTGTGTGGTCTTCTGCAGGAAGGCCGGCCAGAGTCTGCTAAGCCAGTCCATGCGAATTAAACTTAAAATAACATTTTCTGTATTGGGGCTGCAGTATACACTGACACCATATACTTCAACACTGAGATTTATGCATGTAAGCTGCGAGAAAGTGCATTATTCCAAGAACAGGTCTGTTGGGAACGTGCATGGCTCATACTTTCTGCCCTGTGGAGGACAGTGTCCTCAGCATCATCCCAGGGAACTCCTGTAACTCTCGGTCATTTGTGCCTTTGATTTCTCAGAGTCCCTGATGGCTTTTAAATGTAATTGGGGGGGGGGGGGGCATATGTCAAAAATCAGCCACTTATCCTAATACCATGGCCAATGAGGTATATAGATAACACGTGTTCACAGTGGAAATCCTCTGGGGGATTTGTACAAGTGTAGAAAACTCAGATAAGCATTTCATCCCAACTATTTTTAGAAAAAATAATTCATCATAACAAGCTTCTCAAACATTTTTCAGAACAGTATGCACTCGTCAAATTATCTGAGAAACAGAAATATTTCAGATGAGTAAGTGTTTTAAAGAAATCATAAATACGATTTCATTTGGGTGGATTTAGACATAGAAGTGTTTATGGTGGCTTACTGTAATTATTTATTATGTATCTCTATGAGTGCATTAATGGACACTGTACAAAAAATATTTGTCCCCAGTTATTTTCAGAGACGCACAAGAAGAGTGATATTTGCCTTGCTGGGTAATCTCCTGTTTTTATACAAGCTGTCAGAAATTCAAATGTGAAACACAGTCAAGTAAGCATTCCGTAATGAGCTCTGAATGTTCCAATTTCCTCCGCCAAATCCCGGAACAAAATAACAAACCCTACACCAGTTATGAATGGCACTGTTTATTTTTCTGGACAGTGCATGATTATAAAATTTCTGAATTAACTGACAGACTAAAATATTTATTGAAACCGAACAAAATCAAAATAAATGTAATAATGCATCAGTCACTGTCATCACAGCTTAAATGCTTTACTAGGAGATGTAGATTTTTTTTTATAAATCCAGCTTCGTGTGTGTGTGTGTGTGTATTTGTAATTATTACATTGTGGGGACCATATTTGTCTACAGTGTGATATAAACCTGTAACTGTTTACCTTGTGCTGAAAATCTTGTATTTTGTTTGGATACTTATGGTTAAGGTTGGGGCTGGGTAGGGGTTAAGGTTGTCATTGTTGGGATTAGGGTTATGCCCATAGAAATGTATAGAGAGTCCCCATAAAGATATGAACCTGGAGTGTGTGTGTGTGTGTGTGTGTGTGTGTGTATATATATATATATAGATTGCGATAAAGGAAAATTGAAGATTTCTTCCTGATTCCAACTGAAGAAAATCGTGCTTGTATCCTGGAAAATGTCATGCTACAGGAACATTTATATAAGGGATAAACCACAACTGGTTTTGTACTTGTTTGCAAATAATCTCTGATGTGGTGGTGATGTTGCCCCAGGATAACTTATACTGAAGTGGTTATTTTCTGTATAGCTCCATAGCCCAGAGAGGCTTGTTCGGCTTAAAATGATAAAACAAATATAAAGTAGACGATTTTCAAAAAAAAAAAAACTGTCTGCGTTGTAGGAAAGTTATTGTATTTTATTTGCACCTCCAGAAACTAACTGCCTGCCAGGAAGCCAGATTGATGAGGATGGCAGCATATGTGGAGTTTATTTTTCAAACAACATGAATATCTTTGCTCTGTAAAATACACAATTTGGTGAATTATGAAACTTGATATGGACAATATGGAAAGTCCAATGATGGATGAATGAAACTCCACTGTTTTCATTTGACCTTATGGACTTGAAATGAAGGTCTCAGTTTCTTCCTGATTTAAGAGAAAGAACTAAGAACTTTCCTTTGGCAGTAGGATTCTTTTCATCTAATCAGGGGGTGTGCTCCACGCGAAAGTAGTAATTGTTTCCAATCAATTTGATAAAATTATATGTTATCTAAGACGGAACTTTGATAGACGACGACCAGAAAAGATGATGAATGGTAGTTGGAAATTCGTCGAATATCATTTACAGCTTCTAGTGAAGCTTTTCTAATGTGAAACAGAAGGATCTCTGAAATACAGTTACCCCTTTTTACCAAACAAAATTTTAGTTTTTACCCCCCTCCCCTTTTCAAATATGTAATAGATACTTAATAGTTAATATGTGCATTTGACCTCTTAGGTTAAGCTAACTACTTTATGTCTAAATAATATTCTAGAGATGTATTAACAATACAAGAAAATATATATTAAGGACTAGATAAGTATGATTTAGAACTGGTATAGTGTATAGTAGAGAGGAAATGTCTTTCAGCGCATAATCTGTTTTCTTCATCCACAGAACTTCATGTCCACATATGGCACATTGTCCAGGGACCAAAAGTATACAGGCACAGTTTGTATCATTTTTATGTTTTTCTCTAAAAGTCATCTTGAAAACAGACACATTGAACAAGATAAGGTGGGTCATTTATTTTTGGTCAATTTAGCTACAGAATTACAAGGAAATCCAGATGTTTCCTTCACTCGTTTTTAACAGATAGGATGCTCTTTTGCAGTGGATGGTGTGAGCCCATAAATTTGATTATGAGCTATTTTACACTAACATTTTACTGACCACTTACCAAACAAAGATTTAAAACCTTCCTGGAGGATAATTCAGTACCGCTGAAAAGCGGTTTGGCTCCTTACCATTTTCCCCTTCACATGCAGCAGAAGGAGAGTTTATGACAAAACTGACCTAAAGACAGATGCAAAGCAAAGCTGAGGCCAATTCTTTAAGGAATTTCTTATCTTTAGGAGCAGGGGGGTGAGCTGACGATAATCAATCCACTGACCGCTACATCACTTACAGTTCCCATACAATTCATGCTGTATTGATTTTCTGTATACTACAGTATGTTTTATTGACTATAATCTCATATTGATATAATCTCTAATTATAATCTTCTTAGCTTGATTAGAATCATTTAATAATGTATATGTAGCTAGTTACGGTTATTCATAACTGTATATTTAGCTTCATAGAGATGTTTTATTGATTATTACTGTATATTTAGTTTGGTAACAACATGTCTGCTTAACCAGCATGATTTTAATAATTATTAGCATGATAAATTGTTAATATTAGGGATTTTGTTTTACCAATATGCATTAAATTGCAGACCTGACTTTATTATATGTAATATGGCTATATGTAGAGAATTGTTGTGTTATAAAGTCATAACTGTTAGTAAGAAGGGTATGCACAGTTACAAGTGGTTCCCTCTCATTACACTCTGCACAGAGATCCATAGCGCTTCTAGCTGCGAACAGTATTATATAATTTGCTGCCTATTGAAGCATTTCAGTTGTTATTTCAGCTATGCTACGGTGTTGTGGTATGTGGAAAATTCATACAGTCTGGAAAAGTAAAACTGCCAAGTACTAATAAGTACATGTTCTATAGTGGAGCAGCATGGTGGCACAGTGGTTAGCACTGATGCCCCACACCTCTGGGACCAGGGTCCGAGTCTCCACCAATGTTCCACTTGTGTGGAGATGGCATGTCGTCATGGGGTTTGCTCTGAGTACTCTGGTTTCCCCTCACAGTTCAAAAATATGTATAGGTGAATTGTAGTTGCCAGATTCTCTGTAGGTGTGCATGTGTTGGTGAATGGTGTGTGAGTGTGCCCTAAGATGGGTTGGCATCCCATCCTGGGTTGTAACCTGCCTTGCACCTATAGGTTCCAGACCCCACAATCCTGTATAGGACAAGTGGTCGCAGAAAATGTTTGTTTTATTGTGTAAAATGTTTCAGACATTCATACTCAACTTCATAATGTACTTGTTTTCAGTCAATATATATAGTATTTTAATTATAAATAAGCAAGCAATGATTTTTGGATTCCATACTTGATTCCATACTTGACATGCACGTTACGCTAGCGATCCCAAGGCTGATGTTAAACATGTCTGTAACGATAACTGCTTCTGTAACTAGAAATAATTGCGTTAAACAATATTGTCATTTTAAGATCATTTTATCCTACTGATATAATGATAGTAGCTTAATAATGGAAGTGTACCCTTTCAAAGAGCAGCAAACTGTTAATTTTTAAAAATATTCAGACATTGGAATTTCAAAAAAAAATGTAAATCCTAAATAAAACAACACTTGAAAAAATTAGATAGGATGGACTTTGGCTTTGTTAACAAAAATTGGATTATATATGAAACATTTGGCACTGGGGTATAGAGTCATTATTTTCTTTACAGGCAATATACTGCCTGTAATTTTATTTCTAGGGATAGATGGAAAGTCGTAGGACTTGTTGGGTACTAAAAAATGTCACAATGTGGTGCCGTTGGCTATTTCTATGGTTCAAGTTCATTGCACGAGAGGCCCAAAGATAAACAAATCATTGCTTTAGCTAAATAGTATTTAATATGGTAACAGAAAGTATTTGATGTTTGTTTTTATTGCATCTCAGTTGGTTTCGGAATGAATATTTATTGTTTATAGTCATTTAGTTATAGTTTTTATTTTGTTTTTATATGTTATTTTATTTCAGTTTATAGAAATGTTTTCATTAATGATTATTACAACCCGGCCTTGCATACTGTAAATACATAGTGCACAGTTAGTTTTAGGAAAATTCAAATTTATTCTTATAACAACCATACCACATTTCATATGCATGACTTTTAAAAGCAGTATTGCCTGGCACGTTGGTGCTCGAAGTATGAACATGCAGGACCGCAGACGATAAGTCACTAAAGGCCTTGGGTCAATAACATGACTTAACAGCAAATCCTCTATGAAGGACCTTAGCACGCAGCAGGTGATGAGGAGCTGAACATCATGGTGTGGGTTTGCTTGTGGGAGTTTTACTTACTCAAAAATGTTCTGAGGGCTGAAGGAAAAATGATTGGTTCCGAGAGGTGACCAATCAGATTGCAGAGGAGGTGGGTCCAAGCAATTAGAGGAGGTGGGACCAAGACACCACAATCTCACACAGTCTTAATTGCTTATTTATGCTCTCTCTTCCTCATACTTCTTGTCAACTTTGCATGATAGAAGCAGAACTTCAGCAGAAGGCCGCCAGAGATGTTATAATTCTATATTTTAAAGTTCACTTCATTTTCATTGCTACAACATGGCCTTTTGTAGCTTGTCCCCTCACTTAGGAACGTCTCCAAACAGGATCTCCAAACAATCTTCAATTTGTGCATGCAAAACTTAGCCACTAATTGAATCCCAAGACTACTTCAGTTAGGCTTATTGAGCGCTGATATAGCTTTTCCACCAACAAAAAACTGGTTCAGTTCCAGTTTGTGAACCAGTTCAGTTTGGAACCAGGAGCCAAACAAAAACTGGCCCGCATTTCCACCAGATTTTGTCTCAGCAGTCAGCACCATCGTATCATCACTGATGGGTGTAGCTGAGTAGGCAGACGAGTGTACATTTGCCTCCATGCAGAGGTGTGTGGTAACAAAGTACAAATACCTTATTACTGCACATACATATGGTCCTTTAAAGTTTCCAACCGGTGGTCTGAATGTGTGTGTGTATGTGTATGTGTGTGTATATACATACACACACACACACACACACACACACACTCATTCATCCATCTTACATCACTTATCTATTACTGGGTTGCTAAAGACTATCTCAAAAAGCATAGAGCTAACTTTGAATATGCTTATTGTTGAAACAAGTGATGTGGGGATTTGTTTTTTTTACATGCTGCTTAATTCTATCAGTTATTAAAAGATGCTTTTTTCTGGATTAGTGTTTTTTAGGATTGTGTGTGTATTTTTGCTGTGACACAATCACGTTTTACATCTCACGTCGTAAAATCATTTGATGTTTTCAGTAGTGGGCAGTATTCTCAGTGCTATCCTGCAGCATTTACATGAATCAAAATGCCTTCAGCAGAAGATTAGCAGCTACAGTATAGGCAAAGTTAACGTCTCAGTCTGTGAGTTTGGCCTTCACTCCACCAGGCTTCACACTGTTCATATTTGTGTTTTCAATTTGGCACCCCTACACTCTGAAAATAGAGAGCATCCCACCCTGTCTCTGAAAGCCCATGTTACAGTAGGAAACGTGTGGCCTGTCCAGTCAAGGATGTGTCCTTGCAGTGGGCTTTAAAGTGGAAACCTATATCGGAAACTGTCGGTGGCTGAAACGGGTCACATCACCAGCTGCTGTGTCCTGTAACTGGACGGCTGGATGTCCCTGGGTGCGCGATGACCTGCGTTATGTAGCCATTCCCACTTGTGCATGAAGTAGCTGGGACATGTGGAGCTCCTGTTGCTGCTTCTAATCCCCTTCTATTAAACGCTTCCTCATTACTGGTATTAAGTTTCTCAAGGTTCAGATGAAAACACCAGAATTACAGCATCTCAGATGCACATCATGGCCATCTAATTATACCTGAGCCTCTTCAATGTTTAGGACAGTTCAATCATGTTTTAGACTGCTTGTATTTCAAAAGGAATACCTAAATAAATGTCGTTACATTTCCAGGGGGGAGCATGACTGTCTTGGGACAGAGGAACAACATTCCCCCCTTTGATGGTCATTTCTTCCTTTCTTCCTCTGCTGTTTTTGGGGTCTGCTGTCTTCTCATTTATTTTCTCCCTTGAGTCTGTGTGTATACATGATCCATCCATCGTTCATCTGTAAGCTCTCATCCAATACAGAGTCAAAGTGAGGTGTGAACCCGGAAAGCATAGGCCAGAAGGCAGGGGGCAGCCAAGATGCCAAAATAATAATAATAATAATAATAATAATTGTTGTTATTATTATTATCATAATAATGTGTTGTTCAGTCGATACAATTCTCCAAAAGGTCATAGATCATTTATAAAAAGCATGTTAAAAACTGAACAATGTAATTTAAATTGTTGTGCAACACTCTTTGAAAACTGTGTTGTAAAAGTAAGAAGAGAGAATTTACATCTGATATACTTTGTGTGTGTGTGCGTGCGTGTGCGTGTGTGTGTGTGTGTGTGTGTGTGTGGGTCATGTATATATTACATTGTGGGGACCAAATATCCCCACAATGTGATAAAAACCTGTTATTTTGACATTGTGGGGACCAACTTTTTGGTGAAACTCAATTTTATAAAAATCTGTGACTATAATAAAAAACTTGGGGTGGGGAGGGGTTAAGGTACTCATTGTTGGTATTATGGTTTTTCCCATAGAAATGAATGGGGAGTCCCCATAAAGATATGAATATAAACGTGTGTGTGTGTGTGTGTGTGTGTGTGTGTGTGAGAGAGAGAGAGAGAGAGAGAGAAAGTGTTTGTTTATTTATTGATTTGTTTATTCTATTTATATATTGGATTAACATATGCATGCGTTTGGACATATATAACTGTCGTTCGCTATATTACATGGCACGTGGAAGCATACCTCTCTATTTGGCTTTATTGGGAAAGACAGATTGGAGTCTATATCAGACCGCAAACAAATATACACCAGTATTCATAGCAGAATTTATATTATATAGCGAAGAAAATGGTTTTGTATACATACATATGTATTCCATGTATATCACCTTAACTGACAGCGTCTGAATCTGCTTAAGTCTGCCTTTGTTCAGCTCGCTGCAGCTTTAAAAATAAATACGCCAGTCCAAAGGCGAGGAAATCATTCTGGCCAGAGAAGACAGTCCAATTCGGAACCCGAACCTGTTATTATGAAAAGGCTGTATCACCCGGAGCTGGGAATTAAAGGAGGAGGACTAACCGTACAAGGCGGCGTGTACTGCAAAAAGCCGTATGTTCACAATTATACTCATGTTTATTGCACCATGTATTTGATACATTTTTGTGTTTTTCTTTCCCTTCTTCCTAATTGCTTTTTATCAAAGTCTTTCGGAGGGGTACTCCAACGCTGAATTTCCTCCAGCACTATAAACTCCTCTTATATTTGGAGGAGTTGTTGAGACTACAGAAAAGCCTCTGCTCATTTTTCGCGGAGGGCGAAGTGATTGATCGTTGTCCAATCTCCTCGTCCTAGAAAGACAGTCGTCTCGATAGTTTCCTGGTCAGAACTGAAGCCCTTTGTGACTAAACAAATGGAATAAATTATGCAACTGGAGTAAATTATAGATTTTCCTCTGGAATTCACTGGGATTTATTACATTTCAAATGGATGTATGTGAAGAAAATAAGTCGAACGGGGATGGAGTAAAAGTTCATTCATAGGCTTATGGCAGTAATCTCCACCATTCAGCTTCTAGGAGACCATTTCATGTAATCTTAGCGTGAACTGGCTCCTTTATCTCCTTCATTTTCATTTTGAGGGGCATTTAAAATAGCCAGATTCAATGCTGTGAATTTTTAAATCATACATTTACATCAGTAATAGGAAAAATAAGGCGGTTACCATTAATTTCTTCCTAACCTCAAAAATATTCATTTCAATAGTGGTCTTGTGGCTCTCTGTTATTATCTTCAGATTAAAGCGCTATTTTCCCAGAATTCGTTGTATCTACATTTTCAAAATATTCCCAACGCTTAATCAAGGTTCTTAAGATGTTATAATTGCTTATAACACTCGCATTCTCTGAAACTGAAGCTGCCTATTTGTCTGATCTAGATTTAATTACCTTTTTTAAATACATTACGAGATGAGTAAATTAAAAAGCAAACAGGCCCTGTATTGCTGGTCATTACCAGTCCAATCTCATGAGTAGAATGCTGACTTACCATGGCTCTCCAGATCCAGTTAAACACACACATCCCACAATGCGTCGCGTCACACTTTGCCAAGCTGGCCAGCAGGCCCTGCCTGCAATGTTTGAGGCAAGGTGAGCTTCAGGGCCAGCTTCATTTCTTTGTGTTATTATTCAAATATGCATAATGCGTATATAATAACAGAAACGTATATTCTTACATAATTCTTATATTTTTGCATCTTATTCTCTATAGCTACCAGCTGATGACACCCAGGGAGTGACTCAGCAGTTAAGTTTATCCATTTATCTTCTTATCCAGTAAATGGCCACCACATGGGGCCTGTAGCTTATCCCAGGCAGTGCAGAACACAAGAACTAAATGCCCTCTAAATAATTACAGAGTTCCACACTGGTTTCCCAGCTAACCAGTTTGGCATTGGATTTGTGGTTACCAGCGACATAATCCAGTTGCTGGTGTAAACATGGTTGGCTCCCTTTCTGGGTGTCTTTGTGCCAACTATCTGACGTACGGACTCACATTAGTATCCTGAAGTTCCACACGTGACACGTTTCATCTTCATCATGGGCCCCGTGTCCTCTCTCTCTCTGTCAGTGGAGAAACTGCGAATTCTGTGGATTCGCCACTGCTGCAGCCTATATCTGCAGAAACCGCTGACTTGATAACGCTGTTGATGTGGATGTGGGCAGGTTTTGGCCAGTTCCGTGTGGGAAGCGCAGTAAGCGTACAGCTAAAGAGAGAGTAAACAACAAAAATATATGACTGTTGGATATGGTGTCGATGGGTGGAAATGGCTCGCGGCAAGTCTGACTCACTCTGCATTAGAGGAGAGAGAGAGAGAGAGAACGGAGAGACTGGGACACTGTCTCTGAGACATATAAATCACCAAAATTATCGCAATAAATACTGCGAGTCATGAAATGTTGGTTACTCCTGTTGCGTTACACTGCACGGCTTGTTATCTGTATGCTTTGGAGGAATGATAATCGTAAAATGATTAAATGGCTCACAATGGACTTGGGTGTAAAGGCCTGAGAAACATATTTTAGATATTTAATTTATTCAACAGATGACTTAAAGCAGGGGTGTCAAACTCCTGTCCTGGAGGGCAGGGTTCTTCTGGGTTTCTGGATTTCCCCTCATTTAACACACCTGATTTGACTCCTTATGATAATTACCACACAGCTCTTGAGCTGAATAATTTATGGTGGAACAGGGAAAGAACTAAGCTACACATGGCTCCGGCCTCCAGGACTGGAGTTTGACGCCCCTGATCTAAGCTGCACAGGGCTCCGGCCTCCAGGACTGGGATTTGACACTCCTGGTCTAAGCTACACATGGCTCCGGCGTCCAGGACTGGGGTTTGACACTCCTTGTCTAAGCTACACAGGGTTTCGGCCCTCCAGGACTGGGATTTGACACCCCTGGTCTAAGCTACATAGGGCTCCGGCCTCCAGGAGTGGGGTTTGACACCCCTGATCTGAGCTACACAGGGCTCCAGCCCTCCAGGACTAGAGTGCGACACCCCTGATCTAAAGCCACAAAGAAAGCAGGGTGTTTTTTAGAGAAATCAGCCAGTTGCGGTAGAAATTGAAGCCTTGATCATGCACCCAATGGTGACACACTTGAGCTGAAGACCGTTCTAATCAACTGAGTCACACACCCCCGCCCCCATAGCATCGTGGAACATTTTTCCTGTTCTTTGAGTTTATATATGTGTTTGCATATCTGTGAGTGTGAGAACTGTATTTTATGGATTCCTTTTCCTTGTAAACAACCTCTTGTAGAAAGTGATCCCTGCCTTGAGGACCTTATGCTACCTGAAATAGGTCGGTGTAGTTTGAAATAACAGGATCTGGGTGGGTGGACATTGTTTCACATGTTAGTTTAACATGATTTTGAGGGAATTTCCTGGGAATTTATACTTGCTTTACACATTTATACATGATTTATACTTTGGATAGAAGCCTAGCCTCATTGTGACCCCATACCGGACAAGCAGCTAGAAGAGAGCTGGATGGATTTATGGGTTTTTTCATTCTAGTCCTCCACGCTGTAGACACAACATTGAATAGATTGTTTTGTAAGAGCCTGTTTGAGATAGGGACCATGGAATTTCTGTTGGTCGCTTGGATCTGCCTCACGCAGGGCAGTCCGAGTCCGCGGGCGGTACCGGACACGGCCTTCAGAACCGGGCACGCTGCAGGTGCTTTGAGGTTCTACGGATCAGCGACTTTTACGGCGCCATCTCCTCAGCTGTTAAACGAAACTGTTCGCATCTCTTTTCACGCAAAGCCGAGAACAAAGACAAAGTGGGCTTTTATGTGATAAAACAGAGCAGAAAAACGCACGGGATTTGCTTTGATGAGGTGCATGTTGTGGCCGCTCCCGTCCTGACTAACTCTCTCATGAAAAGAGGCACATTTTTCTGTATTTATGCATAGCAGTTAAATGTTGCACAGTAAAGGGACCGCAGATTTGTGACATGGCTTCTTAATTGCATGAAATGTTTTTTTTCCTACTTTAAAATGTATTTCATGTCCTTTTCCTTACAGCAGCTCACGTGCTTACGGGGTGAACATAAATTGATTTAGCATGCTCCTTCCACGTCTTAACAAATGAAAGTTACGCTAACAGTGGAGAATCCCTCATTAATAACCTCTGGCAGAATTTATTCCATTTTGTATGGCATCTTTGGAGTTGCTGGAGGAAGGTATTCCTAGATTGCGTTTTAAGTAATTAAAGTCACATATTTTTTTGGCCTTTGGTAAAATGCTCTTCAGGATGCAAAGAAAACATGATGATTTTGTCTGCAATGACAAAGTAGAAAAGATAATGTGACCATTTAGCAGATAATAGAAATATAATGAAATGGATGGCTGAGCGGAATAACATTTCAGAAGCCAACAAGGGATATTCCGCAGGGAGGGAAAATGCCGGTGTTTTTTCAAAGTCTTGTGCAAAGGAAAACACATTATCCTTCCATTGTGTTTGGCTTACCCTGTCTGGTTGGCCCTGCAGATGCCGGACTTCTGCAGCACTCCTTCTGATGTTTAATGTTTACGTTGGTGTACGGGGGTGCGACCCATCTATTGAGGTACCGTATTCAAAATGTGTTCTGCATCTGTGGGACCTTTATTCTTTTCTTTTTATAACTCTGCTTTCTGGGACCACTAGGCTGCAAAACAAGACTCCTAGCGTAAAGGATTATAAACAGGCTAGTCATCAATTTGGCATGACAACACCTTTTCATGGCCCTGAAGGCCTGCGCCACACACGCACACGCTGACATACACACACGCAGACACACACCCTTACAACCCGTTTCTTAGCAACGGGCATGTTTAGGCCTTTTAATTTGTTCTGAGGTCGTTCCAGCCCTCTGTAGTCGGGGAATGTGTCGCTCCTGTGTCTGAGCTCCTACTTATTACAACTTGTCAAGAACTGTGCAGCATTCCGGTTAGAATTCCGTCTGTCTCATGGGGCATCCTCGCATCGTGCAATCCCAATTTGTTGGAAGTGGCTGGTTATGATGGACTTACAGCAGAGCTGATTAACTCTAAAAGCAACTGAAATGAGTTCTAGGCTGCAAACATACAAGGAAGCTTTGGTCCTCTAGTGGCTTAACTCAAAATTTTCCACCCAAACCTGTCCATTAATTTCACTCTTCTACCTATATTGAATAATTTTACATAAAAGGTCATGATTGTTCCTTCACCATATCTTGGATAAGCCATTGGAAGATGGATGGATGGCTTAACAAGTATACGTTGACTAACGTGAAACACTTTTGACATTGTCTAATACTAAGTTCACAGTTATTAATTATAGTATTATTATATTAATATATTATTATAATTCATCTCTGACAAAAACCGAAAAAAGTATTATCCATTATAAAGAATTCAGTTTTTGATTAGGTATATACTTATTTAGTGTTTAGCTTTCCCAACGATAAAAGGGTGATGTGTGTGTTTTATATTGTATGAGGTTTGGGGTTGTTCACAAAAGTACAAAATACTGACAAGTAGCATTCCCCCCCCCCAAAAAAAATACAACTGTCTGGTGTTTTAACTGGACCGTTGCTAATGCCTTGAGATGTCTCGAAACTAGCTGAAACCATATCTCCTCTGGGATTAAGGCAAGTTCTGTACTTATAAACAATATATCAATGCCTACAAACAGTACATTTAACACATATGCAGTAACCCGCCAGGGCGCCTTCTGTGTACAGCACAATGCATAAACAGCTTCAGTCATGATTATAGTAAGATTACATACACTAAACATCATTTTAAAATGTTCCATTTCTATCCTAAAAAGCACTTACATGTCTGTATGTTTTGTGATAGCTACAGTGCGAGTAAAAAAACTAGAAAAATTCTACAAACAAATTACAAAAAAGAGTAGGATTGTATATTTATTTTAAAATGATATACAGACACTCCCCACTTAATGACCTACCTGTTTAACGACCGCCTGGACTTACGACCAGCTCTGTGACCAGGTGGTATTGTACACTGAACGAGACCTTTGGTCATGGAAATGGCAGCGCGGCGTCTCAGTGTCAAGCATCTCATCTGGCATCAACCTTTCTCAGTGTCAGTCGCTCAGTATTCACTACACTAGCATTAACAATCTCCAAGACTGCATATTTCGTCTATAAATTTATATGTTTGGAGATTCAACCTGCATATCAGCGGTGAGGCGGCAAGCACCGACGTAGAAGCAGCAAAAAATTTTGTTGACAAATTTGACGAAATCTAAATATGCAAATTAAAACAAAGATCAAGTTGGACTTTCCTTTAGACCTTTTTATCTAGAATAAATAAAAATAATTACCCGTATTTACAGTATGCAGACCCAAATAATGTATATTAGAGCTAGTTTCCTCTATTCTTATGCTTGAAATATCGGTAAGGGGCGGCACCTCGTTTATTGACTAATTTTCATAACGACCTACTCCTAGGAACGGAACTCTTTCATTAAGTGAAGAGTGTCTGTGGCTTCCTGTCAATCATAACTGCGCCAAAAGTTATTAAGAGACATAATGGCTGTTAAAATTATAATATGAGTGGAGGGGGAAATGAGGAATAGAAATGAGTATTTTTTTAATTTGCAGAAATGTGGCTATATTATAAAACTTCTGTGAGCTTTAAATTATTAAGGACCTGCAGCCTCAAACAACCCATAAATTGCCAACAGCCATACTCAGCTGTACCTTAATGTTTATTGTTAAAACCTCTTCCTGAATCTATATCTTCCTTAGATGAATACAGTCCAACTTTCACAATACAGGTAAATCAAGAAATGTTCGGAGTGATAACTAGATTTAGTGCCATGATGTCACTCAGTACGATAACAGGAACTTGTTCCAACTTTGTCGATTTTCCGTTACAGCTGTATTCTTGGGTGTGTTGTAAGCAAAACATTTCTTGGTATTTTGTGCCAAAATGCCAGAATGTGGCAGCCATTTGGTAAAGGACAGTGCTCCAGGTCCTGAGTGGAGCTCTTCTGGGTGCTCAAGGTACTAAACATAAATTGCTAAAACCTAACTGGGTAAAACTGTCAGTCAGTTTTAAAAACCAGCCAGGAAACAAAAACAGTATTGTTTGTTATCTTTACTTTGCATGCAGAGTCATCATAAAACTGCTATTGACTCTAACCATGAGAAAATATACTTTATTGTCATTGCAGCTCGTACAACAAAGTTTTGTGTGGCAACAATCCTTACAGTAGCAATGCCAAAATACCCCTCCCATACTCATTCTACTAAGAGGGAGGCAGGGCGACCTCCTACATGGATGGCAAAAAATTAACAATCATTTAATGAACAAAAACGGTCAAAAGATGAAAGATTTTTCTTAATGGAAGAAAAAAAACAAGTGTGTTAACAAAAATGAGCAGAAAATGAAAACAACAGTATTATCACATTGGAGATCTGCCCACATAGCATTCCTGATGATAATCCCCATGATTGCACCGCCGTGCCTCTGGTATGAACAGCGGTAGGTACACGCCGGGATGGACGAGCTCGGCAGACATATCACCTCATAGGCGAGACACAACATCGCTAAGGCAACATAATATGGAACAGAAATGTTACTTATGCCTGTTACGTAATTGTGAAACAAGCAACCGCCGTGATGAAAAGTCACAAAGATACAAAGTGCAAATGGGTCAAAATTCTGGTTGATGTGTTTCATGAAATGAACACATTAATATGTGGAAAATTAATGTAAAAGTGGATGTAGTGGAAAAGACTTGGTAACTCCATCCGTCTTTGACAACGGCAATGTGACGTGTTTTGCCTGGGAGTTAAGAGAGTGATGCGTAAAGGGGTCAAAGTTCAGGCTGCGCCACGTGCTGCTTGTTCAACCTCTGACCTCACAGCAGAGGCACGCGCACCCCCACCCCCCACCACAATGGAGATCAGCCCTTTTATATCCTGGCGTTGACATATGAAAGCAGGCCCTCATAAATCAGGAGGTTAACCTGCACTTATGTGTTATTTATTATGAATTATTGGTCGTCTTGAGTAGACCCCAGATATGAAAAACAGAGAAGCTCTGCACAGCTGTCTCCCCCCTCCCCCCACCCACAAGTACCCAGAAACTGTGGCTGACAGACTAGGACAGTGGGCCGTGGGGGCTGAGACTTTCTCTTAAATATACTCCCTCATCACTAGAAGGCATCAGTCACTGATGCCTAGACATTATTCTCATCACAGTGTGTGGAGGACTAAGGTGTGTCCATACATACAGTGATTCATGTCCCATTCCTAGTTGTATCCATCTGTGCGTTGATTGTATATAAGCTAACAGCTCAGCAAATTTTTGAGTCTGACGGAAACTTGTGCTGTTTAATAACAATAGTTTTCAATTTTAATAAACAGCTGATTTATTTAACTGATTTAGCTGATGTCCATATAAACAGTGAGACGTAGTCTTCGTTAGCATTGGCTAAGTAGCATCAGTTAGCATCACCCAACTTGCACAAATTGGAACTGGAATTGAAATTGGAATTTTGAACAAAAAGAATTTTGAATTTAACCCCAGCAATTTCCGAAAAGTAGTCACTCTTGTAATTGTTCTCATTAATTGACTGTTAGTATGAGCAAGAGAGATTGATTTCATTTTATTCAGAAATTTGTTGATAATCATATTTGTTTTCATTATCAAAGGTTAAACAACTACTTAAAGTAAAAAATTTTTTAATGTTAATAATTAATGCTATACCACATATTGAGGAAGACGTAGCTACATTTGTTTGGTGTTTTGGTGCGTTATTTGACTTTGTTCAGGTGGTACTGAAGATTGTATTGAACTCCAAACTGAAATGTAATTGGAGATGCTTTATTGTGATAAGTCACCTGTCTTACAAATGAAAAGTCACATGATGTCAAAGCTTCTTTATCTATTCTGTTAATGTCTTTGCATGTTTTGTGTACATTTTATAATATCTCAAGGATTTTCCTTAAATGCCAATAATGAAAGATTTTTGCACTTGATATAATGTAATGGGAAATCTCATCAAGACATTATATTCAATTTCTTTTATTCAGAACCAGACATTTCCAGCAGAAATTCTATTACAAACAAAGAATTGGCTTTTAATTTTATTTTTTTTTGTTTCACCCTTCTGAGGTCACCATTTCTATTCTTATTTGTATAGTAAGCATGCAGAGGGGAAAATTTATGCCCCTTTGCAAGTTGTCAGTATTTTTCTGACCTCAGTGTCAACATCTGCTCAATGTATTCCTGATTTGTCTTTTCATCCCAAAGCATTCATAAGACTATGTTCTTGTATCGAAGAGATGATCTACAGACTGTCCTCACTTTCCCATGAATCTCTTATATTGTGAAAAGGTAAAGAAACACTGGATAATTCTCCCTGGCATTTCACTGCCCATGGCAGGCTCTAGCCACCTTTTAATAAATTAATATCTATAGTATGACTTTAGCATAAACACATTAAAAAGTATAAAATACTCTCTATAGCTGTGGGTAATTTAAGCTTACTTATTTTTCCAGCAAGTAGAAAAACGTCATTCCATTATTTGCGAAAAACAGCCCCCTTTGTGAAATCACTTCCCAATTTATTTTTGCTGCGTCTGCCCCTAATTTTGAAGGTATGGCATCATTATCGAAATTCCCAGCTCAGTTTATTACTTATAAAAGCCTAATGAGTGTCATTTAGTGGGAAGGCACACCACGCACTCTCTGCTGGGGGAAAAAAAAACATAACTCAGTAAAATCAGACCAAGTTGAATCATTACTCTGAGTCCGAATTGTTATATGTGTGGTGTTTTTACACATTGAGACTCAAGCGGCCAACATGAGTAGCAGAGGGTGGTGAGTATCACCGATAACCTTAACCGAATTCACCACTTCCTCAGCCTAGAGTTTATTATTCTTAGCAGAGGCCAGTTGTAGTCCTTGCAGGATGGACGGCAATTGTGTGTATGCTACTTAAGCAAAGACCGCAGCGGTAATAGGCCAAATTATACAATAAATCCTTCCCAGATGTCCTGCCAAGCAGAAAAAAATCGCTGTCTCCTTGCTGTATACACTGCCCTCACAGCACTCTGCTGAACTCCGCGTGTATATTCAGTTACCTCGGACAACTTTGGAATGTTTGGGTTTTCCAAGATTGTTTCCATCACTGGGCTCGTGTGGTCCCTGCGGAATGTCGACGTCCAGCCTTACGGCAGTATTACGAGCTGCACCGGCTCCCCCATATTTTGATAACCCCTTAATTGGTGTCTTGCTCAAGAGGCCAATTAGCTTCTCTTAAAAAAGAAAGTCTCACTAATAGTGTCGCAAAGGTGGAGCACAGAGCTCTAGCTACACTTTTTAACACAGAGTATTATTTGTATCTATGGTAATTGTAAGTGAAACAACAAAAATTACATGGGACTGGTGGAAGTCTAGACATAAGTACAGAAACAAAAAGCCTTTTAGTGAACATTTCATTACTTTTAAAATCTGCCGGCTATGTAGAAAATGAGTTGGCCTAACTTAAAATACTGAAACTTGTGATTTACTTGGCATCTGGTGTGATGAATAGATAGCATTAGCTACTCTACGGTTCCTTGGCAGGTGACGAAAGCAATCAGCCTCCCTCATGGATTAAACTCATATTTGTTAAAAGAAGGCCATTCAATGATAAAAGCTACTGTGAGTTTGATTAAGAGTGTAGATGGAAAATCAGCTGTCAGGATAATAGCTGGACAACTAACTATACAGAGTGCAAGGCTACAGCGCACTGTGTAAACATCTCCCTGCCGAGGTGACTGTTTTACCCAAAGCCACTTTTCACCCCTCTGTACAGCTGGATGTTTTACTGGAGTAATTGAAGTTAAGTACCTTACTCTGGGCTACTATGGTAGGACCCCTCTGGGGAAGTGAACTTTAAAATGACCTTTGGGTTGCAAGTTCCCTCACAAGTGCCCTTAAACATTGATGATAAACATTTAAATTGTTCAGCCCTCTCTTAAAGGCATAGGCAAATTCCTCCATGTACAGTATGCATATAATTTACATGCATGTGTTTTTAACCGTTCATATGTAACAATAATGCATTCTGCATTTTTGTACTATTCTGGTGCTACTGGTTATTTTTCTAAATGGTACAATCCTACATGCAGGATGATTTGGGGCTGTGTGTAGCTCTTTTGTATCAGGTCACCCTCCTTTTGTTCGGCCATATCACTGCATGGCATTCTTCCGATGTCATCACTAGGCCGGCTGCTGGCCGTTTGGTTCCGGCTTCTCTCAGTGGTACCCAGGGATGCGATAAGTCAGGGGGAAACCCCGAATCATTCACTAGGGGTGTGTTGGTTGTTTGTGGGGCCCCACTCAAAAAGAGCCTTCAGGCCCCCTGCTGCTCCTCAGAGGTTTCAAAAACAAAATGAGTGGCTAGTGAGTAGAGTCAGAAGATCATAGGTAGTAGAACATGCTGCTTTAGCAACTCCAAAGTTGATTGGTTTAAAATCTAGTATGGGGGTGGGGGTCCTGGGTAAGCGTTTTGTTGGGCATCTCCTCCACCTCCTTGCACACTAAAAAACCAGCCCGGCGGATTTCCGGCACGTCTCTGAGCCGCGTGCTTTCATCAAGCCCCCGGAGTGGCGTTTCCTGAATCGGCCCCGGCAAGGTGCTGAGCCTGGGTGTGCTGGGAGCGAAACAAGAGAGCTGGAAAATCTCTCGTGTCCCGGTCCATTACGATCAAACCTCTGAGCTAAAGGCTAACAGTCACAGCACTCGCACAGCTATCTGAGAAATGTCTTCCTCACATTGTGCCTGTCCTCGTTTTGTCTTCTCTGTCCCTCTTGGGACAAACAGAATCATTTTGCTGGATGGTAAAGCAGTTTGAGGTTTATTTGCATCCATAGACCCAGCAAGACTCAGATACTTTACTGTCCCTTTTTGGTCACAATCTTTGTCCTTTCCAGAACTTTCCCTCAGCACTGATGAGAGATCAGCTGGAAAAGTGTTCAGATGTTAGATGGTATTTGGTGGCTTTATCAGCTATATTACAGTAGCTCAGTGTTGGAGGGACATCGTTTCCATGAGCTTGACTGTGGGAAATTAATTTTGGCAAACTGACTAAATACAACCGATCATCTCGCCTTCTGCACAGTACAAAGTAACCATGTAATTAACTGTAATTAAGGCCCATAATTTAATCAAAATGCATGTCACTGAATCTCAGTAATGCCCTGACTGTGAAATTATCCCTGCTTTTTCTGATGGAAAAAAAAAACAGTTGACAGGCGCAGAAAGCACTTTTAACCACTTTCCAATGAACTGGTTTGAGTTTGTAAGTTTTAATATCACTATGCTTTTTTTTTCTTATAAAAATGTGAATAATCAGTTACTTGTTTCATTTTATCTTCCTGATGTTTGATTACCTGCTAAAATTACATTCCAACCTTGGTGGTCGTTCTCCTAGCCAGTGTTGTCCCCAGTCTGTTTAATTTGCAGATTTATTTGTTTGCTGTGTCAGTAAATATGCAAAAAATGGAAATATCTATCTCCTTTACAGGTTTATTTATTCCTTCATCACAAGACTGCATTCATCTTTGTAGATTGTGGTTGGTGCAGCTGGCAGCTTGCACTGAACCCAGATTCTAGCTGGCACTGTTCAGTCCACTGTAGGTCTGGTCCAGACCCCGGTGCAGAAGGGATTGTGGACATAGCTGGGAAACCGAGGAAGGAAGTGGATGAAGGAAAACCATCACCTCTGAACTCATCTTCCCTTGAATAAAAAAAATTGGAAAGACATCATGTTTATTTGTTTTAAATTTGTTTCTTTAAAGACCTGACACTGAGCATTTTGAAAGGAAATTGGTTCACAGAAAGAACACTTCAGCACATTGATTCAATCAAAGCCTTGATGTGCACCTGATCCTTTTACAGTTTAACCACATTTCACCATGACTAACAGGAAATTTACAATTAAAAGCAAAAGGCAGAATTATGAATTTCGTTGCCCAGAGTATAGATGCAGGAAGTTAATAAAACTGTGTTTTATAGGAAGGCCTTCTAAGCTCAGAACAAGGCAACGCCACCCCCACCCCCCAGCCCATCAGCCAGGTGTAAGAAAGCAGAAATGTGAAGCTGCTGTCCATTTGTTCGCAAAGTCGGCCTCCTCACCACCACCTCCTTCCATCTGGTTGCTATTACCTTTGCTTACGGTCACGTCTCCTGAAGGCGGTCTCCTGTGTTAAACAGATGCAGACAGAGCGCACCGTCAGGGGACTGCCTTGGGGATATCCCTGTTAACGTGCATGTCAGAGTTACGCAATTGGCTGCCAAGCATGCCGAGAGGTAGCTGCGTGTTTGTCTTTAAACGTCTCGTCCAATAACTGCAGGCACATTTCCCCCGGCTCCCCGTAACTACCACCGCCATTGGCTGCTGGGATTCAGCGTGGTAACGCGTAGTCTTGGACGGTTGCATACACGGTAAGCCATTTTGACATATCCTGGGTCTAACTCATGCTTTGAGTCTACATAGTTCATGGGACGTCAAATCTTTGCCTTCATAGCCTTTTTTGTGCTGTAGAGTTCAGAGGGCCGTGAAGATATATGGAGGTTACAATAACAAAAGGTTGTCAATAACAAAATTAAATGGATGTTGTAAATAGCTACACTGAAGTAAAATGAGAAACATCTTCTGTTAGATCCTCTTGCTGCACAGCCAAATGCATAATAAAAACGCAACATCACTGGAAATAATTAAATGGTTGCAGTTTTTGAAAGATTTGAAAAGCATTTGTCCTTGTTTTATAGGGTTTAACATATTTGTTGCCTTTGTACCTCAGATTCTGGAAGTGTTTGTTTAGCCAGCTGTGATGCTGGAGGGGATCCTTTGGCGGAGTAAGCGGTTCTTCTCCGAAACGCACGCTCGCTTTGACGGGAAGCCCGGGCGGCCTGTGTGGGCACGCGCCCGTCTGCCAGCCACTGCTGGTGTGCAGAGCAGAAAACAATGCAAAATGCATCAGGATAATGTGAGGAAACCAACTCCACACTACAAATATACTGGGGTGTGGCTTTGTGGATTCGATGCTGTGCCTGTGATCAGAAGGTCACCAGTTCAAATCCTATAGAGTGATTTTGCTGTTGGGCCTTTCAGCAAGGCCCTTCACCCCTTTGCTCCTGGGATTAGCTAACCCTGCTTTTTCAGCCGTATGTAGCTTTGGATAAATGTGTCTGCTAAATAAATAAAATGTAACAAATGATTTTACAAGGCATCAGTATTTGTTTTCTTTCCTTTGGTTGAGCAATTCTGTGAAGCATGATGCCCGGGACATTTTTTTCCCAAGATTCATTTTGCTTTCCATCACAACAGTGGTTCTAGATAACGGGAAAAGGGTCTTTGGGATTTAAGGGATTAATCCCAGTGGTCACCGTGGTAATGAAGACGCCCGCTGTGGGCATGAGCAAGCGAACACGTGAAGCACTGCACTCAGTGTCATCATCGTTTCCAAAAAGCCGGTGGATGAAGTACAGTAAACAGCCAAATGTTTGAGACTGAGCTAGCGGAAAAGCAGGCTTTAAACACTGTGCCATACAAGCATCCAGCGGTCTGGCAGCTTGGACCATGTCTTTTTATGCATGCAGAGTTTTTTTTATTTTGCTCTTCTAAAAGAAGTGGTGCGATTGATCTTTACAGGCCAGTTTAACTGGATTACTCCCCTGACTTTCTATTCCTTCTTCATTGTAATTAAATAATGGACTCTGTAGCTGGGCAGCAGCAGTAGTAGGAGAATCAGCAGAGCGCGGGTCCATTTCCTGCTCGTCTTTCCCGTCAGTGGCGTGACACTGGCTGCCTCGGTCCACGTGGAAATGCCGGCCCCCAGTTGTCTGCTCATTTAGAGCCGGGAGGCTGGCGAACGCCCCTAGATCTGCTTTTGCACTTGATGCAAAGACGAAACATCCTGGGCCCCCCTCACTGTTCTCAATGCACTCTACCCCCAGCACCCCCCCCTTCCCAAAAGTAGAAGCTGAGCCAATCTTTCAAGCCCTATGGCCTTTTAACCACAAGGAGGGAGGCGGTCAAGTGGTTGGGGGCAAGCAGGAGGAGGTGGTGGTATTCTGCAGTGAAATCATAAATTGCAAAATGCAAAAAATAAATAAAATGGAAAATAAACCCTGGGCCGTGGTGGCTAAGCTCGTCATGTCGTGTTTACTCAGTTGGCCGGTCCCCGTTGTTTATCGCTGTGGGACAAATAAAGTGCTTATTCAGGACGACCAGAAATGGTTGTTTTTAAAAGTAGGGTAGCAGGTGTCTCCGGCGCACATAGACTGAATATTACCCTTATTGATTTTCTGTTTGTTGCCTGATCATGGATTTTACCCTCTGATCTGTAAGGTGTTCAGGTTTCTGGTGATTTAGTTGAATCACTGCAGTCACCAGCCTCACTGCTTTAGTAACAGATGTGACTGACTGCCCACCCCAACCTGAGCTACCTCTCAGGGTAACCAGTACGTCTGCTGGACCAGCAAAGCCAGGAGATGTTTCTCACCCAGTAAAGTGAAACACATTTCCTGCATGGCGTCCCAACATTAAGGAAGGCCTCATGTGTGTCATAGTGCTGTGACAACATCTGCAAAAAGACTGATTTATGCTTATCATCCATTATATTTCTGTGTAGCTGAGCTATTCACGCTACAAATTCTTCAGCTTTTTTTCCTGTTGTCTATTCTCCATCTCTCCCAGTATTTTCCGTGACACAACAGTAAAAACAGTAACAGATACTCTAATGGTATGTTTGGAGCCCTGGAGGGGCTTTTTTGCTTTGTTTTGTAGGCACATTATACTAAATCGTGTGAACAATTTAGTTTAATGTTGCCATGACAAATTAAATCAAACTTACAAAATCCCTAAAATGTGCACACAATTTCCTTTTTTCTGTTCTCAATTTGCTAGTTTGAGCCCTCTAATTAATTTACATTTTAATTTAATTTAATTTAAGATTTTGGTTATTTATCTTCTTGCCAAAAGAAAATGTGACTGCAAAGCTATAAGCTGCAGTGAAGTGCAGGAATACTATGAGTTTTACGGTAGTACATTAATTTGCTCAAATACTTATAATAATGCATAATACGTTTCTCATTCTAACTTGGTGTTGTTCTGGGAAACCTGGCACTTGTCCAAATATAGCTTCAACTAATTATATGGATGGAAATTATACGTTATGGTCATCTAATTCTTAATACTGCACATGGTAATAACCAATATATACATACATCTTTGCGTCAATATCTTCATAATAATGCATGTCTCCCTATCCAAATGTATTATCCAGCACTTTATAAAAATGAATTTGCATTTTATTTTAATGAGAAGGCTACACAGTTTAACATTACTCTTTTGGTCTATGTTACATTGCAACGCAAACACGCCAACAAAAGACCAAACATCATCGTAGCAGGAAAGGGCATCTATAGTCCTCTGGGATAAGCTCCGGACCCCCTTCATGTGGCCTAGGGTTCTCTAGTGCCAAGTGGACTTATGAACACCCTTATGTTCGAACATGGTGTTTGTTATAGACAAACTATGGTTAGCACTGAAGTGCAATAGTTGATTACCACTCAGATTCCGATCAGGCAGGCCATTCCTCCCAATCACACCCTTCCGTGTTTCACTGTCATTACCCACGTGAGCGTTAAAGTCACCCAGCAGAACTGTAGAGTCACTAAAGGGGGTGCCTTCCAGCACCCCATCCAAGGTCTCCAAGAAGGCCAGATACTCTGGACTGGTGTTTGCCGTCCCCCGACTCGAAGCCGAAGGGAGGCAACCCTCTCTTTCACTGGAGTGAACTCCATCCCACTGGCACTGAACCGGCAGGCTATAAGTAGACCAACACCTGCCCAGTGCCTCTCACCATGGGCAACTCCAGAGTGGAATAGAGTCCAGCTTCTGTCCAGCAGTTTGGTTCCAGAGCCAAGCGTTGAGGTGAGCCCGATTATATTTAGTCAGTGTCTCTCTAACCTTCCACTCCAGCTCAGGCTCCTTTCCCGCCAGTGAGGTTACGTTCCATGTACCGAGAACCAGTTTGGGTCCATCAAGGCCCCAGCCTTTCACTGCCATCTGATCTACATTGCACCCAATCCCCACAGCTCCCCCTGCTGGTGGGGGGCCCATGGGGGGAGGGGGGCGAACCCATGTTACCTCTTTGAGCTATGCCCGGTCAAGCCCCATGGGTGGAGGTCCAGCCACCAGGCACTTGCCTATGAGCTCCTGCCCCAGGCCTGGCCCCAGGGTGAGGCCCTGGTCTTCCCAATCCAGGCTCGGTAATATAGTCCTTGATTTTATTCATCATAAGGGTCAATATGAACCGTACTTAGTCTGCCCGCTCACCTAGGACCAATTTGCCTTGGGAGACCTTACCAGGGGCAATTGCCCCCGACAACATATAGTTAAGCCCAAAATTATTCACCAAATATTGATCTATGGTGTATTTGACCAATAGGCTTCTTCTGGCTGGAAATGGCATAAGCAACTGACAAAAGGTGAACAGACATTGTGCTTGAGATATAAATGAAAAAATATATATTATTTTGATGTTTATTTTACATTTTTAGGAAAAATGTCATATCCAAAATTATTCATACCCCATGAAATTGCGCAATTTTTTTGAGAAAATCAAGCTTCTATACCATTCCAAATGGTCCTGGTAATTACGAATATGTTATAGAGAACTCAAATCAATTACGAAATCAGAACAGCTGATGGAGTAGTTCTCTAGTCAGTTTCTAGTCAACTGCAAGTCATGGCTAAAACCAAAGAGCTTAGAGACTTTGCGTTGCGCATTGTGGATAGTCGCAAGATGGGGAAAGGCTATAAAGCGATATCCAAATGTTTTCAAGTGCCAGTGGCCACAGTGCAAAGCATAATCAAAAAGTACAAGGAGTTCTACACTGTGAAAAATCTTAAAGGGCGTGGTAGGAAGCAAAAAGTGCGCTGGCAAGAACGGTAATGTGAGAGGCCAAGAAGAATCCAGGGATCACCACCAAGGCTGTCCTGACAAATCCTGAGCAATTCTGGTACCAAAATCACAAGGCAGACACTCTATTGGACAAGTCTGGCCTCCATGGATGCCGATCCGAAAGGACTCCACTTCTCCAAGACAGGCACACAAAAGCCCGCCTAGCCGTTGCAAAAGCTCAGCTGGACAAAAAATAAAGCTTTCGGTCATCAATTCTGTGGTTGGATGAGATGAAAATGAAATTGTTTGGACACAGGAAAGTGGCTTTCATTTGGTGAAAAAACAGAGACGCATTCAACCCCAAGAACACCATCCCCACGGTCAAGCATGGGGGTGGGAATGTAATGCTTAGGGGATATTTTTCAGCCAATGGGCCAGGCAACCATGTCAGGGTAAATGGCATCATGAAAAAAAGACTACATTAAGATTCTGGAGGAAAACATCAGGAAAAATTTGGCCTTGGGCAGCATTGGATCTTCCATCAAGACAATGATCCAAAACATACAGGTAAAGTGGTCAAGAAATGACTAACAGAAAACAATATGAATGGCCCAGCCAGAGTTCAGACCTGAATTCCATCAAGAACTGAAGACCAGAGTGATGGCAAGGGAGCTGTCCAACCTCAAAGACCTGGAGATCTTTGCAAAAGAGAAGTGGTCCAAAATCCCAGTGGAGACATGCAAAAAGCTTATTAGCAATTATAAGAACCATTTGATTGCTGTGATGGCAAATAAAGGTTTTTCCATTGATTATTGAGAAAGGGTATGAATAATTTCGGACGTGGCATTTTTCATGAAAATGTCAAATAAACATCAAAACGTTTTTTTTTTATTTATATCTCGAGCACAATGTCTGACCATCTTTTGACAGATGCTTATGGAATTTCCACCAGAAGAAACCTATTGGTCAAATAAAAATTCACTATAGATCAATATTTGGTATACAGTGATCCCTCGCTATATCGCGCTTCGACATTCAAGGCTTCACTGTATCGCGGAGTTTATATGCAAGCATATCTAAATATATACCGCGGATTTTTCGCTGGTTCGCGGATTTCTGCGGACACTGGGTCTTTTTATTTCTGATACATGCTTCCTCAGTTGGTTTGCCCTGTTGATTTCATACACGGGACGCTATTGGCGG
>JAAGVU020000039.1:14963878-14979515 GCA_011763525.2 Mormyrus iriodes
ATACAAAAATAACCATATAAACATGGTTTTTACTTCGCGGATTTTCACCTTTCGCGGGGGGTTCTGGAACGCAACCCCCGTGATAGATGAGGGATCACTGTAGGTATGAATAATTTTGGGCTTAACTGTAGCTACTAGGATCAGTCCCCTCCACCACAATAAGGTGGTGATTCATGGAGGGGATATACACACACACACACACACACACACACACACACATACTATAATGGACAAAAGTATTGGGACACCTGGGCATTACACCTACAGGAACTTTTATGACATCCCATTTTAAATTCACAGACCACGTTTCCACTACTCCAGAGTCCAGTGGCCGTGTGCTTTACACCATCCGACGCTTGGCATGGCACTTGGTGATATGAGGCTTGCATGCAGGTACTCAGCCATGGAATCCCGTTCCATGCAGCTCCTCGCGGAGTTTTTGTGCTGAGGTTAAAGTTAGAGGAAGTTTGGAACTCGTTGGCAACTTTTACACACTATGTGCCTCAGCACTCAGTGACCTCACTCTGTTACTTTACATGGTCTGCCACTTCGTGGTTGAGTTTCTGTTGCTTCCACTTTGCAATAATACCACTTAGAGTTGACTGTGGAATATCTACTGGGGAAGAAATTTCCCGAACTGACTTAATGCAAAGGTGGCATCGTATGACAGTACCATGGTTGAATTCACTAAGCTCTTCAGGATGACCCATTGTTTCACAAATGTGCGTAAACCTGACTGCATGGCTAGGTGCTTGATTTTATACACCTGTGGCAATGGGTCTGAATGGAACACCTGAATTCACTGGTTAAGAAGTGTGTCCCAATACTTTTGTCCATATGCTGTAAATTAGATAGATGTAGATATAGATATTTTAACATTAAATATTTCTCAAATTTAAGCCTTGACATTCTGGGAAGCTACGTTCCATTCTTAGAGTCTCCCGGCTAATAATGGAGGGCTAGCAATCCTAGCCAGACAGTGTCTGGATTATGAAGCCCTGTCTTGGTCTGATCTGAAGTACCTGCCCATTCGTCCATCTCTGCCCATGCTGGAGCACTTCGGCTGTGTCACACGACCGCGATCTCGGACTGCCATATAGTTTTCATTGTGTGTCTAATTTGTGTTTGTTTGGTATGCTTTTATTCAGGTGACCTGGATGATTCCATTTGCTGGTTGATGCAATTCGCTCTAAGTGACACCCTCATTTTTCTGAGGGCTGCTGTTACTGCAGAAATCTAAAATTTTCCTGAGATCAATGACAGTGCTCAAAAGAATGACAGAGATGCCATTAAGCCCAGGATTACATGAGCAGTAGATGAAATAAGATTAGCAGCGCTCATGATTGAGTGTATGTGACTCTAATTGTAATGTCACCCCTAGGAGTCACAGCCAGAGTATGAGTGGTTCTCTGAGTCAGGTACTCAGATCTGCGGCTTTCCCAGGGACCAGCTTGTGCCAACGTCTAACCACAGTCGGTGCTACAGGCTGTTCCTGTATGCTCGACAAATCGCTGAAAGACTTCCTGCATAGAAACAGAAGCCATTTTAAGATTGACAATATATTGATGATAATCATTCAAAACAGCACCACTCTAAAGCCTTTCAGTTTTATTAAATTTAAATGTCACATGCAGGGACAGTGATAACCTGCCATAACTATCCATTTTATTGTGAGAGGAAACAGGATAAAACTATAACTTGCAAATAAAATAAATGCTAAATAAATACCAGTCATCTTTTGAGTAAAAATTTTGAAAAGTTCAAAGCTTTTTTTTTTTTTTTTGACTAAAACTAAACGCCAGAATCAAACATGAGCACACAGTTTTCGCTTCCTAGATTGGGTTCAGATGTACATGAGAATATATGTGTGTTTAAGTTCAAAACGGCACTTTTAAATTCATTTTGTTCCTTAATAAATCAGTATGTCGGCCAGGGAAAATAAAACGTTAAGAAAGCCGCCAGTTCGGTGCCCCATCCCGTCATTTGCTCATCTGTTAAACACACCACCCAGGGAGAGGAAACACGCAGAGGTGCATTGTGGGTGTTCCCTCCGGGTCGGCCTTGAAGCCTGACTGGAAGGAAGCGGCCTCGGAGCCTTCCCCGGCGTCTATCCCTGCGTTTTGGGAGGGCCGGCCCTGCTGGGTTCCTGGCTTCCAGGCCCAACCTGAGGAGACACAATCCATGCACAGAGACTCTCTTCCGTGTTTCACAAAATAATGAATGTAGATTCTCCCCAGAAAAAACAGTGGAGTACGGCACAATTGTGCCATTGTTCCGAGTAGGTAAGCAGAATACCACGTTAACCAGAGTCTTTATGACATTTTAATAACTCTAATAAAGGCTGTGTGGTCTCTTTCTGAGGCTTGAGAGAATTCGGCTAGCCTGTCGGGCTCGTATTATGTTATATAGTATTACATGCTATAGTATCAAATTGTATGGCGCTATATGGTTTGGCAAAAATATTATTCATAGGGAAAGCTACCATTTATCACGCTCTGCCAAAGTCCATGGAGGTACATGTAATGCCTCTGGGGGTGCACACACATACAGCTGGGAGGTAAAAACAAGTATAATGAGACTCCGCGGCAGAATGGACAGTATCAGGCCAGCGTTTGGAAAACACATCTCAGCGTGAACGGGACAAAGCACATATTTAAGCGGCCGTGCATCACGGAGATGTCGCCCCAAAGCCCCGCTGCCAAAAAGCACACAAGCACCACTGGACACCATTACACTGGCCAGACTTAATATATTTGAAATTATAATTAGTGAAGGAAATGTTATATTTGAAAGGAAGGACGGCTGTAAAATTCCCCTAGTTCAAGGACAGGCTCTTGGCGTATACGTACTATGGCTTTTCAAGCTCCTATTTCCATGGGAAGGGGAATCCCTGAATGCTTGTGGGGGGGCTCACAAGCCCACACACTCAAAGTCCAGGAATATCTGTAGCATTCGCACTGATTATAGATTATGTCCATATTGATTTTATATTTAAAATAATTCAAATAAAATCCTGGTTGAATTAGTATTATTGCTAGTACTACCAGTACTGCTAGACTGATAATAATGATTATGAATTTTATTTGTATAGTTATTTTCAAGGACCCAAAAGAACTTACAATTAATGAGAATAATATATTTTGAGTATTGTATGAACTATAGTACTGAAATTACAGTTATGGAAAATATAAACTATAGTACAGTATAGCAATACGTATATGTATACGTATAGGTATATGAAATTTAATATGGTTGTAATGTAAAAATGACTAGAAACTACTCAAAAACTTCTCAAAAAATCTCAGTGACCTCAGTTGTAACCAATATCCATAAGATTTTTCGCAAAATTACACAGTGTGTGCAGTTTGCTGTGAAATTTGTCACTAAGTATAACATTATCTTAAATTATCAAAGGCACTCTGAGCAATCCCAGCTAGCTGGTGTAAAAAAGCACATGCTGTCTGTTCCAATCAGGAGGTAAATATGTGGAATAAATAGCTCTGGTATAAGTGTGAGCTCTTTCTTATGTATCTTATATTTCTGTAATGGTAAGGCATAGATGCATTTCAGGTGTTAAAAGATTGATAAAGTACAGTTGGCTTTAAAAAGTTTTTTCCACTCCATATGAGGTATTAGATGTTAAATGTTATTATTTTTATTTTTCCCCCATAGTAACATCACTTAACATTTTACTTATTTAGAGTTAATTTAATTTAATGTCCATGTCATGTTTATGTCAATGGAATTGAAGTGAAACTTTATTTGCCATTTGCACATATACAGAAATACAAGCACAATCAAATTCTTGCACGGATCCCATGGTCAAGATTTAAAAACAACAAATAAGACCACGGCTGGACTGGCCATCTGGCATACCGGACAATTTCCTAGTGGGCCAGCTCAGCCCCCACTAAGCAAAATGTACCGTGGTGGACCTCAAAGTCCAGGGTCGAATTTTAATCTCAGGCCTGAACAAGACTATGACATACAGAAAGTTGCATTAAGGTAGAAAGTCTTATTTATGGTCTGTTTCTATTCTATTTATTACTATTTCTTGCACTAAGACCGACAACATTTCATTTCAGTGTATGCCCCATGCATCAAATAGCTGAGGAAGACACTAAAAGATTTTGGCTTGAAGGAGGTTTTTAAATGTGAAATCCTCTAAAAAATGAACACCAGCTTTCGTATACGAATATAAAAAGGGCTGGCTTTCCTTCTTCCTCTTCGTTACTCCACTTGCCGTTACATGACGCACAGAGGGACTCGACCACACTCCAAACCTAATCACTGGTGTTGATTAATGCTCTGTGCGATAGCATGAGTGAATATTAACTTCTGGGAGATTCCTGCTGAATGTATAGTGGCAAGTGGGCTGGATGGGGTCAGGAAGTCGATGCTGCGAATGTCTCACTGAGAAAGCGCTCCCTCAGTCCCCAAGGCATTCAGGCTGCTCGCTGATTAACATGAGGACAGTTATCATTCTGTCCAGAAGGAGACAGTGATTAATTACTTTTGCCATTTCTGACCAAAAAAATTTTGTTTTAATGAAGACCGGTTTTTGTTCTTTTCTCTTAGCTGTTAAATAAATCAGCTCTAGGGTGATGCTATTCATTTAACTTTTTATGAGAATTTCAAATAAATAAAATCACAATCACTTCATTTTATGGGAATGTATGATAGTTCAAAAAATAAATATCTTGCTAATCAAGTCTTACTACTGAGAACACCTTCCATCATCCATACCCAGGAATGTTTATTATTTCACATATTTCTGTAATATTTCTGCATTATCCTTTTGCAATGCATTGAAAAGCTCCTGATCTCCGGCTATGGACAGACATGGTTCAGAAAGGGAATTCTGAAGGATTCTGGTGTGAGTCTGGTACAAGCAGTGCTGTACTTGGTAGGGCGGCGCTCTCAGCTTTACTGTCACCGTATTTCCCGCACTGAGGCTGGATTTATTTAAACTGTGTTTTCACAGTCATGGTGTGCTCCCCCCACTCACCCCCACTCCGACCATGCTCCACTCACCCCCAGTGAACATCTTAGACCCCTTCAGGGCTCATATTGAGTGTTGTCAAACTAGTGAGCAGAAAATGTGAGGTGACACCCCCTCCCCCAAAATGCCCCCCGACCCCCTTTACAAAGAAACATCTGTCCCACTTTTTAAAAAATGGAGGTTTGAATTCCAGCGTGATCATATTCCCTGTGTACTCCCCCACCCGAGGCAGACGGACATTCTGTTTGTGTTTCGGCAACCTTGGTGTCAGGGCAGCTCGTCCCATCTGAAGTGGAGGGTCTCCCAAGCCAAGTGGCCAGTAGTCCACCCCGGGACCTGATCCTCACCCCTGCTGATTCTGGGACCAGAGCATCACAAGAGCTAATTGTCCAGCATTCGTCTGTCCGTGTTATAGAGGAATTCTAGAAGGATCCGCCTTCATCGTTTTACAGTAGACAAATTCCCCACCACAAAAAGCGGTTGGATGGTTGGACGGATGGATGGATGGATGGAAAGAAATTCTATTTAAAACTATTTAAACAATTCTGTATATCCCTAAATTTCTTAATCAAACACCAGCCAACAATCTGCACTGCAGTGCTAATGTCAGTCGTACAGTTTAGGCAAAGTTAAATATACTCAGTATAAAATAAATTGATAACCCTAGAACCTTACAAAATCCAAAAAAAATCTTCCATACAAATGAAACATGATTAGTAATATATATAGTTTTCTCAGGTTTACAGTTCTTTTTTTTCAAGGATTAAATCACTGATTTCATTAAAAAAAAAACAACTACGATGTTATTGCTGTTGTTGTTAATGATGACAGCGTACATAAAATTGGTGATACTGAATATGCATTAATATTTTTTAGGTGGAAAACATCACAAAAGTCACAAAACACTGTATTGTATATGTATTAATTGCAGGTGAAAAAAGAACATTTCTAAAAGGCAACACCCTCCTCATATTTCTGCCACAAAGCAACATTCCTGTAATCCTAAAATTTGACAGAGGGGTCTTACTTTTACGTTTGATATTTGTACAACAAGCAATACATATTCTTCAGAGGTGAGGAGGCCTCACATGATTCAGGTTGCACGGTATGAACCGTGGAACAATGTTAAATGCAGCATTGAAAAGAACAGGCCGGTGGTCTATCCTTTAGGTGCCTGCTTGTCTGTGCTGGATCCCCCCCCCATTCTAAGTAAAACGGTAAATGCAGCTTCAGTGAATAAAATGCTAAAATAAGCCCTGGAACCAGCTCGAATTCCAAACAGAGTAAACTTTTCCTTGGTTGATTATTCTTAGTCCTTCCAAGCTTCTGCTTGAAAAGAAAGAAAATGTTAAAAAGAAAAGGAACTTTAGAAGTTAATTGCGCTGCGGTGAGCGCACATATCATGCATTGTACTCGGGCCGAGCAGTATCAGAACCTGGCTGACTCTGCCCTTGGGCCCATCTCTAACATCCTCTATATATCTGTGGTGAAACTTTACCACACCGGCTGGATGTGAGAGCGGCAAACTAAAGACAACCAATCCATAACTGTCAGCCTTTCCACTATAGAATTCCATACATTTCTTTTAATTACGTATGACGTTCTCCCTAACAGCATGTGTATCAGGTTGTATTGTAACTAATTATAATCATTGTAATTGACAGTTTAAGTTCCATGTAGTATATGTCAGGGGTGGGGAGGGATTCCAGCCATTATCAGAGGATTGACTGCACAAGTTTAAGTACTGGAGGCAAAGAATTCAAACTTTAAGATAGTTTCATTATAGGTTTTACTCAACTAGTATCATCAAAGCCGGTCTCTGACCAGATACATGGCCTTAGTAAAGTATCACTGGACTTTACTGATGCATCACTGGGACTCACCGAAATATCACAGGGCCGTAGTGAAATTTCATAGAGCCATACTGTATGTTTCAGATGTTCACACTGAAATATCATAAAGTCTGACTGAAATGTCAATGGACCTCACAGTAGTTTCATAGTACCTTAATGAAGTATCAGTGGACTTTCCTGAAGTATCAAAGGGCCTTACTGAAGTTTCATAGAGCCGAACGGAAGTATCAAATGATGTTACTGAAGTGTTAAAAGGTCTTATTGATACATAATGATTCAAATGTTTCAAATATTTTCATAGAGCATCTCATATTGAGTATCCAAGGGCTTTACTGAAGCACCATAGTGCCTTACAGAAATATTGCAAGACCTTATTATAATGTCATAGGGCATACTGGATTATCAACGGGCCTTATCAAAGTATGAAATATCACTATAACATTAGTAGGTGCAATAAAAATTCATTTAGTCTGGCATGCTTTTCAGCATGTCCCAGCCATGTGCTCTTTGACCAGAATCAGAAGTTAGATGATGGACAGATAGAAACTGGAAATACTGCTTCCATTATATTTAATATTGCTTTCAGGGATTTCTTAATAACTATACTGAATGATCGCTCTGTCCTTTTATTGCACCTAGATTTAAATGCGGTCAATAGCTAAAGGAAGTCGTAGCAGCGAAATACAATATGGAGTCAGAAATGGTCCAGGAAAGACATTTAAACATTGAATAAAAAATTAAACGATTAACTCCCCACCCAATCAGCAAATTTTACCACCAGCACCCCCCCCCCATTCCCACCCCACCTCTTCACACACACTGATTAGAAGATTATTGATGCTGTGTGCATTATTTTTAATTCTCTCTCATTTTTCTTTTGGCTCCAAGAAATAGCTGGAGTGGCCCACTTGGGGAACCCCCAGCTGTGTCAGCCTAGGGTCCCCAGAGGAGTTAATGCACCCTGCATATTAACCTGCATTTCTTCTGAGTAATCTGTGGTCCAAAGACATACAGATTATACAAATTCATATCTGTAAGTAGTCTGCACTTCTGTGTCTGTGTGTGTGTGCCTGTTGTGTCTGGACTGGCATCTTGTCCAAGGTGTTGGACCATATGTTTTATGGGACAGGCCCCAGGCTCACGGTGCCCCTGAATTGGACAGGAAGATTTGGAAAATGGTTTGGTAAAGGAATGGGCTGACTGAATTTTCATTTATAAATCATGCACATTTTCCTGTCTGGGTGAGGGAACACATCAAATCCAAAAAAAATTTAATTCCCAAATAAATTTAAATCCTAAAATTCTCTTTATGATTCTCTTTATGCCTCCCCCAACTGGTTCTCTGTAGGTGAGAGCAAGCAGGTCGCGAATAGCAGCCACCAATAACAGCGCCCTGGGAGCTGGGGGTTATGGGCCTTGCTCAAGAACCCGCAGATGTGCTAAGGCCAGACTCGAACCGACAAACTTTTAATTGCAGGTGACACCGAACATTGTGAGTCAGTGTAGTATCCAGTATGCCAGCTTTTTCATAAGAGTTTTATAGCAGCTGCATTTGTGAGCCTTTTAAATCGGTAATCACCATTTCCCACAGACAAGGCATCATTTAAAATGGCATTTTTCAACCGGTGTTTTGCAACAACCCGGCAGGTGTACCGTGGAAAACTATCAAATTCTACGTAAAGATTATTACAAATAAAATAATTTAAGATAATAAATAAATGATTAGCTTATCTAAAACGTTACATCTGTTAAGCCCCGTGTGTATTGAAAGGACAGGTACATTGAAATGTGTAGTCATTTGCATGACTGAATAAAATTACAAAGGCAATCAGGGCAAACAACTATACATACACAAACTGCAAAAGAATGTGACACTTTAATAAATAAATTACAAGTCGTAAGTAGGCTATACATTAACACATAACAAGACCTAGATAAATTAATTAAAATGACTGTAACATTTACTTTGTCCTCTTGCAGGTGGGGATTAGAGGGCAGTATTTGGGGTTAAATCCCAACACCCCGTCCTATGTGTATATTTGACAGCTAAATAACCTGTGCCTTACCAATGGTAAATGTAATAGAGAAATGTCAGCAGCTATCATTTGCTAGCTCGCTGATCCATGTAGAACTGATCATTGGTTTGGTCCTGTTAGTCTTTGTTATACTCTGCCCTCCCTTTTAAAAATGAAAATAATAGTAATATAAAAGAAAACTGAATGAAAGGTTCAACAAATAATTTTTCTGCTGAAGCTGAGCTCTACTCGGTGACCATCAGGTCCACCATTTTTTTCTAGTTTTTGGGTGTTTCTCAATGCCAAGAACGCAAAGATCATACTTGAGATCTCTGCAAGACCGGCCTTGCTAACTTGCTGCCCAAGAACAAACCTGGGATGCAATGAATCATCGGTTGGTCTTGTTTGGCAAGGATGCAACCGATACGGGAATTTTTACCGTCCTTTGTGCTTCTGTTGTTGAGTATTGGAACTGGTCTTCTGCAATGGTAGATGATGTAAAACAGGTACATGAGAACACAAGTACGTTTAAGTACGCATATTGAGAAACACCCAAACAGCCAAAATGAGGCTGTGATGTTCTGTCAAGTTGCATTGTGGGAATCACATCTTCAAAAATGAGGCGCAATTTAAAACACAACCCCTTTGTTCATCAATCCACTCTTAAAATAATGCAAATCCTGTTGGTATGAGACAAAATTGAGTTCTCAGACAAGCATGTGGAGAAGTTAGAGTAAATAAAGTGGCCTGGAGAATCACCCAGGGAGGAAATGCCCCGTCCTAATTATCAGCGAGATTCCGAGCTTCGGGAAGGTGCCCTGGCTGCCTTGGGCTGGCCTCACTGGACATTTCATGGGCATGCTATGGTGATTTGAGCGGACAGACTGCGACAGAAATTGAAACGTATGACATTCTGGACCCGTGAGAGCTTGGCAAAGATCAAACTGCCCTCTGGGCATATCTTACATCTCTGCATAACAAGCATATCAGAACTTCAATTACTTGGCACCATTAACAATATAGAGAACATTTTTATTTAACACTTTATAGAATACTTTATAAATTTAAGCATTAGCATTCCTAGGCACTGATATTTGAACTAATTGTTAATACTGTAATTTTGTAATAGATGTTATATAAATTTTGAACTAATTCTACATCATTTTGAAGGAGTTTTATTAGATGAAAGATCTTCATATACTTTCTGCCTGAAAATGTAGGTTGAGGCGAATGTAGGTTCGCTTGTCTCCATACTCTCCCAGATCACGCTATCAGCTGCAACTGTACACATCATGCTGGAGATTGAGGTGCCTTTATTATAAGGCCGCACTGTACATATTTCTTGTGAGCATCTCAGAAATGTAGCGTCTAAAATGACTAACTCCTTTTCCCTTTTTCATCTTCCCTTCCTTTTTCATTTTCTTTTCATCACTGCAGTAAATGATCAAACGCTATACTGTCCTTTCCTTTGTCTGTCACAAAGAAGAACAGAAGAAAGTCAGATTTCACACCCTTTTGTCGCAATAACTAATGCACTCAATAGCATTTTATTACAGATCACTCCCCTTTAATTTAATATAGTTAACACTGGTTACTATAGAGACACTGTTTATTTTTATTCTCAGCCAGTCATAGTGGCATATTATTATTACAGGAGAAGTATATTATTTTGTGGTCTTGTGCAAGTTGTAAGTATCATCAGGTACTGATTTCAGTCCTTCAGAATTATTTTCAAGCCTCATTTGAAACAGCCCAAGTAAATAACAAGATCTCTGTTGCTGGGATTCAGTCTTACGAAACAGCACTTTCACGGTCACAGTGTAATAGAAATGTTAGTGCCAAAGAGTAGATTGTATAAATGGTATTTTACTGGGTCAATGCTTGTGTTTGGTGATTGTTATATACTTTGTCATAAAAGCATTTAAATTTGTAAATGTCAAAATGAAAACTGAAGACTTTATTTTACTTAACTTATTTAGGCCTATATATTTAATTGTCTTAGACTTTTTGAATAAGTAATTTAAATGATCCTGGTGAAAGCACAGACTCATTCAGTTTATTCTCTGGGTTGACCTTCGTTCAGTTTGTTCATTTTGTTCAATTCATTCAATGAGTTTTTCGTTGTTCAGTTTGTTCGGGTTAGTCTGTTGACGACTAAGATGTCCTCTCTTTCGCCACCCTCTGGTGTAATGATGTACAGACACCTGAAAAACTTTGCATGCCTAATATCATGTTTCTACCATTAAGTACAACATATAATGTCATAAATGCATAATATTTATTAATAAAAATATATGTAATTGGAGAATTAAAGTAACATGCAATAAAATAAAATTGAATTCATAAAAGGTATCAAGGGGCAGCCGCTATGGGACAGAAAAGGGGGGGGATGTCAGAAGTGAATGAATCAATGAACAAATCTGAAAAAGTCTTTTACTTGATACAAGCTGGTATAGATGGGACTAAACAGTTCTACCTGGTGACTCCATTAATGATACATGTCAATTAAATAATTATTTGAAACAAAGCTTTATTCACCCTTGGTTCAACTACAGGTGCATCGGAGTTATGTGACCATTTATTTGAGAAACTAAGAAGCTAACAATCATTAACGAAGGAAATTTCATAAAAGAAATGACCCAAATGAATATTTTCATAACCGCATGATATGTATGACATCTCCTCAATGCTCAAAATCTTAGCTGAATAGAAAAATCAACACTGAAAACACTTGTCAGAGCGGCTTTGTGGTAGCGTGGCATATGTGTGTTGACTGTGGTCTTGATTAGGTCAAATGTAGTGTCCAGTCTGAAAAATTAACCTGACGGCCAGTTTTGGCCCTTGTAATTATCCGTCTGCAGGATTAGAGTGGATGACAGGGTTCTTCAGCTTTAATCAGCTGCAGAAACACCTTTACGTTCACAGTCAAACCTGGAGCAGAAACCAGACATCCACCAGACATCGGGCCTGCTGTAAAGTCTCCCAGTATGCACCAGCTAGACCTCTACTCTGCACATATCAGCGCTAATAGAAATCTCAGTCCCCACCCGACTGAATTTTAAGCAGTCAGAGAGCTGAATTTTCAGCATCATTAATTTGTATTCTCAAAGATGGAATTTCTAATGATTGCCAGCTAACCAAATAAAAAGGCTCTGGGCTGGTGTGGGTGGCCGGAGAACTCTCCAGAAACTCTTACATTGGGCATTTTCTCTATGCACAGTTGTCAGACTGTCGCAGGGCTGATAGACATGGTGGATTTGGCGGTTATCCTCATGCACAATCACTAGTATATGCCTGGACACAGTTCAGGACTTCCAGAAACTTCAGTACAATGATGTGATGTGGTGTGTGTGTGTGTGTATGTGTGTGTGTGTGCATGTGTATGTATGTCTGTGTATATACATACACAGCAGTGCAGTCTGAGTAGTTGAAAGAACAGAAAATAGTATTAACAAAGTTAAAAACTGTCCCATGGAGGGTGGAGGCTTAGCTTTAGCCAGTGTTTTTATTGGACTAGTTTAGTCCATTACAACCTTTTTAACAGGTCTGAAATTACACTGTATATGTGTACTGGAGTTTTCCAAAAGGTTGCATTCCAAGTTGCTGGAATGCTGTGCCACTGGGATTGGTATTTATCTACAGCACCTCAGTAAAGAATCCGACTCCGAAAACAGGAGGATCAGATCAAAAAAAGAAAAATGAAAAGCTGAATAGCACTTGCACAGTGCAGCTTGAGGTGCGATTGACATCGGCTGCTAATCTACTGCACGCCGGCTATGATTAAAGCACGGATCTGTCTGCAAGATAAGTCACAGCAGCTGTTTCCCACTAAGATGCTCACCTCCAGGACCAGGTGGCAGAAAACCAGCCGCTCTGTACAGGGAGTGGCAAATTGTTAGATCCCTCCTCATTAGTTTACTTTAGACATAGTCCATATCACTACATATGTAGCTAATGTTCTTGCCACGTATTAAAATTGTGTTCTGTGTAGTAATGAATTCTCCATATTCCATATAACATTTTGGAAGAGGAAGGACAACCTATAGGCTTCCCACTACCTCTCTATAAAACCTACACTGTAAAACCATAAAACTTTACATCGAGCACTAGGATAAACACAGCATCCAGCAAGAGACTAGAGAAGTGAGTCAGCATTATATGAGCATCTAAATTTAGTCCTGAGAGACGTCTCCTCAAAGGACCTTTATGAAGCCAACGCAGGGATCCTTTCAGAGCTCACCAGCGCTGGGCAGAAGGCCGCATTCCTAAAGGAAAATCAGAGGATGGGATTAAGGCTTTGCCCACACACAGGCCCATTTACTGGAATCGTGTGCTGGCCTGGGACAGTGAAATGTTGTAAAGTCTCCGGCTTGACCCGACCCGGCCTGCCCTCCTGCTCTTTGGCGCTGACGACCGGTGACTAACGCCACCAAAGGTCAGGGATCAGAGGACCGCTCAAAACCTCGATGGAGCAAATGCCAGCGGCAAATTGTCACCGTGGCACGACGGGTTATGTCACGAACCGAAATGCTGTCATTATGTGTGTAGATGGATGGCTCAGCTGATTCAGAATCACCCAGGCTCACGTTACAAAATAAAATAAAAGTCGTAGTTTGGAGTCAGTTTAACAGAGTTTAAACTTCGGCTATTCACAATAGACCCATTTCGGCTTTTTTGGAGAGTGGCGATGTTTATTGTAGCAAGCTGTTCTGATAAATAGTAGGAATGTTTATTGCTTATTGTACCAGTCCTGATAATGAATTTCATTAGTCAACATATAATGTTTATTCTAAAGTAACTGACGCTGAATTACACTTGAATGTGTCAATTGTCAATATACAGAAGCCACACAGGTGAGACTGAAGTTAAAAGGTTCTCAGTGTGGGGACATGCGACCTACAGCAGGCACAGATCAGAAGCTAGCTAGCCAAATGCACGTTAAAAACAATGTGGGCTTCATTAAAAAATAATTGCATTTACTCTGGGGCAAAGCCTGGCTTATTTAAGACATAAAAGACAGACATAAATGTGACTCGGGGGTTCTTATTTTGTCCAGCAACATACTGTAACAAATCGACCTAATCAAGAAAACTGCTGAAATAACCAGGAAGTCAGTGTGTGTCCTTCCCACACCCACACGGACCCTGTGCTCTCCAGTTACCCATTTATCTTACAGAAAGCTGACTTCCAGGGCACGTGCATAGGTCTACGGGAAATATACTCTGTCCAACGTGAAACCCTATTATTACTATATTGGCCTATAGCTTTTATGAGGTTACATCGACCCTAAATTTAGCAAATAAAAAAATCAAAGAACTTTGCTCAAAATGTTATAACTACAGTTTTGATTAAATTAATAAAACATGGATTAATTATTTTCAAACCAAAAATGGCATTTTTTTAGATATTATAGTTCAGGTCATCAGCCTGTTTTTAATCTTTTGTGTAGTAGATTCTGGGTGAAGTTTATAGCTGTTGTCGAAATCGAAACAGCATCGGACCAGGCCAAATCGTAAATTTTAATAGGAATCTTTTTTGACTTGCAATGTTTCCATGCAGCAGCAGGATTGGGAAGTGGGATTCAGACAGGCAACCACAACGTCTACACAGCTATTAGCAAGAATTAACCAGGGACTCACGCCATGGCTCAAACCCTCTCTGTCATACACTGTCATATGTTCTGAAAGACTCTTAATATTCAAACAAGTGAAGATGATCTGTTTAAATGAAAGAGAACTGTTATTCAGTTTGTCTTATTCCCCTCAAAATACAATAATGCAAGCAGACTCCATCTGACAGATAAATCCATTCTAAAAGTTTTTCACTGAACAGTCTCATGCCTAGAAGATATTAAAGTATTGACTATTTCTTTTTTTAGTCAGTACTTTATCACGTTTTCCCTCAAATTTAGATCCATTAATCCATCCATCCTTCTTTGAACAGTTTTTCCGCATTCTGCATCCAGTAGCTTAATTGATATTTCAACTAAAATGATATTCGCTACTGAATCATATGGCGATCCTCGGGATCTCACTAAATGTGTGCCAAAGATGTGCTGAAATATACATTAAAAAGCATCTTTTTTGTTTTTGTTTTCTGTAGTTTCTTTTGAACACGTGCCCATGTGTGATGAGGCTCTCGTACACAAACCGGCACGCTGTTTTTGATTTAGCGGCGTCCCTGGCGTATTCCCGCGGTGCGGGGGCTCAAAGCGCAGCCTTTTCGGGCTGCCCACATCACAGCGGCCATCCGGCCTGACAGCCGCAAGATTGGCCCCCTCTCCACCTTCTCAGTACGTAATAACAAAGCCATAAAGGAGTTATATTTATCATCTCAGTGCGCGCTCATTTTAAAGTGGTCAAGCGCTGAGGTACTGGAATTGTTGAGTGCAATTTGTGGTTGGCGTAATTTTCTTTTTAAAAGTGGCACGATTCCACCAGGGAATTAGGTACAATAATTTCTGTCCAGCTTGGAAAGACAGTTTATATTTTAAGTTTTTTGTTTGTTTGTTTGTTTTGCATTGTTTGTTCTGAAATTAAGTTAAGGAAGATTTTCCAGAGTAGCGTCTTGTCTGTTCTTTCTTCTGGAAAAATATAAATGTTATGATGGAAAAGCTTGAAGCTTCTTAATAGTGCAATGTGGGACTTCAGCAAGCAAACAATTTAATTAACACTTAAAACGGTGCTTTTATCCAAAGGCATTGTTAAACATGGCTCCATGTTTAATCCAGGCTAAATAGTCGCCACACTGCCCCCCCCACCCCCCCC
>JAAGVU020000039.1:14986487-15015231 GCA_011763525.2 Mormyrus iriodes
GAACCTTGACACGGAGGTGTAGCATCCTTCGCTACATGCTAACTGATGTAATGTGGGACGTCGTCAGCGTGTCGGCCGTCTATAGCGTCTGTAACTGGGCACCTTGACACGGAGGTGTAGCATCCTTCGCTACATGCTAACTGATGTAATGTGGGACGTCGTCAGCGTGTCGGCCGTCTATAGCGTCTGTAACTGGGCTCCATGACACGGAGCTGTAGCATCCTTCGCTACATGTTAACTGATATAATGTGGGGCGTCGTCAGCGTGTTGGCCATATATAGTGTCTGTAACTGGGCACCTTAACACGGAGGTGTAGCATCCTTCGCTACATGCTAACTGATGTAATGTGGGACATCGTCAGTGTGTCGGCCATCTATAGTATCTGTAACTGGGCTCCATGACACGGAGGTGTAGCATCCTTCGCTACATGCTAACTGATGTAATGTGGGATGTCGTCAGTGTGTCGGCCATCTATAGTGTCCGTAACTAGGCTCCATGATACCTTGAACATCCTTTGCTACATGATAACTGCTGTAGCATGTAGCTGGACCCGAATGCGGAGCATGGGTGTTTATTTTCAACCAGGCAAGCAGAGATAGTATCGAGAGATGGGATCTTGGTCGGGATCATGGTGCAGAAGCTTTGGTGAAGTCAGTCCCACATTGAAGGCTCAAGATAAGGGGCAGCTACACAGGAAAGGTCAGAGGGTAGCCGGATTCAGGCAGGACAGGAACCAGGCAGGCAGGGTGGATGAGGGCTAGACAAAAGACACAGAACGCTCAATATGTCACATTGGAGTAAGAATACCTGGCACTGAGCGCGAGGGTGATCCAGAATTTAAAAGGAGTGGACAGGTGCCATCAATAAACGTTAATGAGTCAGCATGCTCACAACGGGGGCGTGACTTATTTAATACGACATTCTGAAATGCTTAAACTAATCTTATTTTAAATACCTTTGTTTGTGGTTTTGTTTAAAAAGCTTCAACTTTAGTCTCAAACTTATTCAGTCAGTATTTGGTAAATGTACAGTGGTTAAGGATGTCTCTCCAATGAGGCTATGCTCTACTCCCCTTGAAGAAGGTACTTAACCTGATCCTCTATAAATGGATAAAATTGTATAAATGGACAAAATTGTAAGTTGCTTTAAATTAATGTGTCAGCTATGCTGCTGAATATATAAAACGTGTGTCATATATTTGACATGCTAGTCCTAATCCTAACTTTTAACATCGTCTAGAATTATCCAAGTTAATCCTCGACTAGCTTCTCTTTCTTATAATTATTTATATCATAGAAACATAAGTTTCTTTTGAGATTGCGGGCATATATTTTGAGAAATGTTTTCCAGCTAACAAGAGTCTTGCAATTTAAAAGCCTACACACAAAAAGGATTTGCAAGACGCCATTACAAACCATTCCTATTACATCCTGTCAGGGGTCTGGTAGTTGTTCTTCTTGTTCCAGTCTGCAGTTTCTAATCGTCGCTGACCCATGCAAGATGCTAGAACACACCCAGTGTTTTGATTTCCTGTCTGAAACCTCAAAAATGAATAGTGAGTGATTGAATAAAAAATAAAAAAATAAAATGTACTGTCCAACCTAATTAACATGATCATGTTCCTTGGCATCGGGAGGAAATATGAGCAACACTGGCTGCTACCAGCAAAGACAACAAAACCGGAACTGTCTTTCAGCACCCCGATGTGTGGCTGTCTTGGGTCAGCACTGGGAACTGTCCCAAGTGGCCACAGCAGTGGCCCCAGTCAGAGCTGGCCGCTTGTCAGAGCTACCAATGACCAGCTACTCGTTCATTGTCTTTCAGTGGGAAAGACGACCTGTCTCACAGCTCTTTGCAACCAGTTAAGACCAAGAGGTGACTGACAGCCAAAATTGAGTCAAGTGCTTCCTTTACAGGGCTTAGGTCAAAGGGTAATGGCATCTTCTTAAAAGCTTTCAAAGTATTCATAAGAAAAGCCTTGACTTTTTTGGCCACAGCCAAATATTTTTATTTTTCCCCCACCTGATGAATTGAGCCGTCTAGGTGGGATGCTGGTTATCCATGTCAGGACACCATGGGTACATCATGTCACCACAGCCAGAAGCCAGAATGATTATCACTTTTACTGTTGAGAAGATTTTCAAAAAAGGACATCTTGGATTAACATTCTATAGCTGGGTTGAGCATTTTCTCAAAGTTTGTTCCAAAGTTTGTAATCTATCCTGTTAATCTCAATCCAGCCAGACAACTCTTAGCTTGGCAGGGGGTTTGCAGTAATATTTGAAGCCTTAATGCTTTCATGGAATCTCTCATATAACCACGTCAAACGCTGATGGCATAATAGAAGTAATTGGACTACACCAAGAGCCCTTTATCACACTGGGCTTGACAAGTGCCTTTAGATGCTAAAGAGTACTATGAGGCTGCCCTTTTGATACCTGATGACCTATATGATTACAGGGTAATTTTATTTCAGGCTACCGTACGTCTTGACTCATGGATTTAGGACATTGCCCATATGGTTGTATACCACCACATATCCAGCCTATGTCATTGTCTATTATGAGTTCTGAAAAACATGTTTACTTCAGTTGTGGCAGGACATAGCTATGCTGAGGTTACTGAGCTCCCATCTGCCTAGGGTTAGAAATGCATAAGAGATTTGATCCACTGAGGATCAGAGAGACAAACGGTATTCTGTTTTAGAGGGTTACTGAAGTGTTTGTCATCTGACCTGATGTCCATACCCCCAGCTCTTATAGATGTTAATTGTTTGTGAAGGATATTTCATTCAGCAAAATACTGATATAGATAACAAGAATGTATGTTTAACAATGGTGTCTCATAGCATTCATGGAGTAATTCAGCTGTTTGTGTTAAATTCAGTGCAAAAGCACATTGTGCTCAACGATAACAACATTTTCATAATAAAAACATTACGTATTGATTGAAAAAGCACCAACCATACTTGTTATCCTCCAAGAATACATTTTGCACTGGCAGGCGAGTGTGGTTTGAAGGTGCGCGCTACATGGGCTGTCAAACCCAAAGGGTCATCTGCTGGTTCAGCCTTGCTTTCCACAGCAGCATTTCAGCTTTTCAGACTGTCAGCAGCTCACATTTCACCGGAGGTCTCACAGTAAATCCCACCCCTCTGCAGAGAACGGCCTCCCACACTTGACACATTATCCTTGTGCTGATTCTCACACCCGCCCCCAGCAAGCTGAGAGCCCAGTATTTGGGACAACCCCCAGCCTCTGAGGCCTGGATTGAGGGTTGGGCTGCCAGCGGGTGTCGACCCCCTACTTGGGCTTTACACCTACCATAAGAGTTTATATTTCCTGTTCTCTATTATCATCTGTCTTTTCCTCCATACTGACTTTTAGTACTTTGAAAACATTAGCCACTAGGAAATGTTATGTCTAGGTGGATTTCTGTGTGATGATTCTGTTCTTAATTTGTTTCCAACCCAAAATGGGAAGGGTGTTGTATAGAAGAAGCGTATGAATGAGTGAGTAAGTGAGTGTGGGGTGTCTGATGAATATTAACTAAACGTCAGCTATCATGGTGTTAACAAAGCAAATTGAAATGTAAGAATGGAATATTCACTTGTGCATGTCTTTCATACAGACTTTTGGTTCTAGTTGTGTGCTTTTATCAGCCTTGATGGAATTTTTAGTCTAAAGAGACATCAAACAATACATGTTTGCTAAAGACATGTCCATGCTTTTTGTATGAGCCAACTTAGTCTTGCCTTCTTGTAGCAAAATACATAAAAAAGAAATAAACTATCTGGATGGCAAAACTGTAATAGCATTTTAGGGCAGTAGTGGGTGCAGTAGTGCTTTATTTAGTGATTCTAGAATTTCTGTCATCCATTGTACTGATCCAGGGCAGTGCTTTTTGGTCTGTTTGGAGGACAAACCCATGACCAAAACTACTGGACATTCAGCGTGAGACAAACTTGTTGGATATACCCCAAGATCTGATCTGGTTGCTGCAAATATTGCTGAAAATGATGGCATCATCCCAATATGCACTTCAGCTATCACAGTATTGAAACATCTTGCCCAGAAGCTGCTGGAAAGTAGCTGGGGCACCATGGAGACCGAAGGGTATCACCCAGAAGTGAAACAGGCCTAAAGGGATTCAGAGGACAGTGCATCATGTGAGCTTACTTAGCGTTGCCTTCTTGTGGCAGAATAAGACCCCTGCTAACAAGATTCCAGATTCTCACATACAGTTAATTCACATAAACATAAAACTATATATGCTATATATACCAATATAATCCTTAAAAAAATCTAAAAACATAATAAATTATATAAGAAGGTGAAAATTTTCTATATCAAACAAAAGTCAAATATCAAGGGTATCTTCCAAGTTATTCACTGCACCAGTGTACCTGTGATTAGGCACTGAATAGGCAACCCCTTGTGCCCTGCTCAGGTCCTTTACCAAAACTGATTATTGCAATATCCCTCACAGAGTAGGTGCCCAGGACCCAGAATGGGAAATCAAATTCCAGAAGATTCCTCCATCCCTTTATTAAATCCAAGGTCAAATGTTTATGCCCTCACCACCCCTAGTGGCACATAATCTGGAAATTTGTGCCCAGAAAAGCAGACATGAAGCAGAAGGGTCTGTAACATTCCATAAGAGTCGCCCACAGAATAAGCATGGACAACTGCGAGTGCATGTTGGAAAAGAACCGGCACTGACTTTAGTCTATTGTGACGTGTTTATAACAAATAAATATTATATTTCCCAGAAATCAGTACCAAAGTTTAGTTCGAAGAGAGCACAGAATTCAGCATATTCCTGGAGAAGCTCGGAATAATTCTCATTTACCGTTGCTTGACTGCTAGGTTTGTGCCACTGAACTGTATCTGCCTCATCCTGTTATTGTTCAGTAATTGCTTAGAATGAGATTTTTCAAGCTGTGAACTATTCCCAGATTTACCACTATCTATAATTAGAATGTTATAATGTGCAAAGTGTGTTATAATGGGCTATCTGGGTGCAGTTTTTACATTTTCCAATAAACACCAAATATCAAGAAACCTATCTATCTGTCGTCCAACCACAAATCTACTACAGGGTCACATGAAAATAAAATAAAATAACTTGAATTGTAGGTGAAAGTTTATTTTTGCTCTAATTTGTTTGACTCTCGGTATTACTCACCAGTAGATCAATGGTAAGTCAGTTGAACACAGAGACTGATACTGTCTTGTACATTTTTGTGAAACCAAACAATAGTGCAGTTCAGCAATTGAAAACTAAACTTTTGCTGGAATATTCCACTGCGAGTGCTGACATGTTTTAGGATTTCATGCTTCTGACCCAGAACCTTTGAAAAATATTAATGTGCCATTAACTGTTACAGGATAGGAACTGAAAACAAAGTTTTGCTTTCTTGTTACTATGTGCATGTGTTTCTTCCCAAGCTTCATTCCTGGTTCTTCCTGGCATAGGCTTCAAGCCCAGCACGATCCTGTATTGTATAAGAGACTATGGGAAACGGATAAGTGAATGGGCAGGATTCTTTTATCGGGGCATACCTTGCCACTTTCAAAGCTGGCATTGTACACCATGGGCTGTAGTGTCCTCCAGATTGTTTGGGTTGTTAATTTCCTCGACGTGGCCCTGGCATTGAGACTGTGAGTTTGAAGGCCTCACTGTAAGGAAAGTCAGTTATTTACATGAAGAGAGCAAGCTGTCTGTTTTCTTCCACACTCTCACTCTAGCTATATTCCCCTGAAGCTGGTTATTTCCACTGCCTTATTAGACAGTATATAAATCACATACCAAATTATAAAAATTGCTGTCCTTCCCTCTTCTGGCAACAGACGACATAGTTTTCTGATGATTGCAATTACCTGTCATTTAATTTCAGCCTCGACAGCAACCCTGGACTAAATGACATGTTCACTGAAATCTTAGCAGCTTTGTGTTTAGGCCTCCCCAAGATTATTTTTCTAGGTTCCTGTAATTGCTGCCCTTAAAGTTTATTTGTGTATGTATGTGCGTGTGTCTATGTATGTATATATATATATAAAAATTCACAAAAATAAATTTGAACAAATTAATAATAGATATATTTTGACATATTCAATCATTTTGAATGTTTTTTCTCTTTTTAATTTTAGTCTTTTTATTTTTTTAGGAGTTTAATTGATAAATATTTAACTATAAATGTCATATAGTTCCACTTCATTCAGAAAGGTTTCAGAGCTTAACAACTCACATTCTTTTATGACTTTGTACTAAACAACATGATAAACTGCAAAATATCACATTTCGAAAGTTTATTGTAGTGGTATGTTATACTAAAACTAAGATTATTAATTGCTACTGTAAGTGAATATTACTAAGAATCCAAATATGAAAGTACTACTTACTGTTCTACTGTACTATCCTGTTTATGATAGAGATGCTATTCTGTGATACTGACACATATAAAAAAGCTGCTTTGATTACAGAGAAGACACTTTGGTGATGAATCACAGGAATACTGAGGGTCATTGAATTATGTTTCACAACCAATAAGCCGGTGCATTGAGGTGGAACTTCCTGTGGGGATGTTTTTGTCATCAGTTATGTTTTCTTTCATCACAGTTAACACACGGCCTCAATCTTGGCCTGGCTTGGCATCTCCTTACTGCTAGCAATAACAATAAATGTCTATGAATATGACATTTACAAGCCTTTTTTTCCTAGAAGATTCTTATAGAAGTAAAGCATTTTCAGTATGAGTCAATGTGGTTGTATCATGACAGTCAGCCTATAAAGTTCTGCTCAGTAACTGCTCAGTTCCTGGATATGCAAATTGTCTGCTAGCTAAAAATCTGCTAATTAAAGTGGTTTAGTAAAGCAAACAGAAACTTTGCTGTTAACATCTTTATTAAAACTTATTTTACAGTTACTTCAGAATATAGGGTAGGCATGGCAAAACGAGGCAAATACTTGTCTCCTGTTGCTGTGTAACCATTTGCTAATTCATCTGATGTGCCTTGATCCTTATTTCTACATATAGCTAGTTGTATGTAAGGTGTATGCATTTTATTTTTATTTTTAATAATCTTTTATTTATTAAAATTATTTTTAATAGTGCTAAAATGTTTTGTGTTTTTTTTAGGTTTGTTTTTTTCTTTTTTTTTCTTTTATTTTCTGTTTTTCTCCCCCACTGTCCTCATGAAATTTGTCCTGTAACTATTGTTGTGTGTTTGATGTTCTTGTTTGCACCTTATTAAAAATAATAATAATAATGTAGGGTAGGCAGCAAGAACAATGAAAGTATTTTTAAGCAATTATTCAAATGAATTAACATTACAGGCAGGACATTTATTTAGTTTTTTAACTGTAATGAGACTAATGGTCCTTATTGGGCATCTGTTTAGATTTTTTTTTCCAGAGTGACATTTTATTGAGAAAGCAGGGTCAGACAATCACTGGAGCAATTAAGTGTTAAGGGCCTTGCTCAAGGACCCAGAGTTGAAATTACTCTGCTGGCCACACGATCTGAACCGGCAACCTTCCAATCACAGGTACAGCATCCTAACTCACTGAGCCACACACCACCCCGTTTGTCTGCTTTAGAATAGAGAATTAAAAGTATTAATGCAATTTTAATTGATATGATCCACAATACAGTGAAATAATTAATGTATGAGACAGCGTTTTGAGTGCACGGAAGTGTCTTAAGTCTGACGTCTCAGATCCGGGCTATACCCTATATTCCAATTTTTCCAAACACATGTTAGATATGAACTGCAAACTGCATCATGTCTCAGTTCCCACCATCTCCTTAAATAGCGTCACAAACCACTTGTTAACCGCCCCGAGGAGCTCATCCACCCATTCTTTTATTATGGACGAAGCGGTCACATCTGACCCCAGGTCCAGAGACGCGCATGACATGGGCACTGCAGAATCACGCATTCCAGTCGGTTTTTTGCTGAGGATGCTGGGAAACCGGGCCTGCCGCTTAGTTGGGCGAAGCTCTGTAGATAATTCAAAGCAGATTTTCCGAGTTCTTTCTCTCCCTCCCACCCCTCCGCCCTCCCCTACCGCAGAAACGAAATAACCTTCATGGCCTACTGAATTGAAGGGCAAGGCAGGGCCATAAGCAAAGGCGTCTGTTCAAAGGAAACTTTGCAGTCTTTCATCTGCCGTTGGACGGGACCATCCCAACAGCCCTTAGATATTTTATTTTATCGGCTGTGTGTAGATATCGTGAGCTTGTAGGTCTGATTTTAATTGTGTGATTGACAGGCAGGATACATCTAAAGTATAAATCACATTTAGTGAGCCTGGATATAGATTACTTTTATATGGTTTCGATTTAGCCAAATGCGGTATATGTAGTCCATGCCTCTTCATATTGTTTGTTTTGGGCTTTGACGAAAAAGGGAAATGACACGTCGCCTTTGCGCCTACAGAGCTCCCTGACTCCATTTCATTTTTTTGAGAAGTTGGCTGTTTTGTTCGCTTTGCCAGGGAAATGTGAGATCAGGGGGGTGGGGTGGGGGGGCTTGACATTTCGCAAGTGTGGAGTTTTCATCTAGACAATTATGTGTATCTTTAGTGCACTCTGTAGATCTGGGTTATTTATGAAACTGAATGACTGACAGTAGTTGAGGATATTTCACAGCACAGTCATTAGAATCTTCTAGAGGGTGGAATCTAGAGGGTGCTTCTAGAATCTTCTAGAGGCAGCCTGGAGACTTAATGAACAAGCAAAATGGGTTGCCCAACGTTTAAAGTGTCATGAAAAAATTGCTCATCATTAGCAGATAATTGGGCCCAGTGAAACAGTTACATGCTCTACTGCTGGTCATGCCAAGACTCAGCCTTCAGAGCAAAGCCTTTAACCGCTGCTACCTGTTCCCCCTCCAGTCCGCAGGCTAAATGCCGCGTCTGTTAATGCAGAAACGTCGAGCCCTCATATGTCCGAAATATCAGCAGAGACACAGGAGATTCATAGATGACACACACAAACCTTTTGTTTCTGTCTCTGAGGAGTGAGTGTGATTTATAATCGAGTCGCAGGCTGCCAGCGTGTCTTTCATCCTCTTTTATTGCATCCGTCTTACTCAGCTGGAGTATCAATTCCCTTACCTGCATCTGGTTCCTGATTTAACGAAGCTGTTCTGGCTATGGTTGCACAGAAAGAGATGCACTCAGCGCTGGTGCTAATAGGGTGGGTTTTTCTTTTTAATGGGTGCCCTGGGCCTGGTGTCCTCTCTGTCTATAATGTTCAAGTTAAAAACTGATTTTAAAGGAACAATGGGTCTCGTAACACAGCCAAGCAGAAAAGTGGTAGGACAAAGGCATTTTCCTCTAAGGTAAATGGTACTGTGTTTCCTTCATTTTGTCCCAAAGTTAGAAGACTGCTGTCCTGTGCAAAAAATGTAACTCTTCTCTCTTCTTGTGTGTTTGTACCCCAAAATGCTTCATGGAGGTCCCCCTGAGAAACTTACAGATGATTATTCCATGGATAGCTGTGAAATGCTACAAATCATCTACCTTGGCATATCTCGGAATCATTTCTTGAGGAATTCTAAAGCTACGGTTCAGGTTTCCAGGAACGTTTCAGGATTTTAAAAAAGTTTGGTAGGATATCTTCATGCTATAAGGAATCATACATGAATCCTGTTGAAAAATAGGGTATGGAAAAATTCAGCCCTGGCTAAGGTGCACATCACTGCGTACGCCCAAGCTGACAGACAGGCTGTCATTTACAGTGCAGCTTCAGGGGGGTCCCAACAGAGGCCCACAGTCACGGTCCATGAGCTGGACCGTCAGTGGACTGTCACTGCTTTGAGATACTGCCCCGAATCTGGATCCTCTGCCAAGCTGGTGGATGGTGATACGGATTACTTCTTCTCATTCTCTCAGATACTGGAAGAAAACTTGATGTAATGATTGCGATTTTTGAAGGGGCTTGTTTTCAAACCAATGTGGTCCTTCCTTGATGTCTGACTGAAAGACTCAAACTCACCAGCCCTACCTGTTCCTGGTGTTTACCTGAGAGAGTTGGAGAACCCTGCCTTAAGGTTTCTTACCATAAGATAGGTGCCCTGGGACTCACTGATGCTGGATTTAGCTACAGTGAGTAAGATGGTTTCTGTGCGAGCTGCAGGCTGAGCGGCACACTTTGGGAAGAATACAGTGGGAACTAAAGCCAGAGTCATGAACCTTAATCATACCGACTGTGATTTTAAAAGGAGAACATTGGGGAATATTTCAGAGCAGGAAAAACAGAGCATAGCAGAAGTCAAACACTTCCACTTTCACAAATTGGCGGGTGTGAATAGTTTATTGATTGTTTAAAGTGGGGGTTTAATTGCAGAATGAATGTATTTTCAATTGTGGGTAAATTCTTCTAATAAAATATTCAAACAATAATGTGACTTGGACTAATCAACTAAGAAAAAATCAGAAAGTAAGAAAGAAATTTGATTGATTTAATATTTCATTTAATGTTTTATTACTAAAGTATAATCACACAGTTATTTAGCGACGTGTCCTATATATTATTATTAATAATAATTATTATTATTGTTGTTGTTTTTATTATTATTGTTTTAATATTTTATTCATTGCTTTGTTACTAAAGTAGTTATTTAGCAATATGTGTCCTATATAATAATAATAATAATAATAATAATAATTGTGGTAGAACAGGTATCCTTTCCCATCAGCTGCCCGATGCATTCCTGATGTGTGTCTAAGCAGTCATGGACTCAGCATGCAGGAACGAGCCTCTGGCAGCTCTCAGTCAGACAGAGAGGAGCTTGAGAAATCCAAACCGCTGTCTCAAATAAAACCACTTCAAGGGGCTGTTGTGATCCAGCAAGCGAGAGGGAAGAAGGCTGACGGAGCACAGGTTACAGGCACAACACGTGTCTTCCACGTCAAAAACCGGCCAGGGGAATTAAGAAAGAAGAACCGCTTAGCTTCCGATCTGCAATCCAACAGCACTTTCTTGGCTACTTAAAATGAGTAAAGTGTCATGACCTCTGATATCCTAAAAACCTACTGCTTATGATAATAACTAATTACTAAACAAAATCATTTAAAAAGTATCTTATAGTATGTACATTGTATATAGTACATACTGCAAAATTAAGCCAGAAAATTAAATTTAGACATCTTGCACAGTTAACCAGGTACCAAAACTACACAGAGCCTTTAAATTGTGTGGGGTGGGAAAAGTATGGGGGGTAAAACATTGGCAACAATTATAGCCTCGTAAAACGTGTGAGGGTTGGTCTAGGTGGCTCCTCTAAGCCTCGGCAGAGCTGGTGCCGGCTAGCCACTGCTGCGTTCTACTCCATAAACGCAGCACAACTGTTTATTTTCTCAATCCGGGTGCAGTTTCCAGGAGCTGAGGCGAAAACGGGAACGTACCAAATTAAATTCTGGAAAGGGCCCCTTTTTACAGACCGCTGATAAAACAGTGTGGAATTTTGTAAGTTGTGCATTGAGATTGGTGGAGGATGAAGAAGGGACTAGGACAGTGTGGCTATGCTGTGCAGTAAACTGGTAAACTGATGTTAACTGGTAGGGAATGTGTGTGATGTTAATGAACATGGAAATAGAAGGCACACTCCAGCCATATTAACCGCTAGCCTGCAGGTAAGTTATACGGCGGATTTACAGACAATAAAATTAGCTACTTCGCTGCTTACAATACAACGCTATAATCACATTTATAATGCTGGCCATTTAATGAGTCATTTCATTTTAAACACCTTGGACACCGTTCATAGTTTGAACACAACCTGGGTTTGGAGTGCTTTATTGGTCGAATCCAAGGTACATGCTTTTTTGCAAGAGAACAAAGATTATACCAGGCAAATACTCTAGAGGCCTAAGTACAGGAAGTGACCTCAAAGGGAGAGTATATCCATGACAACATAAAATCAGAGATCACCTATCAGTTTTCTCCCCAGTTTAGCCTGGAAAACACATGGTGACCTTTAAATAACAACTTCCTCTCATTACAACCCCTTCTATGCTACCTGCACACTGAGCAAATTTATCTCTCTCTCTGTGTTACGCTCTTGCATATGAACTGCCCTGATTTGGCTATCCCCTCTGGTCCCCATATTCACACTGAAGAGGAAATCTCAATAAGCTTCTATGTCCGTGACACACCTACACAAAAACAGCCAATGAGCAGCAGGCAAAGGCCACCTGATGTGAGATTTTCAGCCATAGGCTGGGGAAGTGAGGTAATATGAGCACTAAAATTAACTAAAACCTTACCCCCCCCCCCCCAAAGCTTTAAATCTTCCAGAAAGACAACTGAAATTGTGTTTTGGGGCTCGCTTGATATGTGTGCACGAAAAATCATGAGGAAAATGTGCACAGAGGTTATAGATGATTAAAACAGTGGTAACTATTTTATTTTACATGTTCTTAATAAGCCAGCAGGGTTCCCTTTATGTGTTGCATGTGAGGTTTGTGTTCTAGTATAATTTTAGACAGTTGATTAACTGGTTTTAGATGGTTGATAAATTGGTTTACTTTATGATAGAAATGCAACAGAAAGACCTTAAGTATCTTTTTCAGATTCAGCTCCATTTCCAGTCTTTCATGCCTGGGGCTTTTATTACCAGCATTTCTACAATTTTCTTATTTGTGCCATTGGTATTTGTAAAAGAAATATTTACCTGTGAGGTCTCCCTGAAACTTTTATTTGTTTGTTATTTTTATGTTAAATCAGACTTCTGTCTTCTAACGGAGATTAACTGATTAAAATTACACAATCGGGACTCCTTGTCCAAACAGTCAGTCAGTGTGCCTGTGATGAGAAGGATACTAGTTCAAATCCCAGGGTCGGCAGAGTGATGTCACTGTTAGGCCCTTGAGCAAGACCCTTCACGTGTAGTTGTTCTGGGGACTGACTGACCCCATGTTCTCAGTTGTGTGTTGTTTGGGATAAAAGCATCTGCTAAATAAATAAAACAGTAATGTGATAATGCTTGTTGGCCCTAAATATATATAAGCTTGGTTTTGGCAAATATTGGTCTCTTTTGTTGATGCAACGCAAAATCTTGTATTTTGGGCGTACTTTTTATTTGTGTTTTACCAATGCACTGTATGCTTGTTCTGATTAGCTCTCAAACACTTGCTTGAATAAAGGCCTCACGATGTATTGGGTCCCATGTGCAAAACTCCTGCAAACTCTTCATTAGCGCTTATGGAGGGAGCCCTTTTCTTTGACAAACACAAACAGTGTTCTTTTCAATTACAAAATCCGCAAGTTGATTCATCGTGACAAAGCGTGCTCCCGCAGAAACCAAGGGGGGGGAAAAAAAAACATTTCAACTTTGCTTTAGATCCACATAAATAAAGAGAAGATTAAAAAATAATCATCAAAGATCGACAGTTTACTGATTCCTATGCCATCCCGCTTCTTGGCTACTGGGGTCATTATAATATTTTGGATGCATCAGCTGGTGATTCAGGTGCAAATGAACTCTTTGTTAAAAACCTTTAAAACTGCTCAGTGTGAGTACAGAAGGAAAAGAAGTTGGGCTTGTACTTTGAAGAAGGAGCAGCCAGTGATTATAAACTTTTAGACTAAAATTATAATGAATTATGTCTGCAAACAAGCTTCATGCACCGACCAGTCAGTGTAGACTTATCCAGTTTTGCTACTGAATGTTTTTTTTAATGATAATCTTATGTGAGGAGTATTTTCTAAGATTAGTCTCCTTCCATTTGTTGGTCTAAGGGTTTATTTTTCCTTTATTCAAGATATACAGGGAGAGTAAATGTCATTAATAAATTCAGAAAATGGTTTATGGAGTCTAAATAATCTTAAAATGAAGGTACTGTCATCAAACGTTATCTGGATAATAATTCATCCTGCATTCCTGCAGTGCTGTAAATGTCAGCCGATGCACAGTTTTCATAGTAGCATGGTCTGATTCAGCCGGGAAATCTTTATCAGTTTGCATATTTGCATGCAGCCACCAGCAGTTCATTTACCTTGCAATGTGTTATGTGGTATAGTCGTGTCACATTGCTGTACGTAGTGTAGTTGTGTTACATTACTGTACGTTCATTATGTTTTCTTTATGTTTTGATATATGCAAATTTCCATTGTATTTAGGTGCTCTGTGCCAGGGCGATTTCCAAGATAGAACCAAACAGGACAGACAGCATTTTCAAAACCCCACTGATTATCAGAACGCCCTGCTATCAAGGCTGTCTGTGGCCAGTAAAGAGAAAATGAGTAGAAGAATATGTTTGATGATGGAAAATCAGCAACCAAAATGTAATCAACCTTTGCTGTTCTGGAACACAGTCATCCAAAACCAAGGAGAAGCTGTGATATTTAACTAATCTGGTGCATTGTAATTTCATTAAATCATGGTGTTAAGCAATATCAAGTTTGTGTTCACATATGCTATTCCAAAACGCTGCGCACAACAAAAGCTGAGCGCTGGATTTCAATCATCTTTATTTTAGGCCATGTATTATATTGTAGAGAGTAACACTTGCTTGTCAGAAGAATTCTGTCAAACCTAGGGATATCTGGATAACTTATCGCTGGGTTATCCTGCATGGTTGTCGTGCGGTTGTATGAGTGAAGCCTGGTGATTACCTCAGTGTTTCAGTGAGTAACCAGTGTTACAACCCGGCACAAAGCAATAATAAAAGCGCAGGACACATGCCATTACCTTAGAAAGATGAAGAATTTATTAAATATACAAAGCAAAAATGAAAACGTGATCAAAAATAAATAACAATAAATGCAAAATTGTCAAACTTAATATAGCCAGTAAAATCGGTGTAAAGTGAATGTTTGGATGAGTGAGAAGTAAGGTGAGGCATTATGTAAAACGAGGGCAACAAAGGCAAAAAGATCACGAAGGTGTACACTCATCTCTCCCTCCTTCCAGGTTCAGGCCTTACTGAGAATTTAAAAAGATTGGCAATGGGGAGGCAGATTTCAGGTGACAAGCTGGGAGGAGCAAAGATAAAAAGAAATAACTCAGACACAAAAAAATGTAGACGAGCCCATGGATCATCATGCCTTCTCCCATAAGACGGGGGTCCATGTGTTGCAGTTTCCCAGTGGTTCAAACATTTCCCCAGCTACTTGAACTGGGCACTTCAGGACAGGCTTTAATATCTGGTTAGGTTTACCTGTTACTTGACATCTGTGGCATGTTTTTATATATACACCGACATCCCTCTTCAAGTGATGTCAAAAGAAATGCCTTAGCAGGCAATTGTAAGTAATTCTCACTCCACCATGACTAGACTGATCATGCGCAATCTGCAAAATCAGTTTTCGATATTTAGTAGGAAAACTAGTGTTGCCCTTGACCAAGTATAAGTAGGCATTGGAGCAGGAGCTACATAAAACAATGGTAGAAACCAACATCAAAGAAGCTTGTCACTTCATAACGCCATGAGGACTCGGTTCCTACAGGACAAGCGTAAAATGCAAGGCAGGAACATCCAGCATCCTGTGACTGCCTCCATGCTAGGCTTCCTTGTCTTCCTTCTCTGCTTTCCAGTTGTGGCCCATATTGAGTTCAGCACTGTTCTACAGGCTACAAGTATGGTAAGGAAACTGTACCATCCTAACAACAAAACGTCACATTTGTGTCAAAGTGGTCATGCGGAATGGGATGTTCCAGGTGTGAAAGGTTGAAAGTTAAATCGTTTTGACCTTGGCACCCATGTGGTGTGACAAGCATTACCCTCAATTGAATCTCACCTCTTCAGCACTAGTGCCCTGCTGGTCTTTGACTAAATGTTCATTGGACTCCACAACTCTTTTCATGCAGGTTAATTCAATTATGACTGCTCTCTGTTTTGTTTTGATGTGCTATGTAATCTGTTCATCTTAGCATGCGATAAATAACTGATCGTAATATAAATGTGAACACTGTGTGTTTGCATATGTCTGTTTTTTGTGCGTGTTTGTCGGCTTTCTTATCGTTCTAGGAGCAAACAAAGATAATGCCATACTTTGCTGTGACAAAAATACACTTTATATTGAGGTTTGGTGGAATGGGGTGAAGATTAAACTGTATGATACAGCATTAGAAACCGTATCGTATGGATGCCTTATGGGAATATAAGTAGATGATAGATGAATCAGATGATTAAATCGTTATGTTTAAAGCCTGAAAAAGAAAAATTACTAGCTTATAAACAGAATCTTATAAATGCTTCATAGCGATTGACCCCAGTATAACACATGGACTATTTACATTGTATATTTCAGATTATCTACCTGTTTCATAAGCTTCCTAGAATGTTTTTCTGACCTCCCAGTATACTGGATGATATTCAATATGGATTATTAGCTGCCCTAGAACAGCTAACGCCTTGTCAGGGGTAAGGCTGCAGTTGATGATGTGGTTGATACTAATGGGTCAATTGTAGAAAAATCACTCAGTGGCCTAAAAGTCAAACACGTATCTGCTGAAAACAGGGGGCTTAATGATTCAACCACTGATCTGAAGCTCTGTCTGAAAAATCACCATCCCCTTATGCCTCTGTGAAAGTTAAGTAGTGTTGGGGTGGGTGGGGGGGCGGGCGGAGGCTGGCTTTCCTCCGCAGGTCTGCCAAGAAGGCATAGAGTCGAATGTGCTTCCTGGACACATGTCAGCAGAACTGTGATTTAAATGCTGCGCTCAGCAACAATACAAGTGTCCTCGACATCAACTGTGAATGACGGATGGCTTTTTACTCGCTCTTCATCAACCCACAGCCCTGCCAAGTCTCTGCGAGCCTTCAGAGCCAGTGGAAATTTGAGTCATATTCTTGGGAGTTCTCTTTTTTGAATATATATATATATATATTACATTATGAGCTCTACTGTGTGTTCTGTGTTAGGACAACTGTGCCTACAAGCAATGACACCCAAGCTGGTTCTATGTGTATTTGGTATGTAGGCAATCCAGACAGCACCTCATCCAGAACTTGCAGATTAAAAATGTGATTGTTCGAGTTTCAAAATATGTTTAGTTCCTTATGCAAATCACTTTTCACATAAAGATTATAAGATTCTTATGAGGATTTTGCTGTATTTTTCCAATTGGGAAAATTCCCACTGTAATGTGATTTTCTTACATGCACTTCAAAAAAGAAAAGAAATGTATCCAAAACATCTTTGGGCCTAAACAAATGCCCATTTCAGACACAGTCTGTTTGTTTCATGCATATATACATCTTGTTTTTGAGATATTTATAAGTGAGTAAACAGTTTCTCATAATCCAGAGAACAGAAAGGGCTCCGACAAATTAGGACAACACCACCCCCTCCTGGAGGGACAGTGTAATCAAGACTAAATGAGAATTGGTGCTCAGCACGCAGTGTAGGGAGGTGGGTATTTGCTTATAGATGTGAGAATGATTTTAATTATAGTGTCACAGCTTGGCCAATCAAACATGTGGCATAATCATCCTCCAGATGTGCTTCTGTTTGTCAGGTTAAGGGGGTGGGGGGAGGAAGGTGGGGGGGCTCGGCTTTGAACAAAAAAGAAAGTGCTGTCTAGGATGTCAGGCAAGTGCCTTCGGGGACTGAGGCAAACCGCCAGAACACCACACTGCCGTTCTCCGCTAATTCCCGGAGGCCTGTTTTGGTTTGTTGATCTTGGTCATAATGGGCTTGCTGGTGATGTTTAATGCTGGTGGTCTGGGGTGGGGTGGGGCCACCCAGCCTTGGGCCTTGCTGCCCACCTGTCACCACAACCCGCTCCTCACTTCACGCAGCAAATGGAAGAGCCGTCAGATGTGCCCGATCTACTTGTAGCTTTTAAACTTGAGGTACATTAAACTGTTGTCAGAGAAAATACCCTGGTACCACTTTTGCCTTGTAACCCTGGTTAAATCCCTTGTTTACCCTGGAAACACTCTCAGTTGTTGGCTCTGATACCACCCTGACCTGGTTACCCTAGTAATGTTCTCATCTCACCTGGTAACCCTGGTAATGCTGTCCCCTGGTAACCCTCTACCTGGGTAACACTCTTATTGCCCTACCTTGTTATTCCTGGTAAAGCTCTCCCCTGGTAACTCTAGTAACACTCTGCCTTGTGCGGCTCCTAAAGCTGTTAATGCGTTTCCTGGAAGATTGCTGGAAATGATTTTTTTTTACTTCCAGTTAGCAGTTTGCCACCGAGATTGGCCCTGGACCCCCGTGACCCTGCATAAGACAAGTGGGTATAAAAAATAGATGGATGGATGGATGGATGATATTTTGAGAATGCAGTTTTATGTTTGTTTGAAGACATTTTTTCCATCAATAATTCAGTTAGGATTTAATTTAATGTAAAATAATTTGGTGAAAAATGACATCTGTTCATTTGGAAAGTAATATTTAACTGAATGGCTGTTTCTAGTTTCCAATATTTCTTGTGAATGCACTGTGCACATTTTCCTAAAACAAGTAGAATACATTAAAGAAAACACGAGCTTTCTTTTCACTTCCTACGAAGTGTTTGTTTACATTAGTGCCGCTGGACAAGGCTGCGGGTTTTCAGTGTCCAGTGAAATCAGGAAATGGTCTGTGGTTAAGGGGTACTGACTGCAAGAGCCATGAAAGCTGAGGTCACTGAGTTTATGTTCAACAAACCACAAAGTAAGGACACTGTGACCTGTGGATCTGAACCCATATTAACACGCCCCACTAGAACACAGGCTTCTGAGCGGGAGAAAGGTTTCCGCATGAGGCTCGTTCACCCTGGAGCATACTGGCAGAAACTCAGTGAGCTGCATCTTCTCTTTATAACAGGATGAGCACTAATGCACAGTCAAGATCTCTAAGACACAACTGCCTTTCATACAGTTCCTTACAAATCAGCATTATTAAAACCCTTTGTTCTTACATGTTATTTATTTATCTAAAGCAAGTACAACTGAGAAGGCAGGGTTAGTGAGTACCCGGAGCAACTGGGGATAAGGGCCTTGCTTAAGGGCCTAAGGGTAGCATCACCTTCTTGTATCTTGTATCTATAGATATTTTATGCTCTATATCCCCTGTATATATATATACACACACACACACATATATATGTTACCATATATATGTATGTATGTGTGTGTGTATATATATATATATAGTTATAGTTATTGCATATACTAGTGATGGGCAATTGTAAGTGTTAAAGAGTAAAAGTGTGTGTAGACTTTATTTTAGTAATTATATGTACATTTACTGTAGCTGTAACTGCAGCTGTAACTTAGCTGTGCTGGTGTGTCTACTGCGTCATTGCAGATGACAGAATCACGCCTGAAGGTACAGCAAAAATCCATGGAAAAGCCTCGCTAACCGCAAGAACATCGTCGAAAATGTGAAAAACTGGCAATTTTATGAGTGCATTATGAGAATGTACCAGGATTTTTTTTTCCACTCAGTCTTGCAAATATTGGTGGGTATTCTTTTTCATTCTAGTACAACTTTTCAACTTCACTGGAAACCAAGCTTAAGATATGACAGCTTTGGAATGTGACCACCACCACCAATGTCGCCCAGATCATAGGCTGCTTGTGTATGCCAGGAGCTACGCCAGAGGTGCAGCAGCAGGGCAGGCCGTTTACAAAGTATGTTGCAATGACAAATCTGCTTCATTTGTGTATTCTATTTTTCACAAAACTGAAGATAAAGGTCTTATGTTTATTACATTCTCTTTATTGATATTATTAATTTACACTTCACAGTAAAATAAAGGTAATAAATTTTACCATGCCAGGGGAGGGTGAGTTGGAGGGCCCCGTGGAGTTCTTTCCCTAGGGCCCCCAAAGTCCCTAGAATAGCCTCTCAGCAACACATACATACAGCACGGTCCTACTGTAGTAGATTGTAAACTATTCAGTCCAAATTTGTCTGGTTCTTGTTTAAAATTTTTAATGGGCAGTTTATCAATATCAATCTATTTAGTTAATAAAAATAATAACAATAATTCTCAGAGCATCTCAAATGAATATGTTACACTGTGGATACCCAACAGTAACCTCTCTAAAAAGAGTTTTACACACATAAATATGTTTAGCACCATTAAGAATAGGACTGAAACAAACAAATAGCAGTGCAGTATGATTCAAAACATGTTCACATAGCTCAAATGATGCATACAGACAGAAATACTGAATAGGTACAATAAAACCTCTATTAACACTGTTCTAAAGTGCCCAGTACTTCTTGGCTAAGATCACATTAAATGAAAAATTACAATTAAATAATGAAATGCTTTTCAGCAAATGTAAGCCGAGCTGTCTCACTATGGTGGTATTACATGAGAAACACCTGAAATGGTTATGCCTGTACACAATGCAGTGTTTCAAGCAATACGAATGATATAGTGATCAATTTCACTACCCCTAATTTCAAGTAAAATCCATGTAATTGTTAATAATTTAGCAACAAAATATCATAAGTAATCTTGAATAAATACGATCATCTAGAAAAGAAATGAATACTCAGATGAATAACCTCTATTATGTGTCCATCTTGGACCACAACCAGCTGGAGGCACAAGACCTTCCTTTCCTTTTCAAGTTACTCTGGCTGTGCTCCGTGCAGCAACTTGATTACTGGCTTATTGAAAGGGCAGATAGCCAAGGATGTGCATTTTGCAGGCAGTTTTTGGCCAACCATAATACTTTTTTAGCATTTGAATGTGAAAGGTGGTGTGGATCTTTTATTCCTTCCAAGAGAGCACAGAATAAGGGGTGCTGTATTGGCAGAAGCGACAGACAGGGTAATTCCTTTGACAGATGTGACGTAGGAAACTGGGATTTCAGTGTTCCTCACAGTTTCCAGACTGGCAATGTTGCATCAGCTGATAATGGATACTGTATATTACCTTTATTATTCTGACAGTGCAACTGTAGTCAGAGTTGTAACTTTTGATAAATATGTATATAAAAACATTTGACATGTGTGTGTGTGTGTGTGTGTGTGTGTGTGTGTGTGTGTGTGTGTGTGTGTGTGTTGGATTTTGATCCTATAGGTCTCCAGTGTTTGTGTGATTATCCTGTTATGTTTAATTTGTTGTAATGCAGTCATTTTGTGGTATATTTGAATTATTATGTTTGAAATGTCCTCATAATAAGTCGCCTTGCACAAAACATTCTGCAAAATGAATGTAGATATACATGAATGCATGAAAGCATTTATTGCTTTTCAGTTTTTAAAGGCATCCTGAATTTTTATTTAATTTAGTATAAGATTATTATTCCAAAGTCAAAAAATTATGCGAGTGCCAGATATGATCCTAAATTAGGGCACACCCTAAAAAAGTTTAAGAGGAATTCATTCATTCTTTCATTCATTCATTCATCCTTTCATTCATTCATTCATCCATCCACCCATCCATTTTCTGCTGCTAACCCAGGGTCAGGTCAGGGGCAGCAGCCTAAGCAGGGATGCCCAGACCTCCCTCTCACCAGCCACCTCCTCCAGCTTCTCCGGGGGGGAATACCGAGGCGTTCCCAGGCCAGCTGAGAGATATGATCTCTGCAGCATGTCCTGGGTCTGCCCTGGGGCCTCTTCCTCTTGGACATGAACGAAATTCATATTGTTCATATTGTTGTAATTGTGTTTCTGTTTTTAAATAAATAAATGAGTAAACGGGGAGGGGGATAAAATCGATGAGTCATTTATCTTGGGGGTCCCACAATTTGGAAGTGTTTGATAGCTGGCAGTTGTACCCACCTTGTTATTTGCTAATGAAATTTAAAAACTGCTTTAAACCAGTTCCCCACTCCTGTGAGTTACAGCCCTGAATTTTTAATTTCCTCTCTACATACAATGTTATTCACCGGCATCCAAAGCAAACACAAAAACTACAGAGTGAGCAGCACCCAGCTTGCTTTCACTGTCAAATATATGATAAAAAAACTAAACACACATGAGCCTAAAACCAGGTTAAAAGTGTCATGGAATGCAAACACCAACATAACAACGTGTATGGTGTGTATAAAAGTGTTATTTCTCAAATATTTGTCTTTCAGGAGCAGATGCCAAATTTAACAAATAAATATTCTTGCACATTGATTATATGTTTCATATGAACTGAGTGTTTCAGAATAGAGGCAATAGTGTTTTTTAAACCCTATTTTATTTTGGTGGCACTCGACTTTTTAAACCTCAGGCATATAAATGGGCAACACCTCAAAACTCCAAAACTCACAGATCTTAAGAAGGGTTAAATCAGAGGCACCTCACTGATCTGTGCAATAAAGCAAGACCTTAAAGAAAGGTAACATTATTTGCCAGCTCTATTTAATGAAGGGTTATGCAAATGTAGACAAGAGCTGCAATACAGCTTCTTAATTGTTCAGTATGCCCACCACTGTTTATCATTCATAAGTGTTCAGGCTATGGGCTATTTTCAAATGAAAGATTATTCAGAAACAATTACACTTTTAAACTAATTTTATAGAAAAGCAGGTCACTGATATTAAGAAATTATTAGCAAAGCCCCAGGAAAAATGGTGAAACTGCTAATTGTTTCATGCAAAAAGAAAGGTACATAAAACCTGCAGGGATTTTTCTGTAACTTAACAGCAGAACAAAAGACGACCATTAAACCTAAAGGCTTAGACTCAGTGGTGGTTCTAGCTTGTATGGCGCCCTGGCTGAACCCCACCCCTCCACCAAATATAATTAACCAACTGGCACTAACTGTCATTTTTATTAAGATATTTAAAACTATATAAATGTACAAACATATACAAAATAAGATTCAGAAATATCAAAAAGAAGTAACAAAGACTAACAGAAACAAACTATACAAATAAAAAAAAATCAAATCTAATCTAATCAAATTATTACACCGTGCTTAATGTTACACTTATTTAACCATCACACTGAATTCTTTACATTTTTGAATGGGGTACTAGGGTGGTGCAGTGGTTAGCACTGTTGCCTCACATCTGTGTTCGACCAGTGTTCAAAGCTCTATCCATGTTGAGATTTCATGTAATTGTGGGGGGGTGTGTCCTGTGATTGGTCAGCACCCTGTCCTGGGCTATTCCCTAACTTCTGCCCAGGATAACATCTAGGATAGGCTCCAGAACCCCATGATTCTGAATAGGCCAAGTGGGTATACAAAATGGATGGATAAGTTATTTAATATTTAGCCTCTATAAGTGCCTTTGACAACTTGGCCTAGGCTAATAGACTCCGTCCAGGGGCCTGTTCTATCTCCACATGGCAGATTTCATAAATAACGATCGGTGGTAGCTGCTTAGACCAATGCAGTGATGGTGAACTCCTTTTCCCTTCAATGCCACTCTGTGCTTTGGTTCAAGATAATAATAATACCGCCTTAAATATATCCAAATGTCATCTTTTCAAAGGGCCTTGAATAAAAAAATAAAAGGCGTGTGAAAGGGAGAGTGTTAGGAATTGTATCCGTATAAAACAAGACATTCCTTTGCTCTCAGTCCATATGGGCTGAAAGTCGCAGCTTAGCGTAATGAAATGATATGTCATGCCAACTGGAACACTACATTCAGAGTGCTCCGAGGGTACTATCTTTTTATACGTGGCACAGTAACGTGTAAACGGCAGCTTTTTGTTTTCTGTGTTCAAACCAACTGTGTTTTAAATGCCACTGTACATTTTCCAGATATATAGGATAGTTGGTTTTTAACATCTTTTGCGGCATCAGAGTGAATGAAGACGGCAACAAAACAACGCTTACCTGTGTGTTATATAATTAAAATTTTACTGATTAAGCTACTTTGTAGACAATTGTATTTATTGCTTTTATTATGGGTATGTTTGTGTTTGTACAAAACCATTTAAGGATTTTCTAGAATAGTGTACAAAATTATGTGGTCCTTAGCAGAGAAGTCTTAAATCAAAACTCAGTTTAACCTGACAGAGTTTGTATGACTCATCCCTTCATGTTGCACTTGAATCACCTATCTGATCTCCATTTATGGTATCATTCAAATGACTTGTACTCGTCAGACAGCCAGGACACCGAAACTGACATTCTGAAATTTTACTATTTCAAATTTCACTACCTTTTTAACATCTGATTTATAATAACACTTTTTAATTTAATAAAATATATTCTTTGACCACTTGCTTTATAAGTCCTACCTTTAAATACAGGAATTAAACATTAAAAGGTAACTAAGTTCACCATTGTGGAAAAATGGCAGTAATCTTATTATTGAATCTTATTATTATTGATTATTGGATATGACCCTTTTAAACTGCTGTCTTTTGTTGTGGTATTTGAGATGCTTTGCAAAAAACAAATTTTGAGTACATTATGCAGTCATAAAGCTTAATTACGCTTTTATGTGGAACCCTTTTGCCCAGAATTCTCAACTAATTCTCCATAGTTGCGATTTTGGTTTGGCGAATTCCTGTATTCACCCTGAGATCGAGCTGAATGAAAATAACAGAATTTATTATTGTTCTTATGTTTATGGAACCTATCCTGCTTCTTACAAATTATCCTGTAAACTTTTAATTATGTAAATCTCACATTCAGTGTAATATTGATTTATTCTGCTGCTGTCATGTTTTAATTTAAAACAAGAATTTGGTTCATATGTGCCTTTTTTCACCCTAATAGTGCGTAAACCCTCCATAAAATCTTTGAAAGTAATCTTTTGAAGAAATAATTTTGTTTAAATTTGGCGTCCAAGCCCCATTGAACACTGAGAGAGGCTGACAGCTGTAAATGGTCTTCAATTTGGAAGCAGCCCTTTCTGTTTTAAACATTTGGACGTAAATATTGACAGACAGCTCTGGCAGCTGACAAAATCCATTCAAGATGTGTCATGGCGCAAGAGAGGGAGACTTCTGTACTGGAACCTTGAGGGAATGGCTTTCAGAGTCCGTGTCTGGCCTGCATGTTGAGTAGGTGACCAATTATGAGAGATGTACAAATGTAATGACTTTTAAATACATATTTAATTTCACTATGATTTTGTTTTATCAAACAGTGTCATGTACAATAACAGATTTTTGTTCATTGCTTTAAAATTACCAGTGTATCAGCAAACAGAATAGAGGAGATCACCTTGTTGGCATATAATTCAAAAGGGGAAGAAGCATGACAGATTTCAACTCCATCATAAAATATGGCTTCCATTTATGTTCCATAAAGACTTTCCCAAGGGCTTGCTTTCGTATTGTTTCATAGTACCTTGTGGCTCCCTAGAAATATCAATTTTTAATGACGGAACCAAAGTGATCAAACTTCCACATTTCACAGTTTTTTTAAGGATAATGCCTGTCCATCTGAACAAATCCCTGATCAGGATGAATTAGAAAGACTATCATTAACTTTACGCTCAGTTCCCTCGGGGTTCCGATCGACGAGCTCACACAGAAGGCAGTGTGTGACATTTAAGCAGGAATCTTACAAACATTATGGGTTAAACATGCCCGTTTTGATCCCTTTGCTTCAGCCAAGTCAAAACCATTTGTAGATATACTAGGTGACATTAATCGAATTGATTTGGTTAAAAGGGAAGTCAGTCATTTTTGTCTTTAGCTTCATGCCTGATTCTCAATCTGTCTGTTTTAATAAACTGCTCAAATGAGACTGCTACCGTGGTGATCTGAGGCTGCATAGGGGGTCCCCTTTCCCAACCTCCATGATGTTTCAATAACTAAATAAATAGCTAGTGAGTAGAGTCAGAAGATGGTAGCTAGCTAGCTGGTTATCAGAACATGCTGTTTCAGCATCTTCTAAACAAGGAACTCATATATTTAATTTTTAGTGTAGTTTGTGGTCAACAGGGGGCGCCATACAAATGTATGGTTAGAGTTTTGGTAAACACTACTGTTGTACCCCTCTTCCTGTTCATAGTAAAAGCACTTCCATTCCTACATCAAACTCTTCAACGTTCACTGAGATCAAAGGCTTATTTATTTTCTGAGTGTTGATCTCCAGATATAGATGCTGGCCAATAAGTGAAACACAGGGGCAAGATGGGGAGATCAGCCCATCCGCTCACTGGTAACAATAATTAAGGGTATAAAGTCAGTCTTTGCTTTATGAGTGCAAGACACAGTCCAGAAACAGTCCAGCTCTCATAAGTTTACATTTTGTTTATTTTTAGATTTTGGAATGTTTGCTCAGCTCACTAACCAATAAAATCAATAAAATCCCCCAATCTGTCCTCCACTCCCCAAATGTCATAGATATCTCCCATCCCAAATAACAAGTTTTTCATGCTCCTGTTCCAAAATCCCCACGAAACACAAAGAACCACGAAAAGTATAACCTAGAATTTTCTACGGAGCTCAGAAACATCATATCAGAGTTCTATATTCATATTTATAAAAGAAAAACTACACACACTAACACAGACGCATGTCAAAGGACAGAAAACAACATGTAAACTATAAATTACCAATAAACAACACAAGACTGATGGTCATATCAGGGTTGCCTTTGCTCAACAACACAGCCAGGCGGTACAGGCTGCTTATGTAAGCATTTCAGGTGCCCAACTGCCTTCACCTCATATTGCTGCAAGAATTCCCTGGTTTCATTCATCATTTCTTCTGCTGGAGCAATTATACCAGCGGGGCGATTCCGAAAGTGATTGAGTGGGCAAATGAGAAGTTTAAGGAACGTTTCCTCATAGTAAAATACCAACGTCTCTGCCCCCGTAAATGAGAACCTACCACTTGGATTTCAGGCCAAAGAACAGATGTTTCAGCTCAGTGTCATACCTCTTTAGACCTGAAGGAGGCGACGCTGCTGGAGCGACTTACAGGTTCAGCCACAGCTAAGCAGCTTCATTCATTAATGTCCTGCTTTTACAGTCTTTACGTTGATCATTTCCAAAACTTGGGTTTTTCTTAAGTCCCAGATGGCCACAGCTGTTTTGGAATCTCCCAATGCCAGAACGTAATAGCAATAAGGGTATAAAACTTGCACACTTTTTGTATTTTTTAACAACCAAGGACGGTAGTCATTTTATTGACAATCTTGCTGTGTGGGGTTACATGTCAAGGAGTCTTTACAAGGTACTGTTATCTACTGCTTTCCAAACCAGATCTGGGGTTTAATTGCTATTTGTGGCCATCATAAAATGAAATAATGTGTAATTTTCGGTTGAATTGGCAGGTGTCGATTTATTTTTGTCTTCCTTAATATATTATTTTTATTGGGCTTTTCAAGCACTAAAGCAGCCTGGAGATCAATACACCCTAAGAGAATAACACCCTCATTATTTAAAGTTGTATATCAGTTGTATATCATATATCACTTGTGCTGTTATTTAACTATATCAAAAACTAGTTTCCAATGGGTTGTAATGAAGTAGATTGCGTGAATATGGATAAAATGAACAGCAGCTGCACACTGGGAGTAATGCTATGAAACACAATCCCATTTTACTGTGTAAAACAATATTTCAACCAGTTCAGTCATTCACTTGCAGCTTTCAGCAGAAGAAAATGTCGATTCTGTGCTGTGAGTGTTTTTTTTTTCATCCCTGAATCTAATATGACCTCACACAAGTAAAATAAATGAGATTATTGCAAGTTATTTGTTGTCTGTGGGCCTAATCACAAATAAGGTTTAATAATTTAAAACAGACTAATATTAAAGTAATAACAATTTATGGCATTTTATTTAAATAAGTGGAATGTGTATCTATGCATCTGTATATTTGCACAGATGTGTCTAAAAAGAACTACATTTTTCTAATAGCATCTGGATTTTCTACATGTTCCTTCCAAAAAAAGTATACTGGTCAAAAATTAAAGGCTCAGTTGCAGTATTTAATCCCTCATTAGGAGTGTTATTGGGATATTTTAGGACTGTTATGCTAAGGGATCATGGTTCATGGTGTTTTGGCTGCGACACAATCAATACAGTTTCATCAGGTATTAACAAATGGATTTATAAATCTGCTTTTCTTTTTCAGCAGACTGACATTTCATTTGCCTGTCAAGGAAATTAAAACCATGTAATAAAATTGTGCCTGGTGTATAACGATAAGCCTTAATAGGTGTGACAACTAGACAGGAGTGATCTTTGACTGGTTTTCCATTAAACCAATACAGCGTAACTGCTAGTCCAATGACGCATCTTAATGCCGCTCAAAACCTCAGGAGCGTCAGTCTCCTGCCAAGACACCACTAATGGCTGCCTTCCAGTTCTCTTCTTTATTGTGAAGTGAAAAGTAAATAATTTCCCTTAATCTCTGTCATCTAGGGCTTGCGTGCAGCAACGCCCCCCCCCCCCCACCACCGTGTGTTAATTTCATACTTTGAATAAAACAACAGCCTTTCATTTCACCACATACATAAATCTGGAGTCTCTGCACAGATAACGGTCTTTGCTTAAGGCTAACTGCATATTTAACTTGGCTAGATCAAACTGTGCCTAAGTTTAGAATCTTTTACTTAGAATCTCTATATCTGAACTAAATGACAGTGCCTGACTTCTTCTGTTGTGCTGTTAAAAAACTAAGCTGATGCAGATTCTTTGTAGGCCCCCAAAGCTGCATGCAGGTCTCCACAGCAATCCAGAAACACCCACCAATGAAGTGGTACATATAACTAATAGAGCATCTTCATCCATAGTCCGTGCTATCTTCATGCCACTAAGGGTGACCACCTAATCCATGTCAGGGGGGACACTATGAGCTACCACAGGGTTTGTGAAGTACAATTTCAACCATTTCAGTTAAAAGGACCTGGATTTCACTTAAACACTGAGTTCTTGCTGTGTGCTGATTGGTCAGTCTCCTATAATCATGC
>JAAGVU020000039.1:15032925-15043039 GCA_011763525.2 Mormyrus iriodes
AGCCTCAGCTGTATTATCCACCCCCACCAGGCCTCATGGGAGATTCGCTGCAGTACCTGAGTCTATCCTGGCCTGCCTTCTGGCGGCGCACTCCTCAATACGGAGTTTGGGGATGCCCTCTGCTACAGCCCGGGCCATGCCGCCCATCTCCTCGATTTCATTAATGAACTGGGAGCAGTGGAGAGGAGAGAAGAGGAGAGGAGAGGAGAACAGAGGAGATATCATACCCAGGTTAGCTAGTTAGTGGCTATATTCATGGCGAGCAAATGGACAGTAAAACAAATTGAACAAATTAAAAAGGTTAAAACGTCATAAATGATTAGAAATTGTTATAAACAGACAAAACAATCTAAATAAGATATTTAAGATTAATTTTTGATTTAAAAAAAAAAAACCTAAGAAAGCCTCTGGCCTGACTCTACTAAAATCTCAGTTAAAGAGCCGGGAAAATGATGAAAATGCTGAAAGGGAGTTTTAAAGAAGGACAATACAACAACACATGCTTAGCGGGCAGAGGGTGTTACATTCAGGACATACAGGTGGGTCTTCACTTGCAAGTAAAAACATGTGGGTCAGCCAGGGAGGCAGAATACACCACCTCGTATGAATGACCTGGTCCCACTGGCTTTCAGGACTGACTGGTGCACCATGTGTTATCATATGCGGTTACAAAAGAAAATCTTGCTTGAGAAAGAGCAAAAGGATCTAGACCAGGTACATGCGAGTTAGAACTGGTCCTGTGGATTTCTTACCTTGAGGGCACTGTTGTAGATGTCGCTGGTGAGGGACTCCATCATATATGACCCCCCCCACGGGTCAGCTACCTTGGGGATGCCTGACTCCTCCTGGATGATGATCTGCGTGTTGCGGGCGATTCGCGCACTCTTGACGGTGGGCAGCCCCAGTGCCTCGTCAAATGAGTTGGTGTGCAAGGATTGTGTGCCCCCGAAAACAGCAGCCATGGCCTCGATCACGGTGCGAATAACATTATTGTATGGATCCTATGGCAGGGGACACCACAATTTTCAAATGGACCTCAACCGGACTCAGAAAATGCCCATAATTTTATATTAAAACATGACCAACAGAAACGGCAATACTTTCAACACTCCACAAGCTTTAGTAAAGGGGGGGGGGGGTCACAATGCTAGCCCAACATTGTGATGTCTGTCAGTCATTAGCAATGGACGATGGCATCACCCATCAGCCCAACCCTACTATCTTCTACTGTAATTTAAAAACATTAGCTGCCAAACAACCTTCTCTAAATACAAAGTTGCTGACAAAACTGAAGAACAGTGAGTGCCTACAAACAGCTCTTCTATACTGACATCCCACTCACTTACCTGCTCTGTTAGAGACCATCCAGATGTCTGGCAATGAGCTCTCAGCAGCAGTGATTTGGAGTCCTGAGGTTGAAACTTCTCCTTAATCAGACTGGCCCAGAGTCGTCGGCCTGCTCTCATTTTGGCAATTTCCATGTAGAAGTTCATGCCAATTCCCCAAAAGAAGGACAGTCTGTACAAGCAAAGAGCAACGGACATAACATCAAGCAGCTTCGACATCAACATTTACATCATTCTAATATCAGCACACCATTCACGAACCATGGCCCTCGCCAGGAAAAGTGCTTTGAAGAGCAATGAATTGATTTGTAATTCATCAATGAAAATACATAATTAACAAGATTGGGCAAGTCCTTTTTACTGAATCCTATCTATGCACCTTGGGGCAAACTGGTCGATGGTGAGGCCAGCCTTCAGTCCGGTACGGCAATATTCTAGACCATTGGCGATGGTGTAAGCCAATTCAAGGACAGCATCAGCCCCAGCTTCTTGCAAGTGATACCCACTGATGGAAATGGAATTAAACTTCGGCATGTACTGCAGAGGGAAGAGAAGAGAAAGTTGACCATGAAAGGCAAAAGAAAGACTAGTTTAATCAATGGTTAACAGATGGCATGCCTCTTCTAGAAGGTACCTTGGAAGTGTAGGCAAATATATCAGCGATGGCATGCATGGAAGGCTCCGGGGGAAAGATGTAGGTGTTTCGGACCATAAACTCCTTCAGGATGTCATTCTGGATGGTTCCGGTGAGCTTCTCCAGTGGGACGCCCTGCTCCTCCCCAGTCACAATGAACATGGCCAGGATGGGAATGACTGCCCCGTTCATTGTCATGGAGACGGACATCTTGTCCAGGGGGATGCCGTCAAACAGCATCCTGGTGTCCTCGACAGTGTCGATGGCCACCCCCGCCATCCCCACGTCACCATGCACCCGAGGATTATCAGAGTCATAACCACGATGGGTAGCCAGGTCGAAAGCCACAGACAGGCCCTGCTGTCCAGCTGTGAAAGCAATGCATACACCCAAGATAAAAGACTACAAAGACAGACATTACTGGAATGATGAGTACTATTAAGCCTGCATTCACTATGTGAATAGTTCATGTGCAGAACAGGGATTCCCAACTTTCAGATGACTAAGAATCACCATAAGTTGCTCCAAATTTACCATGGACTGGCGTAGGTGGTGAAAGGCGCCAACTGGGGGAGATCGATTGGCGTGGCAGATTTAATAAGTTTAGCCATTTACATTGTCTTCAGATGCAGTCAGGACGTGTAAAAATGCATGGCTTAAAAGTATATCATTTATTTTTGGATATCAACCAACTGCGGCATGGTGGAATACTGGCAGCAGACCGGAGGCTCATAACCCCTGCTCTAGAAGACTACAGCACCTGTCTGTAAGAGACTTAAATACGTTACTCCTTGGTCATCACTCTCCATGCTGCCCTTCAGCTCATTTAAGAACAAACTGTACTTTCAAACAAACCTAATAAGGGGCAGAGCTAACAAATAGCAGAAACAATTATACGAAGTACATTTTAGATTAAGGTGACCAAATAATCCATGTCAGGGAGGACACTTTGAGCCTGGACAGGACAGGTAAACTACCATGTCAATTAAAAGGACCTGGATTTCACTTAAGTGCAGAGTTCTTCCTGTGTGCTGATTGGTCAGTCTCCTATAATCATGCATGTGTCATTAATGTTAATGTGAAACAGCTGGATGAGTCTTTCAATCAAGGAAAGAAACCAGTCAAAGAACAAAACGAACTGAACTATTTAGCTAAGTACAGAAGCCTTTCAATTTTACTTTGTAAGACCTGAAGTAACTAAAAGTGGCCTACCTTACATGGATTATCTGGTCACTATTTTTGATTAAAAACATGTAGTTCTGTATGTACATTTTAGTGCACATAGTGGGCAATACAACTAGCGGGCAAACTACATGTGTACCACAGAGTTACATCCATGTAAAGCTGGTTCTGGCTTCCCCATTTTACTCTGTGCATTAAGGTTTAAGCACTGAGTGAAGGCATACCCTTGAGATTGTCTCTGTAAAACTTGTTACTCTCCTCCACGGTGCTGAAGCCCGCATACTGCCGGATGGTCCATGGTCTGTACGTGTACATGGTGGGATAGGGACCCCGAGTGAAGGGAAAGACCCCAGGAAGCTCGTCGGACACCCCACTGGAGTCGGCACAGGTATACACGGGTTTGATGGATATGCCCTCCGGGGTGTGCCACATCAGCTCCTCGGGGTCCTTCCCCTTCAGCTGCTTCTTCGCCAGTTTTGCCCATTCTGGGTGCAGCTGGCCGGCCCGCACAGGCTCCGTGGCCCAGAAGCGCCGGCAGGGCTGGTCCGCCCAAGGCGCGCAGACCGAGGCTGACAGGAGCCGCCGGGATGTAAGCGCCGTCCGAGCCGCCAGCATGACTGATCGCCGCCCTGCACGCCTGCTTCGGGCAAAGGACAGCTGCAAAGCCGTGGAACACAAACAGTATAAATATAAACAACAATATAACATAAAAACAAACACGTGGAGATCTAACCATGCTGGCAGTTTAATGCATCCGACACCTTTATCATATAGATATCAAACGCTTTCCTGGATGTAGAAACCGAAATGCTACGTGAAGAGTTTTAATTAGATGTTAAATAAAACTGTAGTGATCCAGCTGATATCGCTCCTTTGATCCCTAATAAGCATACGAATTCCTGTCCTATTCATGCATTAAAAGATCACAGGAGCAGCTGTAAGGACAGCTTACCAATTTTGCGTTATTTTTTTCACTGAGATTAGAAAAATACTAAAATACAACTGGGAAAAAAAAATGAAAAACGAATTCTGACCTTGCTTTATCTTGTTTAACATTTTTAAGGGCGTGGATTCTCTTCCAATCAGCGATCAAAACACAAGTTCAACAGCCAATCAGAGGATGGGTAGATGAACTTCAACCTCTGACCGAGGAAATGAAAACTGAGCGGAACCAAAATTGCTTTCCACTAGGGGGCGATCGTAAATTTTGATTAAAAATTAAAAAAAGGAAACATATTCCACTTTTCTCCACCATGCGGCGCATTGCAACACAAACGTTCCTGTTCCATAGCCGCGTACCGAAAATATAGCGTAGCAGTGAGCCTGGTGCTTATTCCCGGAAGATAGTGCTCAAGCAGGCGACATCCTGGATAAAATAAAAAAAACGGGATATGCGTTTAGTAGCCTAATTCAAACGATGTTTATGTTTTACAACACAATTCAATGGAATGTGTACTGAAAATACTACAAAATACTTTTGTTTTTGCATAAGAAAAACCGTTACTTACTTCACCTTTTTTCAGTTTACTTCAAGCAGAAGGTTGTACTAATTTTCCATTTTAGGCATTTTACAATAGACATCTGCTGATTGAAGAAAAATTACCAAGTCACAGTCTTGGGGGAGGGTCCTGGAGCCTGTCCCAGTTAGTGTATGACACAGGTAAACCCTGGGCAAGATGCCAGTCCATAACACGATATACACATTATGGGCAATTTAGACACTAATTTGCCTAAATATATGGCTTAGTACTGCGGGAGGAATGAGGACTCAGAGACGAGGTGGAACTCCAGCCAACCCCTGGCAGTGTGAGGCAAGACTGATACCCACTGAGTCACGGCGCTACTACTACTACTATTATTATTATTTTATTATTATTATTATTATTATTATTGTTGTGTATTCCCTGACTGGGAACACCACAAACACTTTCTTGTTAAGATGATAACTCCAGGCCTGTAGCCAGAAATAAATTTTGAGCAGCGTCTGGCATCCTTCTCAGTAGATTTTGTGGAGGGGGATTTCACTAGGGATGAAGCAAATTTTGAAGGGGGAGGGGTTCAAAAACATCATTTTTCTACATGGCTATACGCCCGGGTGACTCAAAACATGTTTTCCTTTTTTTAAATTTTGCAGAAGTGTGATTAAGTGGAATTGATTAGATTTTGAGATGTATGGCATCAAAACTGAAGCAGCACCACGTCGTGATAGCAAAAGGAAGGCAAGTTTTGATACTTGATTTTGTTAGAGCAATAACTGAAAAAGTATTTAAAGGCTCTTTTTCAAACTTTGTAGACACATTGTACAGGGGAGGAAACTGGAATTGGGCACATTTTGAGACAACTCATCCCAAAATTGACGTAATGCCATTTAGTGGCAGGAAAGGTGAAAGTAGGTGACCTTTGACCTTGTGAATGTGCCGAGTCAAAAAGTATTTGACACAAATGAACATACACACTCCACAGCAAACATTACACAGGCATGACACTGGTATTACACATATACACATGAATACAAGCATCCATTTGCAAGATCAGCAGACTTATGGCGTAGTTCGAATAAGCATGCAGGTTGTCCGAATAAGTCTTTATTAGTTGGTTCTGCGGCATTACAATATAGGCTAGTTAAAATGACCGTGCATACAAATAACAAAGAAGCTGGCAAAAATTAGCACGATTTACAAATACTCCTCACTTTACGACGGTTCGACTTACAATATAAGGCTACTATTTGATCTTTGATGGATTTGTGTACCACTTCACTGAAACAGTATATGGATGAAAATCTGCACCTGAAAATCTACATCTGATGGACCAGAACCACAAAATTTAAACTGCAATGATGGGGGGAGCAGAGGGCAAAATGTGAGGCTGCAGCAGCCATCTGCGATCTAAACATATCCTGTGGATCTTTTTGTAACCTTCTCAGGAACATTGTACAGGTCAATGATTCTCAAACTGTGGGGTGTGGGATGATTTCCCAAAGTTTGCCCCTTAGGCACATTTGATCAGTAGCAGTCCAGTAACCAGTTGGTGAAATTTAACATGGGAGAATTTGGAATTTAATTAAAGTAGGGCTGTGTTTCTCAATATGCGTACATGACTGTACTTGTGTTCTCGTGTACCCATTTTACATCATCTTCCATTGCTGAAGACCAGTTCCAGTACTAAAAACAGAAGTACAGAGGACAGAAAAAATCACAGAACGTCATTCTTACCCTGCCCCAAATATCAAGGATGCATCAGTTGCATTCTTGCCAAACCAGAACAATTACATGGTTCACTGCGTCCCAAGTTCGTTCTTGGGAGGCAAGTTAGTAAGATCACTCTTGCCAAGACCACAAGTACAATCTTCGTGTTCTTGGTATTGAGAAACATCTATTGTGTAGGCTAAGCTTGGGTCGTATTACAGTAAAAGGCCTATTTTCCTTTTACTGCAGTGATATCGTTCTGTGAAATTTATCATGGGCAATAAAACTTGACAAAAATATTAGCCATAATCCTAGTTAATCGTGACACAAAAAAAGAACAGGTGCAGATCTGGTGAACCTGATTGCATTAGACAAGTCACGCAAAGGTTGGAGAGTATGAAAAATGAGATACCGCCCAAGCCTACTGCAGCGGGGCTGGAGGGTGAGTAGCGATTAAACAGGGGAGGTGATGTGCTGGTATTCTGATGAACGAAACGTAAGTGGAAAATAGAGACTGGAAACGCTCGGCATCAGTAGAAAGTATCGTATGGAATATCGCTAGTACAAGAATAGATCAAAATTCAAAGTTTATTACGAAGTGTGCATCACTATTGCACCATTGTAAAGTCGAAATATTGTAAGTCTAATCATCGTAAAGTGAGGAGTATTTGTAAATCGTTTTCATTTTTGCCGGCTTCTTTGTTATTTGTATGCACGGTCATTTTAACTAGTCTGTACTGTAGTGCCGCAGAACCGGCTAGTGAAGACTTATTCGGGCCACCCGCATGCTTATTCGAACCACGCCATAAGTCTGCCGATCTTGCAAATAGATGCTTGTATTCATGTATATGTGTGTAAGTGTCAAACCTGCGTAACGTTTTGCTATGGAGTGCGGGTGATCATATGTGTCGCGTAAACTGTATGAAAGTCCGATCAAGAATTGTTCTTTTGAATCGGATCTCTTCAGTGAATCGGTCGAACCAGTTTTCAAATCTAAAAGAATCGAACTTTTTGTAGATCCATCCATTGTACAGATGCACGTCTTGGATTCTAAGAATCAAAAAATATGTGACAGATTAACCTACAAAACACTGAGCGGCCTTTTTAAATTCACTCATATTTGCTTTTCGTGGACTCCGTAGCCATGTTGCCGTCAGTGCCCCTCCGCATACCGTAATCCTTTGTGTTTGCACTGTGTATGCAATGTTTATTATTGTATCGTTTACTTTATGACAATCTGTCCGAGCAGATCGGAGACACCCACTTCCGTTTGGTGATTGTGGCTGGGCAGGGTCTGTCTGCGGGGAACCTCAGCGTGGGATCCCGTGGACTGGCAGCCTTGGTACGGAGGAGAAAAATATCAGCGGGGCCGACTATATGAGCAGCAGGCGCCTTTGCTTTTGTTAACTGTAAGGCTAAGAATAATAACATTTTTGTTCCATACATGATGATAATTTGTTGTGTATAGCAGTACAGCTTCGCATATTATTAAACTGCAGTGATTAGTAACGTAGTAAGAGCAATCGAATTGCCCATGAACACTCACTTATTAATCCTTTCATTGTGCCTGCAGCCCGCCACCTATCTGTGGCATGTGTCCCGAACATCAGTTAATCACACGCCAACCCGTAAGTAAGGCTCCCCTGATGTACAAGAAAAATACTAGGGTTTAGGAGGGTATGTCTTTACTGCTAAAAAAATCAAGATGGTCACACACCCCTTCCAGCCCAGGCCTCGATGTGTCCGGTCCCTCTGTGTAAATGATCGATATTAAGGTGGGATTGGACATCAGGTTACCTTACCCTTTCTATACACACTGAAAATACATCCCGAAAACCACATCCAGTTTCCGTTAAAATTGAGAAATTATGCAAACCTGCGCAAAAGGAAAACAGGATACTTAAAATTTCCAAGGCATTTCAAACCCAAATCAAGATGAAAATAATTATAAAATCTGAAATTTACGGCTTATTTACCATTTAATTAATTAGCTTTGTGCCTAAAACCGTCGCACAAAATGAATTTCACGACTTTTGAATACATCCCATAATAGTAATTCTGTCCAGCATTAAGGCCTAAAAAAAAAATCAGTAAGTAGGTGAAGGGGTTCAACCCACATCTTGAAACAATTCTTAGGGAACAAATAATAAACCAGAAATGTGAACAGAATCAAGAGCAGCCGAATTAAAGAGAGCAACATTTTAATGAAATAAATGAAAAATCATGAAATAAAATGACACAGACAAAATGAAGTCAAATTAAGTAAAAGGTGACGTCCTAAATGGAAAAGGCTGCAGTCGAGCTGTCGGATGACCTGTCAGACACTGGAAGCTTTCAAAATATTGTCATGAATGTGATGTGTGAATGTTTCAGACTTTATGGTCGCAGAATAAGCATACGATACTTTTTATTACGTTTATCAAGTATCATCAGCAGTAAAGCCATCTTTCACCCATACCTCTGCTTTTGTGTTCTGTGGCAACAACAAACATTTGTAACAGGGATATATAAAAAGTCAGCGATGCAGTTCATCACTATCATCACTTGGAGGACGTATCTTTATCAAGTTTTAAAGCAGACAGCAGTTGTTAATGCCCATTAAGATGCACAATATTGTCCTTTTACAGATTACCTCCATTTTACCAGCATCATAAGGCAGTGGTTTATACCCTTTATATATTCTGTTTTTACTTAAGTTTCTTCGTCATATTTATTATTAAATAAAAATGTACAATCTAAAAATGGGGGGGGGGGGTTATATTTGAAAAATAGAAATGATGTAACTGAGGAGCCAAATTTTGGGGGGGAAAAACTAAAAAGTTACTAAAGCATCAATAAGCATCTGACCGATACAGTTGGCAACGAAGCAGAACCAAAAATAAGTGAGAGGTTTAAGATGCTATAACGAGGTTTGGAGTCGCTGGGACAGAGGAGGGGGGATTCGGGGGTGGGTCATCCTCACTCCAGCTTCAGGAGTTCCACGTCGAATATGAGCGTGGCATTGGGAGGGATCACCCCCGGGTGACCTGTGGCCCCATAGGCCATGTCAGGTGTGCAGGTTATCTTCGCTCTTTGGCCCAGACTCATCTGTTCAGGAGGAGAGTGGAGTGAGGGAGCTGGCATGAGAGCAGAGATCACACATCTGAACACGTTCTGGCACCAACACCAGGAAATTATTCTCATATTCCCATCAGAAAAGTTTAAAGTTTCTTAATGACGGATATTTAATCTAATTCTTTAAAAATGAGGCTCGTAGGAGATAAAAATGATGAACTGACAGTTTCGCCTGATCCAATAAGCATTGCCTTTGCTGCTATTTGTCCAACTCCAATGCTTTTTCTGTTACTTGGACTGAATCACATTCATCCGACCCAAACATCCATCCAGTTACCTGCTCTGACATCCATCCGACCTAAACATTCCCTGTCTAATTACCTGCTCTGTTTGACACTGATCTGACCCAAACACCTGTTCATTTACCTGCTGTTTGACATTCCTCTGACCCAAACACTGGTTCCGTTACCTGCTCTGTTTGACATTCCTCTGGCCCAAACACTGGTTCCGTTACCTGCTCTGTTTGACATTCCTCTGACCCAAACACTGGTTCCGTTACCTGCTTGTTTGACATTCCTCTGACCCAAACACCTGTTCATTTACCTGCTGTTTGACATTCCTCTGACCCAAACACCTGTTCATTTACCTGCTGTTTGACGTTCACCTGACCCAAACACCGGTTCCGTTACCTGCTCTGTTTGACATTCCTC
>JAAGVU020000039.1:15043139-15056883 GCA_011763525.2 Mormyrus iriodes
CAAACACTGGTTCCGTTACCTGCTCTGTTTGACATTCCTCTGACCCAAACACTGGTTCCGTTACCTGCTCTGTTTGAAATTCCTCTGACCCAAACACTGGTTCCGTTACCTGCTCTGTTTGACATTCCTCTGACCCAAACACTGGTTCCGTTACCTGCTCTCTTTTGACATTGATCTGACCCAAACACCAGTTCTGTTACCAGCTCTGTTTAACAATGATCTGACGCAAACACCCTTCCCATTATCTGCTCTGTTTGAAATTCCTTTGAACCAAGCCCTCATCCTAGTACATTCTGTTTAGATTCACCCCAGCAGCACATGCAGCCGTTCACCTGTGCAACTCCTTCCTCCCAGCCCTTGATCACCTCCTGCTTCCCAATCTTGAACTTGAAGGGCTTATTTCTGTCCCTGGAGGAATCAAACTTTTTTCCATTCTGCAACATGCCTGGAAAAACAAGGAGTCACAGAAATATTGTCAGTTATTTATTCTCTGGCTTTAAAAGGTCCCTTGGTCAGCTACAAAGTAAATAAATGTATTTGTGTACAGTGTATTGTATAGTAATAACATGTACAGTTTGATATTTGTGTTCATGTGACTTTTTTTAATGATGCTTTACTCGCTGTGAAAAGTGATAAAGCAATACAATATTACAGCTTTATATATACAGTATGTATAATCTACACACAAACACACATATATACAGATATGAGAGCTTAGCCCTGCATACAGGAATACAGGCACAAGCTAAAATTATGATGAAATGTGTGACTTTCACTACCGCGGGCTTTAATTAACAGGAAAGCTGCCCATCACTGCCCAAAGACCTACATGTGGTGGCATTTCCTGTCCTGTCAATTTTACACCGGATTTTACCCTGCTAGGTCAGAAACCGCTTACAGAATTGTTAATGGGGAAACGGGGAAGAAAGGAAAAAAAAAAAAAAAAAACCTTTTGGATCTTTTAGGATTTTGTAACTATCTAGCTCCAACAAAATACTTAACCGGAGGCAATATCTTCAGGTAATATATTTTTTTCCCTGCTACATCATTAAATTCCTGGTGAGTCTAATATTTCATTCCACAGTTGTGCTGCATGTGCATGTTTCTCATCCAGGAGAGACATGAGTGTCATGCTTACGTGTTGTGGAAATTTACATTTTTCTTTTTAATGCTCCAGTGTTTCACTATTCCTCCACCCCTTACTGTAATCGGTCTCTTAAGGCTTGCAGGCGCAAATTTGAGACGCACGAAACATCCACGAAGGCAGCGGTGCCAAGCGGGCCCTATTTTTACCCCTGCATACTGTAGCAGTCCCAGGCCAGCGTGCGGCAGCCACAGCGCTAAATCATCCGTCTGACCTCACATGAAACTCGATCGGTCATGAACTCTGTTCACCTCCTACTTCTCCATCCATACCAACATCTTCCTTTACCAACATTTTCTTCTCAATTCAGTACTTTGGAATAACTCATGTAGTTATAGAACTAGCACCAAAATTAGTCAGAGAATCTGTCTGCAGGAGAAAATAGCCACTAGCAGGGAAATTACTGGAGCACCCGGTATGGGGACGGCTGTGGATGAGGAAGCAGATAGTGATCGGTGATTCGGATGCATGTGTACCGAAGCAGAGTCATGGAGTCTGGATCAGCATGAGAAAAGCAAAAGGGCCTTTAGAGATACGACTGCATGCTGATATGATAATGAGGGGAAAGTTTCTATCCCTGTAGAAACAGTACAGAGGGGAGGAAAGCGATAACCTGTATCGACTTTATGTAAAACGCATGCTGGCTAAATGACTCTCACGCGTGGTGGTTCTTAATTTGCAAATATGCAAACGGTAAGATGTAATCACATTTTTAAATAGACTACTTAAAAAACAACCCTTCAGTTACCTTACAGAACAGCGTGCCCGGCTTAACACTTTACTTTAAATGCAGACATACATGCCTATTAAGGGCAGATTTAATAACAGAAAAAGAGCAGTGCACATTAAAAGCAGGCCTCAGCCTTTTGTTTAGTTTTTTTTTTTTATAATGACTAGAAATTTCAGTAACTGTTTGGACATGAAGAGTGAAAACGCCCAATAAGGGTCATTGCTGGCAGACAAAAATACTTGTGCATTCACCTCACCCGGGGTTACTTTAAGGGCTGTTACGGAAAAAGAAAGCAAGCAGGGCACAAGGCGCGGCGAGCCTGGGGAGAGGCCGGGAATGGGAGCTCAGACGGAGCATTAACACCGGCTAATAGGGTCGGGGGGGCTTAATATAGCAGCGGCTGCACATCCGGCCCAGCTGCAGGCACACAGGGACGCTCCGGCCTCGGCTCTGATTCATCAGCTCCCCTTCTCGCTGAACCATGTCTGCTGCACCCACTTTCACTTCACATTCACTTTTAGGGTGCTTTTCAGAAGCATTTCTGTGCCGCCGTGGTTTAAAATCTTCACCTTTCATCTTTCCAAGTTCACAACTTGGAGACCGAAAAGCACAAAAAAGCAGCAACTGAAACTATTTATTTTTTGCCGCATTTTAAGCGCAGACGCATGTAAGGATAAGGCATGAAAAAGCACTGAGCACTCAAAAAAAGCCTTGTTTTAATTAGGCCTTTCAGATGAGCTCATGGTTATTTTAGTCACAAGTTCAAGGCCGAATGAGAGAATGGGGTCGAACCTGCGTTCCAACCTTCACAGCATGCCTGTGAAAAGATACACACTGTATATTCTACATATAACCTCCACAGACAACCTGCACACCGACACACTTCACATAAGACAACTGAGTGTGATGGCGGGTTCTGGAAAACATCTGGAAAGCTGTTGAAAACATGCACATCTCTGGACAATGTTAGTTTCCAAATTAATAGTTATATAATTACTGTTGTACCATGATACTGGCATTTTTCACACAGAGAGAAAAATCTTTAAGTATAAACAAACAAAATAATCAATACCTCCGAGATGTTTCAATCAAAGCCATCAGTAAAGTTCACAATAATATTCACTCATCCAGGTTTGCCGTCCCTGGGCTCACATCTGCAGAGACCCCACCCATGACAAAATGAGGGACATGAGCGAGATGAGGTGCCAGTCACTGAGAATCATCGACATCTTCATCTGTAAACTGAAGGGAGGCGTATTGGACTTCCTCTGACCCCTGGCTCAGTGCCGAGCTCATAAATTCACAAAAATTCTGAACAAACACGATGACACCCACGACTCAGCGGAGGAACAAACAAACATACATACACAGTCACACATGCATGCCTCTATTCCAGCAATCAGAGCACCCATGTCACTTAAAAGAAATAAATGTCACAGTGAAGTTAGGGGCTGGAATACAGAGTGATGATATACCACTGTGACTGCAGTCATTTAATGAGATTTAAGAAAAAAACTACACAGTACACCATGCTGGATAAGGTGATACTGCACATGTATGTAGACATGCATTCTGTGTGCCTTTATTTTGTACTGTCAAATTCTTTTACGTGTTACTGACTGGATGGTGTGACTAAAATTTCCTATGTGTGGATGTACAAAAGGCACATAAAAATCTAAGAACAAATTTAAAAATGGCAAATGGCGGGTTTGTTGGACCAAGTTTTTTTTTTTTTTCCCCTTACCTATGTAGTGCACCACACACGTCTGTCCCTTCTTCGGGAATGTCCTTCCTGCAATGAAAACACAAATGCACCCAGCATTAGTCACATGATTCAATGGCCACCTTCGGCACCCTGGAGCTGTGAGCTCCTGGGTACAGCACTGGGGATGTTCAAGCAGACGCCCTTGGCCAGTCGCTTCAAGGAAAGCATCGGCACGCATTTCCAGGCAGTGTTAAAGCTCCACTCTCTAGCGTCTGGAGGTTTAAACATCTAGGACTATGTCCTGGCCTGAAACTCCCATGAATCCCTCTGATAGAGCACTGCTCCCCCTTACAAGTATTTTTAGCTAGTTCAGCAAAACTGCCACCTTTGAAAATATCTGTCCTAGTTTGATCGGAGGCCTCGTTTTTTGCCTGAACACAGTGCCTTCGCCATCCTTAACATTAACATGAAAGGGCTCAAAAGTGTGGAAACGGACAAACCTCACATTCATTAGTTAACTAAACATTAACATTATTACTGCATTATTATTGCATATGTACCGAATCAGAGCCATGGAGTCTGGATCAGCATGAGAAAAGGACCTTTAGAGATACGGCTGCTTGCTTATATGGTAATCAGGGGGAAGTCTCTATCCCTATAAAAACAGCACAGAAGAGAGGGAAACTATATGAAGAGTCACGACTATTTAAAATACATGATGGCTGCATAATTTTTGTGTGGTGGATAAAAAAAAAACAAAATTACTGAATATTCAGGGATGCTGTAAGGGCAACAAAATTGGATTGGTCTGCGATGGGGATCCAATATGACATGCTTTCATGGGCCCCAAAATCTTTGGTGCCCCCCCGTGTATATTATTAAAAACCTTAAGAGCAGAGGGGAAACGCACACAAACCTTGCCAAAACCATGTCAAGATAACCTCAACATGGGTAAACTCACATCATATCTAATCTAAACAAAACTGCATTCAAACCGGTTCTACAAAAGTCCTGTACTAGAGAGAAAGTCTGTGAAACTGAGCTGTGATGTCACCATGGGAATCCGCAGGCCCATTTTGGACCAGAGGTTTAAAGCACAGCACTAGATTCTGAATGTGACCAGTTGCCTGGCAACAAGCTTGCTGCCAATATGAACCGTCTTTCGGTCCATGTTAGAGTAGCATCTCCTGCTTTGAGTTAGCAAGGAGAGCAAAACTTGTTTACTCTCAGTGTCCATTTTCTGTTTTCTTCCTTCCAACACTTAATATCTTGTCATTGAACTTCCATCTTTCCCTCCAGCGTTTTGTTTTCACTAACCAACAAGCTGCCACATACACTACTATTCTGACACTATAATATTATACTGATCATTTTCATATCCTGCTGAAATTTTGTGTATCACTATACATTTCCATTAAGCTGCTTCTGAAATGTTTTTTTTTTTTTTAACTAAGCCAAGTTCAGGGTTGCAAAATTCTGGGAATTTTTTTAACTAAGCCAAGTTCAGGGTTACAAAATTCTGGGAATTTTCCCGTTAACTCCCGTATATTCCCATGGAAAGTTTCTAATTTGGAATATTTCCAAAATTACCCATCTTAACTTCTCATGGAATGGAAAGGTTCTGGAAATTTTCCATCCCTTTGCAACCCTAACGCCAATGCAGAGCCCAAGGAAAAAAAATAGTGTTAAAAAAAAATCCAAGGCCAACCATTAGACGCATATCCAGCACTACAGTACTCCAGCATTCCACAATACTCAGCATGCACTGACATTTGGGCTGGCTGTGTGCCAGGTGTGAACGTAAATCCCATGATAAGAGCATGCATGCCTAGAAAGGGCATAAGAATGAGCTCCAGAAACAACATGAGCGTATGAATGGCAATGAGAACCTGTCACGCCCAAGAAATGGACTGGAATGTGTGGTAATTTACTCAAATACACACTACAGATTCAGACGACAGTGGTGCGCCAAAATATACACTTTGAGGTTAACACCTGAATCAATTTGCAACCCTTTTGACTATTACAATTATTGTTCTCATTACAATTCGCCACCATTTTTGCTTCGTAAATCTGATTCCCGTTACGCCTCTATTGCCCGCTAAATACTTTCCTGTGCTCTCAGCCACAAAAGCCACAAACTGACAGACATTTTTGAGGTTTTTCCTTCGCCATAGTCTTTCAGTGTGACTCCCAGTTAGCAGGGACACCTTCCCGGCAGGTGAGGAATCAACAGCCACATTGAGGTAGCATCACATGTACATACATGCATCAGCCTGCAACACAGAAGCGGACAGAAGCACTCGGGGTCCCAAACCCAGGGCCTACAGCCACATATTTTATACATGTATTACACAGCCAGCTTTTACGAACACTTCCAATCAATCTCAGCTTTAGCAGACAATAATAGGAAACATTCAGGTGTGTTTTGATGCTTGTGAGTCGTAGCCTCATACCCAGAATAATGCCAGGTGAAGACCATGGCAATGAGCAATAATCACAGTAAAAAGGATTCAGAAATCCACTGTGATGCCAATTCAGTACAATAAACTTAACATTAACAGGAGCTCAAGCTCTGTCCATTTTCCCAGGTTCAAGGACACTAATAACATTAAAACTAGACATCTCTGAATTTTCCTAAATAGCATTACAACAGGAATGAGTGCCCCTTAAAAGAACAGCAAGCAGAGCCCTGATCACTGTTACAGGGCAAATCCAGGGATATATCTTAAAACACTGTGCCACAGTGCATAGCATAAGCAAAGGCACTGGTACTTAGACAAATTATTTTTAATTCAGATAGCAGTAATCAATCACAAGCAGCCTATATCGATGTAGCGAAGACAAACTGGAACTGTATCTGTATCTCACCAGCGTGGACTGATGCATCAGTAGAAATGTGGACCCTGCCCTCCCACTGTAAAAATAGCTGACTTGGCCACGGCGCAAGTGTCTGCCATGATCAGGAAACATATGGATTGAAATCTCATTACCAAGTGAGGGAAAATAATCCGGCTATACTCTAACTGACATAACGCAGCCCTTTGCCGTCCCAAACCCCCGCGAAAGTACATTAAATTACACCGCTCCGTGTTTATTATACAATGTCTAAAGCAATTCACATTTTTATGACCATCTCCCTTGTCTGTTTTTTTTTTGTACACACACATTTAAAGATAGGCTTTACTTAGTGTGCAAGAAACGTAACATAAATCAAACGTTCTCGAAAATGCCGTTTTAGTGTTCAGCTAACAAAAATACTGACACGGGGAGCCCCTGTTTCATCACAACCCACCGACAGACAGCTAAACGTTAAATATATCAACCGCTGATTAATGTCTACATATATAATCAAAGCACTCGAAACTATGAGTAAATAATAACCAAATTAGCTAATTGCTTCTTGACCAACGAAATGTGTAGGAAGCGTTAATTTGATGAGAAATCAGCACGCTAATGTAATATAATATAAAAAAATGCCGGGCTACGCTGTGCAAAGGCTTAAAACGGGTTAAGTCGTGGTAAAATAACCAACGGCGCAAATACTTAGTTAACTAGTTGTCAAATAGATGTAAAAACAGCTCGCTTGTAGGCGTACGAATAGCCGCGCTACTTCAACAACCGCAATTAACCAACTAACCAGCACTCATTTACTATATAAATAACCCACAGGCACTTTTTATCGCGCAAACGTTACAGTAGCATTTTCAGGGACGTTATTACAGTTACACTCTTAAAAAGAGCAAAAAAAACAATAAACCCCAGCAACTGTTTCTCACCGTCTCCCGGACATATTGTCTCGATTTCCACACCCATCCCTGAACCGCGGAGCTTCGGAAGAAATAACGTTTAAAATGTTTCTAAATATTACAAAGTGTTACTAAATATTACTAAAGGTTACTAAATGTTGCGGCGGTCGGGGCCACAGTATCCGGCCAGCTCCCGGTGGCAGGGCAGCCTGAGCCACACACGCCAGATGCTTTGAATGCATGAGCCGCCCCCTAGCGGTGGGACTGGCCTCCGAGGGGCGCTCGTGCGCGCGCTTGCGCCGGGGACCCGCAATGATACTGCGTCTAGAACAATCCAGAGCGCTCTAGTGCAATGCAATGCACACGCTATCCAAACTGCATGCGGAGCCCCAAACCGGGAAGAGGAGTAGTAGTGGTTATACGCAGGTATACGTAGTATTCCAACCTAAAAATTGTCAGAAATGCGTATTAGTCAGAGGAGAAGTGCGCACTTGCCAGTGCACCACTACACCACTGGAAATGGGCTATTTAATCATCTGTGTGCCTTTTAAACAAGAATTAATGTCTGAATACTTCTGTGGTTACGGCTTCATGTCGTTCTGGGTAAATTATGTGCAGCCGTTCTTGTATGGAGAAAAAGGAAAGATGGTATACAGTTAAGGAAAATGTGTGCTTAGCCTCTTTGCTTCTGGTTTTAACCTCTGTTCATTAGGATTAACCACTCAGCTCAGGGCTCTTCAAATCTGGCCCTTGATTCCAAATCCAGGCCTTGTTTTCAGTTCCCCCAGGGAGTTAATTTAATAATTACTGATTCTGATTAGCCAGAGGCATTACACCTGGCTCACAGTAAAGGAAGGCTGGAAAATCAGCAGTGTTCGGCCCTTGAGGACCGTCATTTGAATAGCCCTGACTTAGTCCATGCATAATAAATTCTGCAATAACTTATGAGGTCTTTGTATACCCTTATGTGCTATTTGCAAGGATTTTTAGACCTTAAATCCTGGATCAGCTCTAACTATAGGCAAAATATGCATCCCACATCAGTAACCATTCAACACATGCTGGGTCACCTTGTACGTTTGACAAACTAAATGCAGCTAAAGACTGGAATACAGCCAGCTTGTGGAGGAAGTGAAACGATCATCAATTTTCCTGGTACCCCCCTCCCGGTACAGCTTTGCCTAGGGCCCTTGTTAAGGTAGAGCCAGCTCTGATTAAAACACAGGCAAAAACACCCCAAACCATCTTTGGCATTTGTTCTTTATGTATGCAGGACTGGTCATCCATATGGCTGACTTCATAGACTCAGAGTTTGACTTTTAATAAAGCACACATGATAAAAACGTGGATGTCTACACACTGGGGGAATACCACTGTAGATGAAGCATATAGAATGGGATAGAGATGAGGATGGTGGCACCCCCTCATTCCAGACACGTTTTTGGAAATGTGGATGTCTGTTCTGCTCCTCCATCATGTTATTGTCTGGAGTCACACTCCTTGTATTACTTATTAAATGAACCTCATCTCACCATTACGGCTCAAATTACTTATATTGTATAATGTGGCTGACAGGCAGGGTAGCATATAGAGAAATCGATATTAAAGATATAAAAATGTGATTATGATGAAATGAGAGACATGAGTAATTGGTGTTGCAAAAGCCCTCCAAAATGCGAGGAATGGAAAGGAGGCATATCAAATTACATTCTTATTAAACTGGAACATTTGGAAATACCAGCGCTATAGCAGTATACAATGCTTTATAAATCAAAGCAATTTACTAAGGATATACAGTGCAATAGCTCCCTCCGGTGGCCGGTCATGAAATAATCATAATGTTAAAAAACTACGTTTCCCATATTATGTAAGTAAGCGTCATTTCCGGTTTTAGTTTGTCAAACGCGTCAGCTGATGTGGCATGTGTTTAACGATTACTGATGCAGTGCAGTGCAAATGCATGAAGTACAAAATTCAGGTGAGAACTGCGTTCTTTTAACCATAAATTGGAATATATAAGTAAGGACTGATACTGTTACACGCAGCTCTTTAGTAGATAGTGTCCATTAGGATCGGTGCATGCTAGCAGTCCATGTCCATCCTTAAGGTGATGTTTTATTGCACACTTGCGACTCGCGTGGTAGGCTAGTTACCCAACCGGGGGAACTGGAAGGTGATTCTGGAATATCTTATAGACCATATGCCTCAGGATAAGACTTATGGAGTGTTCTGAATTATATGGACACCATTTAGAAATAACTGCGGTATCTTAAGTTTAAAATACGCTCATGTGTAACGCTCTGAAATTTGTTAGGTCAGTTAAGTGTAATCTGCTAAGATAACGCCAATGGCTTGAACATCTTGACAGGATTAAGGGGTTCACATCGCAAGGAACAGGGGAAAGAGGCTTTGCTGCTTCATAGGGCGTTATTGCGGTCACTCGGGAGGATTGGCCTTTGTGATCTCAGTAGAGACAGGTTAGTGCGAAGCAACAGCCGCTGATTTGATTAATGCCATATTTGATGGGTGTGTATCCTTCCATAGGATGGACCTGGGAAAGGTGAAACTCCTGAGGACAGGCCTGAACTCTCTCCATCAAGCTGTTCATCCAGTGTATGGAATAGCCTGGACTGACGGCAGGCAGATTAGCCTGACCTCTTTTCGCTTTGCCAACCGGGAGCCTGAGTTTGGCGACACCCATGTCATCGGGCAGTTTGAGCATGTTCAGAGGCTGTACTGGGGGCCACTCTGCTGCTCCGGGACGCCTGCCCTCCTGGCCGTTCAGCACAAGAAGCACGTTAGCGTGTGGCAGCTTCAGCTCAGCGCGCTGGAGCAGAACAATCTCTTGTGCACACAGACCTGTGAGCTGAGTGAGCCACTCCCCCTACTCCCCCAGGGCTGCGCGTGGCACCCAAAGATGGATGTCCTGGCTGTGTTCACCAGGCGGGACGCCTCTGTCCTGTTCTCAGTCAGGGTGGACAACAGGAAGGTAAAGGTGCCCATCAAGGAGGGCGGCTTGATCCACTGTGCCTGCTGGACCAAGGACGGTACGCAGCTGGTGGTCGCGATGGGAAGCGCTCTGCATTCCTACATTTGGAACGACATCGAGAAGACCCTTGTCGCCTGCTCCTTCTGTCCCGTCTTCGATGTGGGTGGTGACATCTGTGCCATAGAGTCTACTGAAGACCAGCAGGTTGCTGTCACCACCGAGCTCCCGTTGGACAAAATCTGTAGCCTCAACGCCAGTATGGCATTCGATGTCCCACCTGAGGCAGAGTCCCCGACCCCCCGCTCTCCTGTCCTTGTGCTGGGTAACGACTCCAGTTCTGACATTCGGAGGAGGTTGGTGGACTCGGAGAAGCTGGGTCACATCTCCTTGCCTTCCTCTGGACCGATTGACTTGACAAACCTTCTTTCAAGGCACAGGAATTCAGAACCGAGTCCCCTCATTCACTTGAGACGCAGGGACCACATAACAGGGTCTGGCCAGGACTCATCCCATTTAATTCTGGTGAGATATGAGCGAAATGCAACCATGACCCGGAAAGTGAGTATCCCAGGAATCTTAGTCCCGGATATAATTGCATTTGACCGGCGTGGCTGCACCATAGCTGTGGCCTCCAACACATGCAACATGGTGTTGGTGTACTGTGTCACTGCTTCTGCCATCCCTAACATCCAGCAAGTTCAATTGGAGAAACACGACAGACCCAAAGGCGTTTGTTTCCTCAACGACAACATGCTGTTGCTCATGGTAGGAAGGCCAAAGTCAAACGATTCCACTTTCTTACCATCTTCAAACACAGACAAGTACAACATCCAACTTGTAATTAGGGAGCTTGTTAATGATGAGAGTGGCAGTTTAGTGAGTCCCAGTCAGGATTTGGGGGCAAGAAGGTTCTCGGAGAGCTTTCCTAAAGAAGCACTTACAGGTTTGAAGGAACTCACACTGCCTGCTGGGTATGCGCTCCAGTCACCCAACAACCGAAAAAAGCTGGTCGAGGAGGTGAAGGGCACCGACTGGAGCCCGATGACAAATCTAACTGACTTTTTGGGCCAAGCACCCTCCAGCATATCGGCCCTCACCACAGAGAACTTGGACGTGGAGCTTGCCCACAGGCTGGCCGGCCAGAGTTGCAGGGAGTCCAGCAGGCCTTGCTCACCCAGGTTAGACACCCCAGAGAAGTTGCACTCTGATCTCACACCACCCAAGAGTGGTGGCTCACTCAGGGAGATGCCAGCCGAGCAGCTCAAGTGGGACATAGAGAGGATGTTTTCCAAATTTGCCGAAGTGCAGCAGTGTTTGTTGGAAATTCATGATCTTACCCAGAATGGGAAGAAGCTGGCGGGGACCTATCCTTCTTCACTGGAACCCCCGTTCGTCAGCGTCATCTGTCAGGTACCTTTACCGTTTTTTATAATGTTATAGTGATTAGTATATGACAGGTCCATCTTGAATCCAGATGAGAACAGAAAGGGAGGACCAGGGTTTGGTGAGACCAGAGGAGCCTTTCAGAGGTCAAAGGTCATCTGCTTTCAGCCTGGATTAGTTTGCTTGCAATAAAGACAAATAGGTTATAACCAGCTCAATAGACTAAGGATCATTACCCAAAGCAAAAACTCATGAGTTTATATCCCATGACCAGAAAGGTAATATCAGCCTTGACCCCTTTAGCAAGGCCTTTAACTTGTACATGATCCAGGGACGCTGGCTAACCCTGTTGTGATGTAATGAGTTTCTTGTGCTTAAGAAATCTTGAAACTTCTTTTCTTTTCTTATCAGGCTTCATTCTGTTGTTCACACCTATGTTGCATAGATAAACATTGCAAGTAATAGATCCTATTAAAAATAATTTGAACAAAACTGCATCATATAGAATTTCAGCTAAAACAATGTCAGTGCACCGTATCAATCAGTAACAATAATGCAGTAATTCATTAATAAAATCAGACTTGTTTATGGGACCAGATTAACATATAAAAGGTTTCATTAAGAATATGCCTCTATCGGTACCTCGATTCTCTGATTCACATGGATCTGTCAGGTCACACGAAAAACCTATGTTAAGCCTAACTGATGACGTGTTAATATTGAGCTAAGAAGTACAGCTCCTATAGACCAGGCCTTCGCAGGTGTTTAAGTTTTTTTTTAATGTACCTGCTACTGCCGTTTGTCCTTTTGAGTGGTTTAGCAATCCTGGCCGCACTGTCTGGCTGTCAGGTTAGTGTGGTAATGGGTATACCTGACCTTTTGCCTGTTGGTGAAGAGGAAACTGCTTGCAAGTTAATTCGCTGCCCCCCCATCTGTGTCTTCTGGAGTCAGACAATCAGATGAAATACTGAGGTTGTGTGGCTTAAGGCATTAGGACCCTTTGCCCATGATCGGAAGGTTGCTGGTTTGAATGCCTTGGTTGGCTTATTGATTTCACCACTGGGCCTTTGAGTAAGACCCTTAACCCTCAGTTGCTCCAGGATCCTTTGGATGAAAGCATCTGCTACATAAAATGTAAAATGCAATCAGGCTTTTGGTGTGAAATTGTATGATGTCTTTAATTGCTCTGGGTTTTCTGTGTTCCTCTCCCAAAAATACACATAGGCACCCTTTTTCACATTTACCCAGTTTAGTTCTCCCAGATTGGTGCCTGCCTCTTCTACAGATGGAGGGAGTAAGTTGTCCCATGTTCTGCCCCTCCCGCATCTCACCCCTGCAGAAGCAGCTTACGGAGAATGTCTTTGTTTACGAGAAGAGGCAGGTGCTGCTCTGTGAAGGAAAACTCAGCCTGCGCATCCTCCAGGACCTGTTCAGCTTGTCCGTGGTGGAGATGATGAACGGTAACCCTGCGTTTGCCACTGCCCTGGGACCTATGTATGCATCATAGGCGTCAGTGTCTTTGTACTTTAAAGCATTATAGCATCCTGGTTTCCAGCTCCTCTTAGGCCCAGACAGGGAGTACTCGAAGAGCTCAGTACGAATATTGAACACTGGGTCTCCTTTTGGTATCATCTGAAAGTCCTTCTTGAGTGCCAAATCTTACAGCGCAACTGGATTTCTGCTAGTTTGAACTTTCAAAGTCTATGTAGGCTCTAATTGCCATGAAAGATCCATTTCCCAGAGTTTGCTGGCATTGGTTTATGCCACTAAACACTGGAAAAATTTTATTCTGAGACATTACATTTACATTTTACATGTACAGCATTTAGCAGACGCTCTTATCCAGAGCGACGTACAACAGTGCTCAGTAGTCCTTCGACTATTCTACAATCTTGAAAAGCCAGACTTGGATAACAAGTGTCAGCTGACTAAGTTGCTGCCAGCTTGGTTATGCAACTAAAAACCCCGTTGAAAAAAGAACATTAGTGTAGAGAAGAGAATGTGTTAGTAGTTTTTTTTTAATTTATATAATATAAAAATATTT
>JAAGVU020000039.1:15056983-15067666 GCA_011763525.2 Mormyrus iriodes
CAGGAAGGGACTCTGCCATTCTGATGGCAAGAGGAAGTTCATTCCACCACTGGGGAGCCAACACTGAAAAGAGTCTCTGTACATTTTCCTTTCAGTAACGGTTGCTTGAGTTGAGCGGTGCTTGTTGCTCTAACAGGACGAGAAGTGACGCGATGCTTGATTAGTGCTGATAGGTAAGGAGGTGCACTTCTGTTCTTGGCTTTGAAGGTGAGTGCTAAGGTTTTGAACCTAATGCGGGCAGCCACAGGGAGCCAATGCAGGTCACGAAGTAAAGGTGTGATATGTGAGATCCTAGGGACATTGTAGACAACCATTGGACATGACGGGAAGAGCAATCAAGCAATCATCTAGTGCAGAAAGGCTGGTTGTCATAGAGCTATAGATTGGATGTTATGTTTCATTCCATGTAGCTTGGAGGTCAGAAGTTGGAGCTGGATATGACGTCACACCCAAGTTAGCGGTGTTCCAGTACAACAAGTCGGAAATCCGTTTAGCAATGTGAATTCAAACCAGGTTCATTGTTAGCCATTGTTCGCAATGCCAGTTGTTAGCAAATTATGTTGTATTTTGTGCAAATAAACACCACAGAGAGAGGTTGGACAGTAATGTGTATACGACAGTTTTAATAAGACCCGAATAAGACATGCGTGCTAATAAATAGTATATAACTACAGCTTTCACTTCTGTTGATGAAGGGTGCAGCCATTATGAATTCTGAGGTCGGGGTTGCAGGGGTTCCTCCGACTTTCCGAGTTGGAACTCCGACTTCAGGGGGCGTTCCAGTTGAAATTTCCGGGTAGGAACTCAGAAATTCCTGCTTTCCAGTTGAAATAGAATGTGTCATTAGTATTAGGGTGTGAGATAATTAGCTGATGGGGGTAAAACCAAATGAAGTCAGTTGTGCTGTGTTGGTATGGTGAACTTTAAAAAACCTCTACAGCCACAAAGCACTGCTTGGCACTTAATGTGGAAGGTCCAAAATAAGAGGGCATTACAGTGGTGGATGACTTTAAAGGTTCACACCATAAGTAGCTTATGGTGCTATTTATAAGGATCCTCGCTGGATAAAGGTGGTTGGCTCCACAGGGACCCACCAACACAACCAGGCAGAGCCGAACACACAGGGAATGAGACCCGCATATATTAGGGAAAAATAGGAAACTTATGGGAGACACATTTCAAAGACACAATTTGATGTGAGCCTTTTTTAGGGCATGGTGGGATCTCTTATCACAACCATTCTAAATAAACACTTTGACTATTACTCATACTACTCAAATGCTTGCAGTGAAGGAGTCATTATTGACTGTATAATTTGCTCATTTTTTAGGCAATTCGTGGATTGTGCTTGTGGCAGATGCTGATGGGTTTGTGCCTCTCACCTTCAAGCCCAAAGATGAACTCACTGTTCGCAACGCAAAGCAGAAATCGTTGGCCGGACTGCCTTGTGGTACCGATGGGTCTCAATGAGGGAGTCTGTGCCCCCCATCACCGGATGTTTGAGTACTGCAAACCTTGGGTCCCTGGACCTGGACCTAGACCTGGTTCCTTTATGCTTTAACTGAAGGTCTATAAATTCACTGGGTCTGTTACACTGATCTTCAGCAACCTTCAGTTTGAGATCTTTCCTTAGAGAAATGAAACTTCCTTCGTTTAATGATCTAAATGAAGAATTTTGCATTTAAGGTTCAGAAATCCTTGCAGTGGTATTAATGCCATATTAATATTTAATTAAGATATATATTTTTAGACATTGTTTAGTTTAAGCATTGTATAGTTTATTTTTGGAAATGCTAATCACACAGTATTTGTTTAACTTTTGATAACTGTCTTTTTATGTTTGTAGTTTTTTTGAAGGTCACGTTCTGTCTTGGAAAAAAGCTTTGTTGACAGCCTTGAGAGTCATGAAAATGTAATCCAGACTTATTCAGTAATTTGAATATACATATAGATCTATTTTTTAAAATAAAAAAAATTTGGATAATATGATATGTAGTATAGTTCACTATACTGACTTTTTTAATGTGATGAATTTGTGTTCTGTCGCATTATGGGGCAGTGTGTCGCTCAGTGGGTAATGCCTCTGTGCCGGTGATGGGAAGGTCACCAGTTCAGAGCCCGTCCACGTGGCCGTTGGGTCCTGAAAAATGCCCCAGGGGCGCTAGATGGACGGCTGACCCTGCGCTCAGACCCTAAGCTTCACTCTCACCTTGTGTGTGTTTCTCAAAGGAAAGCAAGATGGGATATGTGAAAACTGAAGAATTGCAGTGTACCTTCATTCATGCTTGTGCAAATGGCAATTAAAAAGCATTGCTTCATTTCACACACTGTATAAATCTACCAGTAATTATGTCCTACTGCTTGTCTTTGGAATGGCTTGTACTAGCAAGTTTTTAAAATTTGTCATATAGCTCGATACAGCAGCGGCACAAACTCCCACCTTGGGATCCCTTGATTGTTTCCTCATCCAAACTTACCTACTGTCTGGGTTGTAAAGTACCTGGATGGGATATGTCCCATCTAATCCATTTTAATTTCTGATTCATGTCATGTTGTGACAAGATTAGTGTTACTTTATGTCACCTGATGGGGGCAGAATTTCATTGTGAAATTTCATTTTTTCATTCACACTTTCAGAACTAAAACTAAAAGGTAACCTTCATTGTATGTCTGTATATGTCTATGTGTGTGTGGAGTTTGTGGTTCAGTTTCCAGTTCTGTATGTGCAGAGTTTCTGTCTGCTTTTTTGTGTAGGTTTACTTCCAAAGTCCAAAACTGTGGACGTCCAAAAACTAACTGGCCCCTTTGCTATTTCAGTTCCCCCACCCCCCCCCCCCCCAATCTGGCATTTCATTTAGGATGGCCCCCACACCTCCTGGGATATGTTCCGGCCCCACCCGGGTGGACACTGGGCAAAAGATTATGGAAAATATAGATGGACAATAAACTCAGGTTGATACTCGAACAGCATTTATTGAGGGAATATCATTAAATATATTCAGATGTTCCTAATAAATACACCAGTTTATAATCCAGGGCATTTTATGTACAATACATTTTATTTCAGGAAAAATATACATTAAATACATTATTTGTGTGTATATATTATATATGATTCTAAATTACAAGTGTAGGTGAAATCACAATGAAAACAAGTGTAACATACAATGTCAAGTTTGCACAGTGTAATATACACTAATAAAGCTGCGTCCAGTTGACCTGGATGATGGGTGCACTGTTACAGGTGATGGCTTCTCAGCTGGTTCAGATCTTCTGTCTGGATTCTCGAGCTGAAGCTCTGTTTTCTGTGAAAGAAACCACAGAAAGAAATGTTTTTATCCCTGTTTTCGAAGCAGTATCTGCATTGCTACTGATCTGACAGTCGTTTTAGTTGATGGCAGATTTTAAATCAGATGTTCCTTTCAAAGTCTACTTTATTCTCCCAGATTTTTCAAAAAGTTTTATTTTTAAACTGTCACTGTTTGGAGGACCTTGCTGCGGTTGCGGGGGGAGGATGGGGGCTGGGGAGACGCAGCAAATGGCAGGAGGATGGGTGCATGGGGAGAAGCAGCGAACGGCAGGAGGATGGGTGCACGGGGGAGACGCAGCAAACAACAGCACAAAAACCAACACGTATTCAAGTTTCTCTTAAAATTTTACTAGATAAAACTTAGACAAAGATCAATCTTAAACGGAATCCAGCATTATGACTGAATAAGTGAATGTGAAGGTAACATTATACCAGTCGTATAAGGTCACCTGAGCTCGGCGAGAGCGAGCTTGTTCCTATGCCGCACTTTCTCGTTGATCGGATAGAGAAGGAGGAGCACCAGCCCCATGACAATGAAGGCCACAGGCGCCATCCCGATCAGCAACTTTAGTGTGTATGCCACAAGGGGGCTCTGTTGACACGCTCTGGGCAAATATCCTGCAAACCTGCAACCAAACAAAATGTGGGCTTAGCTACCATCCATCCATCAGATCAGGATTGAGGGAGGGCCTAGAGCCTATCCCAGACAGCACAGGGTACAAGGCTTGGATGCCAGTCCACTGGAGGGCACATAAATTCACTTAAGTTTTTTTCGTCAGGACCCCCCCGGCAGTTTATCCCGCACTCTGATTAGCAGATTATTGACATTACATCATTTTTAATACTCTCTCATTCCTATTTTGACTGCAGAAGCAATGAACCTGCCCCTAGCCATGCACAAGACACAGGACAACATGCTAACCCCCCCTCACACACACACACACACACACACACACACACACACACACACACACACACACACACACACACACACACAGCAGAGGTAGGATTTGAACCCCCAACCCTGGGGGGATAGGGCAGCAATGTTACCCACTGACAGTTGTGCCTCCTTCAGTAGGTGCCATCCTTCAAAATTTGCATGTAATTTGTCAGCATGAAATATGTGCCACATTTTATTTACTTATATGAATGTATGCAGATGTAGGTTATTAATAAACCTTTCATGGTCCACCTGGCACTTGGTGTTTTCAATATAATGTGAGAGTCGCTTTGCAGCCATAGCGACAGGGCTAAAAAGCACAATTTAAATGACCAGCAAACTGTTTGTCCCTTTAGCAATTGACAGTGTTTATTAGTAATTTCTGCTCAGTTTGGACGCTGAGTGATCCTTCGCTCTGTGTTGGTAACCTGTGAATAGCACAGACTGACTGAGGTGTCTGTTACAGACCCTGTGAGTAGCTGTTGCTGATTCACCATCCAGCACCTTGTTTTTCAGCATGTTTTCCAGACTCACCAGCTGCTACAGCACACAGATATTAGACGTCAATAAAAAGAGAGATTAACCTGGCAGTTAAGTTTGGTCAGTGCAGTCCTGATGTTGAAGTAACAGGATGAGTCAGCTTTAAGCTTAAAGGCTTAATGTGCTTATGCTCCATTGTGAAATGAGTTGTTTCCAATGGCGTCTTAATAGTGAAGTCACGGTGGGTGGGACTTTGCGGCTCTGTAAGTAACAGGCCACCTAAAGTTCACCCCTCACTGGTTACCTAATTGGTTCCACTTGGACTAGCCTAACCAGACAGTGATTGTGACTGTAGTTACTCCTACCCGCCATAACTTTTCAAGTATCATCTCCTTCATCATTCATAAATATTAAATCACTGTTTTTGTTGGATCGTCGTACCTATTAAGCTGCCATATAACCTAAAAAAATAACAAAATCTTACCCACTGGCTCACTGGAAGCAATTAGCATTTAGACGTAAATGAAAACAGTTCTTTAATTTGTAACCACAGAGCTACTCACTGGAGGCACAGCGTAGAGACCCCAAGCGAAATTCCCGCAGCGAACTTGGTGAAGAAAACATAGAAGGAGTAGAAAATGGCCTCATGCCCTTTCGAAGAGGGGTTCATCAGCCGGAAATCATCCACCACATCTGGTAGCATTGACCTAGGTCACAAAAAGAAAAATAATGGCACAGTAATTCCTGATAAAACACAATAAGGGCTGTGGTAATGGGATCCCAATATAGCGCAGAATAAGGATATTAAACCTATAGATTTATGAGGATATAATCTATCCATAATTACAAATCACTAGCTTAGTATATATGTGCGTGCCCAAAATAGCTACTTTGACTAGAAGAATGCCTTTCATTAAAACAGAGGCGTGTAGTTGGTTATAAATGTAAAAATAGCACAATCGAAGCAGAGGTAAGCATTTAAACCTGATTAATGGGTGTAATTGCATTCACAGGGGAAGTCGAAAATACCACGTGACTTCACTCCGTCATTCAAGGTCGTTGCTGTTTAAATGTGGCCTGGCCAAACTGCACTCACCATGGCAACAGCAGGGATGCAGCCACGCTGAGCCCAGACGAGACGGCGACCACGTACGCCAGGGTGAGGTTGGGAATAAGGACCAGCAAGATGATGAAGGGGATGATAGACTGTACAGGACAGATACAAGGACAACCATGAGCATAAGGGTGGAAGGGAGAGTCCAAATGGAAACTTCTCCCCTGAGACTCCGTCTGTCCATCTGTCCATCCATCCATCCATCCATCCATCCACTTATAAGCTTCAGAAAACAATTAATGGAGAAAATTTCAGAAATACAAACATATTCAATAGTTCATTTCAGTATCACATTGACACTACTTTCTTAATAAAAGGATTATTTATTGCATAGATAACTGTGTGGCCCATTGAGGGCCTGTTAAAAACATATAACTTATAGCTGTGATGTTTGATTAGAAGCTTTCTAAGGATATGGAATATGTTACTCGGGACGTTAAAGCAGTCAGCCTGGAAGTAAACTGTCTTTTTACAATAAATATCTCGAGTAACAGTTTTAAGAGTTCCCCTTTATGTTCCTGACTTCCTGGAACATAAAAGTAAACATCTAAAAAAGTGAATAACATGGTAATACTGACATAAGCCCTGATGCTGAGTTTGGAGTTTATTTAATGAAAACTGGCTGAAGCCGCGATAAGAGGTATGTGAAAAATGCAGGGATAAGAACACACAGCTGCCAGCCACACGGCGGAGCGCAGTCGGGCGGGCCGTCCCAGCATGGCGGGCCATCCGGACCATGGTGGGCCGTCCTGAGCATGGCACTCTGTGGCTCTCTGACAGCACGATGACCCCGGCTCCCAACTGTCTACTCTGACACACTTCAAAGCCCAGAGGCGCCTTTGATTCCTGCCTGATCCCATCAGATTACAGATCCCCCTGCATATCAAAACCAGGCCCCCCAAGGCCGAGGGGGAACCCTCCCCTCCCATGGAAGGGGGTAGTTTAAAGCCGCTTTTACTGGGGACCGACCACGAGACAGAGAGCAGAGGGTGGGACGCTTACCGAGATGCCGCAGTAGGCCGCAGTCTTCTTCCCAAACCTCTGGAGAAACCACTGCCAGAAGGGGATGCTGATGACTGCTGACAGCTGGAAGACAGAGAGGAGGCTCTGATGATCCTTCCTTGTTACCATGGACATTTGCCTCTGTCGCCGCGGCGCCATGCCGCTGTCACGATGTAAATAACATGGAAACCACTTCCCATGCTTTAGTACAATGCGTCTAAAATATATGTCTTCTACATCCTCGTCCAAACCGAGCCCGGTTTTTGTAGAGGAAACAGCTGATTAGTGTCTAACAAAGACATGGGTTACATAACACATACTCCCCAAAAATATAAATCATAAGACATAAATAATTAGATTATGCATTCAGTATGTTTCATATTCCATAATGTTCTCTGGTGTATGTGTAAATGAATCAGCACGTACCAGGATCGTCAACACAATGTTCTGGAAGTGATCTCGTAAATCAGCAGCATATGTACAGAACAGGATGAAGTTGCTCTGGATCAGCTGTGAAAAACACAGCGAGGATGCGAGAAATCAGAATTAAACACGGTTTCAGTCACACCACAGAACGGAATATCTGTGCATTTATTTAGCAGATACTTATGTCCAAAGTGACATGCAAGTGAGGAATGTCTTAGCTCAGAGATCAGCGTCAGACATAATAAATTGAGCTGGCGGGAGTAAGGGCCTTCCTCAAGGGCCCAACAGTGATACAATTACTCTGCCGGCCACAGGATGCAAACCTGCAACTTTCTGAACTCAGGCCCACATTCCTACTGAGCTACACACTGCAATGATGTGTTGTTCTGTTAATGAATCTTAAGTAATGAAAGATAGCTAAATAGTAAAAAATAATGGATAATGATTAGAGATATCTTCTGTTTCAAGGTCAATGAAAGCATGTCCATCAATCCATCAAGATGCGCAGCCTAGCTGCTGAGAGCACTAGCCCATCACAGTCAAGGAATCACTTCCAAACCCAAACTGAGGAGCAGTGAGAGCCAAATCTAGGAGGATCGTTAGTCTGTTGGCAAGTTACCATTCAAGGGCTAGTAATAGTGAAGAGAGACGTGTTCCTTAAGAACCTGAAGAGCAGTGCAGGAGATTAATGCTACCTGTATGGCCACGGTGATGAAGAGGAAGCCCCCTGTGAGTGTGAGGTACGGCCCGTGTCTCATCACCAGGCAGAAGCCTTTGTGGAAAGGGACAGGCTTCTCTGTGCTCAGAGCGTACGGATCTGCAGGGAGACAGAAGGCCGAAGACACTCTTTCATTCCCCGATTCTCACATGTGAAACGTCATAAGCTGCCCTTGCACAATCAGCAGCAGTGCTTGCCAACACTCAAACCATACATTTCTGCAGGGCCCCCCGAGGTCTGTGTGGGGGCCCCCTGTTGGTCACAAGCAGTCACTATACTAATATATTAAATAAACACATTCCTTATTTAGTAGATGCTAAAGCAGCATGTTCTAATGCTACTTTACTCGCTAGCTACTTATTTGGGTGGGGGTCCAAAAATAACCTGAGAGGGGCCCCAGAAACAATAAAGCAGCTCCTGTGCACACTGCTGGTGCCAACAAAGCCGTCACCTAAGTGCTCAGAGAAAGCTGCAGCCAATAGCAATGCAAATTTTGTGTAAATGCAAACACTGTGTCAAACATCTACAGATATGCTTCAGGTGCTGCTCCTCAAGTCTCTGTCTTTGTTTTCATATCTGGAATTCCGAAAACCAACAGAGTGAAAACTCCACACTCAGTGTAAGGTTTCAACTTGCCTTCCGCACGAGTATTAACGGCTACACTAACAAAATACAAAAGTGGTATTTTATTCACATTTTATTCAAATTTAGTAGTTTTCACAGATCTCCTCTTGCCCTTCGTGGAAGATACAGACACGTGTATACAGGAGAGTAATTTGTGGGGTCTAAGTGCAGGGTCAGGCAACATCCAGCATCCCTGCAGCAGTTTTTGGGGGTTAGGGGTCTTGCCCAACAGAGATATGATTACTCTACTTGAAGCTAACATAGGCACATATCTCAAACCCCTGAACCCCCTCCGAATAAAGTCCAGGAATTAGGTTAAGTGAAATTCAAGACAAAATCTCACCATCTTTCTCTTTGACTCCGAGTAGCATCACCACGGTACATAGGAGAAAGAGGGCGGCTATCACACCGGCAGCAATCATGTACAGCTCCTTCTGATTGGGGGAAAATACAGGACACACTGCTCAGCCTTGCAACTCATTAACAGGTCTCCTCACAAGTCATCCTTCCTACAATCATTTTATACTAAATTAAAAAAAAACAGCTCCAGATTCACAGATATTCAGCCAGGGTTATAGGAACCGGGGGGGGGTGCATGTTCCCCCCCAAATATTTAATTTGATTTTATTCACCCCCCCAAACCATTGTATTTAAATTACTTAGTTGTGTCCCCTCCAATATCAAACTCACTCTTACACTGCTGTATTCATCACTTAGGTTACTTTAAACTAAAGATCTAACTTTTATTTCCTCTTTTGTAAAAATGTGTGATATTTTGTATTCACTGCTGCATAGTGGGTCATTGTGATTTCATACCAGAAATACTGACTGGGCAACTTTCAGCCAAGGCCTCAAGATTCAGCATCTGAGGAAAATAATTCTTCCCCAAAATCCAGAAAACTGGGTGAATTATTTGCACTAAAACACTGCCAGTCTGTAAACGGTCTCCTGTGGACACATGCTGTTCTTTCTATATCTTTATCTAGATTCCCAAAAAAAACATGCTAATATTAAACCTTGTTCAATCTTCATATTTCTCTTGTACAAAAAAGCATCAAAAATAGATAGAATTTTACTCTCTCCTGACTGTTCATCGGTCAAATACAGATGCATAAAAATACATCACTATTCTCCATGGTTACGGTATGTGTGACAGCATTATGGGGTGGAATTCACCCGGGGCTTTCTGTATGGTCAGGAAGTAATGAAACCCCTTGAAGAAGGGGCAAGACGGATTGCAAGGGCTATCTGAGATGATAATTATGCAGACGTGTTTGTTTTTCTTTCATTTTGATCTAAGTTAGGGATCAAAAAGAGGGAATCGCTGAGATGTCATTTGGAGTATTACATTTGTGGTTCCTGTCTCCCAAAAGGCAGCATTTTAATAATTTCTGTGGCCTAAATGCTTCAAGGCTTTAATTGATTGGATGGTACCATGGGAACTAAAAGTAAATGAAATTAAGCTTCCCCTTACCACGTATGACAGGATGTCCAGAGAAGGTGACAGGCTCTTGCCGATCTGCGTGACCAGCTCTGCGGCAGTCCCGTTTCCCAGCTGAGCAGCACCGAGGCTTTGGTTGCGGCAGTGTTTGAGTGTGTGGGCATTAGCCACGATTTGCCCCTGGATGGCAGCCCCCATTAGGGTTCCCAGGACCTCCATCGTCATCCCTGTGGGCACAGATTGCGTGTGAGGATATCTCTGCAGCTGTGATAGGTGTCGGTCATAATCTCCAGTTCAAATAGTTTAAATTAGTGATATATGTGATTCTGCTGCCTGTGATGGAGTTTCCACTCAAAAATTTAATTACTGTTAAAGCGTGCAACTTCTTTTTCCCTTTGATGGCTTTACCTATCGATCTTGCATTTTCCAACCTATGTATTGATTAATTCTAAAGGTGGATGCCAAGAGCTTATTAAAGTGACTCAAGTGACGACCCCCCCCCCCCCCCCCCCCCCCACGGACGCCCCCGTGGACCACTGGGAGGTGCGGTGGCGGGCTCGCCTCGTTCTCCGTGGGTGCTGCAAGGGGGGGGGCGGGGGGGGAGAGAGGGTAGACGCCGAGGGGGAGG
>JAAGVU020000039.1:15067882-15089283 GCA_011763525.2 Mormyrus iriodes
TTTTGCCAACCGTTTTATTGATTAATTGTAAAGGGGGATGACAACAGCTTATTACAGTGCGTCAAGGGAGGCCCCCCCCCCCCCCCCCCGAGAAGATGGAGCCTCGTGTCATACTGTAGGCTGTGGCTGAGTCCCTCTCTTTCTGCTCGGTGCTCAGGAACATGGTGAGGGCTGAGTACGGCACATGGAAACACTGCAAGGGATAGGGGGGCAATAATCATATGATCAGAGTCCGGCACTCCCTGCTAGCTGTCCGCACACTGAAATTTGGCCTTTTGGGGACCTTGTCAGATCAACAACAGCACAAAACTCATCAACCAGGAAGAGTTTCATGCACTTTATGAAGATTGATCACAGTTTTTGTTGAATTTTGTGGCACTTAAATGTATAAAAATGTACATCTCACTAACAGAAAATATTCAAAATCAACTTTTATCCAAGGAATATATTTTAGCAAATTTTTTAATAAAATAGGCCTATACAATTCCTAATGCTATTAGGCAATTTTTTACATGCTTTAAGGTAAGCTTTATTTTCCTGAATATGGCCAGTCTTTCTGCGAAACAATTTATGGTAAAAGTATTCAGGAAGTCCCTTACAGGTCTGGCAGGAGTTTGCACATAGAGGAATCACACATGAATGAATACAAGTGACCATTAATTCACTATGATACACATTTTTGTCTGTTGGCTGAAAACCCCCTTACATTTATATCATACTCAAGCAAAGATCATGTTTAATTTAAACCTGTTAGGTTTGCGTCCTTGCGTTTTAACTACAAACCGAGGCTGCTGTTCTTCTTAATTAGTCAGAGTCCGCGTTTTTGTCATTTACATAACAGTGCAGTCAGCATTGCGGTGAACCAAAATGCCCAAAAGATACCGAAATAAACGAATTTATGAAAGACTTTCCAAGGCTTTTTTTCATCCCAAAATGAAAGGCATGTCATTTGTGGAGAGTTTCTGGACAAGTATTTATAGAATTACATTCGGGTCGCTTTCAGGGAATAACACGACAACATTAAAAAATATTTGATTTTTTTCTCCCCAAAACAAACTGAACTGATTAAACGCACCGTCTGATAAACCCCAACCATATTTCTCAGGTACTTCAAAAAGATGGTGTACAGAGATGGCAAACAGAGTGTATGTTTAGCTTCACACCAGACAATAAGAGACTCTAAAAGTGGAAAGCAGCACTTATCTGCTGTCAAGGCTTTTGACCGTGCAGGCCGCCCGTTTACCAAGTTGTCGGAATGACATGTCATTTACTGCACGCTGCACTGTGGTTTCTCTGTGCCCCATACAGCAAAACACATGTGAAGGACACCGAAACGGAAAGGAAATGATAGCCCTTGAATGGACCTTGCGGGCTGAGAACAAAAAGCGATGATTGAGCCATTTTCAAAACAGTTATTTTAGAATCTGCACCGCGGAACACGGCTGCCAGTGTGATTACCCCGTATTTAAACATCTTTGGCGTAACTAATGTAGAACACACATCTCAAAAAGTGAGAAACCTATGCTAAAAGTTTGAAAAGTATGTATGGATAGTTGAACGAAAAGCCCAAAAGTATGACCACTTAATGTCACCAGTGACAAATTGTAAAACAAAAACACAAAAATCCGAAAGAAATTAAATACATCTAGTAGGTATTTCAGAAGTTTTTTTTTCTTTTTTTAGTAAACCCCAAGTCTTCCACAAATTCAGAATGTCATACTGACTTCAGTATCTCAGGCCCCACAGTCCAGAAAGGCTTTGAGTATGTTAGCAGAGATGACATGAGATTCTCGTTCACCTACCGTAATGAGGGTCTGGTAGATGCAGTAGAAGCCAAGGTACCAGATGAACCTCCCACTGAGAAAGGGGGGAACGTACCAGAGGCAGAAGTAGGAGATCACCACAAAGGGGGTACTGGCCACCATCCTGTCATTAAGGGGGTGAAGAGGGCAAGATGTCAGCCAACAGTCTCATCCCAGTCAAAAGGGAGATTTCGAACATTCTCAACCAACAGACTTATTAGTTAAAGCAAAGAGGTGTATTAATTACCAGTGTCAGTCAGGGTCAAGGTAAAGTTAAAAGTTTGTAAGCTGCCATGCCTAATAGATATCAATAAGCAGTAAGAGTGCAAAGAATGTCAGAGAAAGTATTGCACGCAATTTTAAAGTAAATAAATAGAAATGAATAGTACTGTACTGTGGGCTACGCAATAAGTCATATAATGTGTTCTGTGCATCCATTTAATATAATATATACTTTATTAAATATAGGGGGAAATTTATCCACATACTTCAGCAAAAACCCATCAGTAAGACTGGTTCCTCCTAGGGAGTTTTTCCTTGCTCATTGGGGGCTTTGGGTAGGGATACTGTAAAGTGCCTTGTGTCAATGTCATGTTGTGAAAATGCCCTATACAAATAAAACTGAATTGAATTGAAAATGAGTGAATATAAGCCAACTCAGTCACCTGTCCCTAAAAAAAAAACTCAACATGCTTCACTTTTATTTCTCAATCCCCTGAGGTCACCCCTGGCGTCAGTGCCAGATCCCATTTATGGCCCTTCCCAAGGCTCTGGGCTTCCGTCTTCCTCTGTGTTTCCCTTGTGCTAGCACCGAAATGCCTTTTTTCCCATTGCTCTCCACTGTTTTGTTTGTTTGGTTAAACTACCTCCATCCCTGTATCCAAATAAAGCCCCCATTCAATCCTCCAATGCATATCGCATGGTTCTGTTTGCTGTATCAAAGGGTTGTACTATATCCACAGATGCAGTCACATGCAGATGGAAATGCATGAATTACATGTGGATATGATGTCTTGAATGTGCCGGCATGTTCGTTAGTCAGATGTGCGGCAGCCACTCCGAGTCAGCGGCAGTTGCAGCCCGATCACCGAAATATCCAAAGCATGCTGGAGAAAACCCACAGGACGGCGCATTTTCCTCCCGTCAGGATGTGGCGAGGTGTGCCGCCCGTGGTGATTTATGGGTGGTGAGCCTCCTGTGCCATTATGGTCGCCAAGAGAAGCCGCTCCCTTCACAGAGAGTGACACCGGGAGTCCGACACCGCCCTATGCGCATTCCAAAACAGGGGCCCAAACACTTGCGCAAAATAACGCTCTGAAACATCAGCCTGTCTTGTCTCGTCCATCGTTTCTAGGAAGCAGGAGGTAGCTTGCTCAGCACCTGGTCTTCATGTCCGAGTTTGACTCTAAGAGCTAAGGTCAGAAATCTATGAGGTCAATCCGAGTTGTAATGCCCTGTTTGTGTGCCTGACACCACACTCTCCCGACCTGCCCTGTTGTATTTCATTGGGCTGCATTTTAGACTCAGTGCGGACAACCAGTTCTGGCATCATCCGGACCTGCTTTTCCACCGCTCTTCCAGAGCCTGCCAGCCTCGCGCTACATGGTGGCCAATTGTCCTCTGTACAAAGAGCAATGCAGCTCACATTGTGGTCCAGTCAAGAAGGCCATTGGCTGGCTGTGTACACAGGCCTCTTCCAGCAGGGGCATTGGAATATTCTGTAGGATGGTTCACAGGACCAGTGCCATTATGACAGGAAACAAAGGCTTAACCTTCTAGAAGTACATCTGGCTGCATACAATGTAAGAAGTCAGCAGTTCCCCATAATGGGAGTCTGGCTGTCTAGAGTGTGACGCTTGTTTTAAAACAAGCTACAGCATCTATCTATGCCCAGCTCCAGCCTGACGTTTGATACTGTTTTGAATGATGTCCGTTGGTGTGTGAGCTTCCGGCAAAAACAGTAACCTATGTAACACATTTCATCCTGTGTCTGACAGGTTCCGTGTGGCTGTGTGTGTGTGTGTGTGTGTGTGTGTGTGTGTGACTGGTTTGTGGCTCAGTGGATTAGAATGCTGTGCCAATGATCAGAAGACTGCCAGTTGGGCCCTTAAGCAAGGCCCTTAAAGCCATGTTTTCTCAAAATGTACATTTGCTAAATAAACGAAATGTAAATGTATGTGCTTGATTGTTCCTCCCACAGTCCAAAGACAGTTGGGCTAACTGGCATATATAATCTACACAATATGTGTATGACTTTACATGTAGCATGTCCAGGATGTACCCCAGCTGTGTGCTCCATGCCACCTGGGATAGGCTTTGGGTCCCCTGTGACCCAGACTGGGATTAGCAGCTGGAAGTTGGATGGTAATTTTTTTCTCGATTATTTGGGTGGGGGTCAGTAATGAGTGGCCGGAAGTAGAAGAGGCTGTGATGCTTCCCAGTCACTCCAGACACTGCCGGCTGACTACAAACACGAACGACTTCCTGTGTGTGGCCATGCTGCCACACATCAGTCACAAGGGTCATTACTACACTTCCTCCTAGACTGTGATTTGGAAAAGAGCAGAGGAAAATCCAGGGAGGGTCTCGGTTTCTCACGGTGATGATAAAAACTCATTACTGTGAGTAATGATTGGCTGTGTTTCCTCCCCAGGCAGTATAATGAAGGAGGTAAACTGGTGCTGACACCCTTTGTAACTTCTTGCTTCCACAGTGTGGAATGTTGGCTTGGGTTTATCACATGACATCTCTCGGGCTTCGCCATAATGAACCTCATTTAGAGACGTTTCTCCTGCTCTCCACGTCTGATTTCAACTCCCTCTGATGCTCGGGTTACATCGAAATGTCTTGGCTCAGTATGATTATCCCTGCTTGAGGTTTATCTGCAGACAGATGACGTTTTTCGCCATATCAGCCTGCTCCCATCCGACTAAAAAAACACATGGGATTTTTTTTTCATGATCTCCTGTTTCTTTATTGACTTTCTCTGGAATGAAGCTGTCTGCTGCTCCACACATCTGGCTTTCTTATTCTTATCCTTTGCAACCTTTGCTCTCAACAAAACAAATACATTTTTTATTATTTTCATTAATTTATTTATAAGACTACTTTTTTCCTTGTGCAAGTGAGAAAAGCTTGGGGTGAGACAGCAGTGTCAGTCAGCATCTTCTGAGCTATTCGGGTCAAGGGCCCTTGCACAAGGGCCCAATGATGATATGATTACTGTTCATCACTGGGATTCAAACCAGCAACCTGCCATACAAAGGCACAGATCCATAACTCACTGAGCCTTATATCATCCTTTTTCACTTGCCGTTATTCATAATAACAGGTTAAAAGCCACTAGAGGCTTCTGGATCTGAGAGCACATACCAAGGCATAAGCCTTCCAATCTTTGTCCATCTGCTCTTGCTGATGAAGAAGCCGATGATAGGATCACACACAGCACCCCAAGCCTTCCCAAAGAAGAGCACCACGGAGGCCTGGAACGGGTGAATCTAAAAGAGACAAATGTGGTAACTTCAAAATGCATCTTTGTGTTATGCAGATAAAAATGTGTTCAGAATCTCAGAGAGTCTCTTTAATGGTGAATAACATTCATCTGGACACTGCATTGAGCATTCATCCGGGTGAGCATTGCATATTCATCTGGATGCTGCATGGAACATTAATCCAGATGCTGCATTGGACAGTCATCTGGATGCTGTACTGAACATTCATTCAAGTGCTGCATTGAACGTACATCTGGATGCTGCACTGCATGTTCATCCGGGTGCTGCATGGACCATTAATTCAGTAGCTGCACTGAATGTACTTCTGGATGCTGCATTAAACATTCATTCGGGTACTGCGTTGAAATTTGTTCGAATGCTGCATTGAACATTCATTTGGGTACTGCATTGAAATTCACCTGGATGCTGCATTGAACATTCATTCAGGTGCTACACTGAATGTACGTCTGGATGCTGCATCGAACATTCATCCGGATGCTGCATTGAAATTCATCTGGATGCTGCACTGACTCTGGGCCAGAATGAAATTCTGGAGTCTTACCTGGGCAACATCCAGCAGGTAGATCTGCAGGAAAAATCCAGTGGCGCTCCCAGCTATCTGGATGGGAGCCCCTCCTATGGCAAAACACAGCTTGCTAAACACCGATAGTTTTTGATCAGGGCTCACCTGGAAGAAGAAGAAGAAGAAGAAGAAGAAGAAGAAGAAGAAGAAGAAGAAGAAGAAGACATTTTCAAATACAAGGGAAATTAAACAAAAGTAAAAGAATCTATGCACTTCACTAACTTGCTGAGACAATTAAAAAAAAAAAATACATTAAAAGAGATCTTCAACAGTGAAGACATAAAGATGCTTGTAGCATGGGGATTCTGGGATATCTCTGAGTGAAGGACTTTTGTCTTCCAGCATAAAGATATAATACTCAAACTTTGTGAACTGGATCTAAAGCGAATCTGGCAGTTGTTTTAGTTCCACTCCAGCAATAAGCAGAGCCATATCGATCCTCCTAAAGCAATTAATTAAAATCACAGATAGAGCCGATCCACCCGGCTACCTTTTCCACTACCCTACAGCACAGATCACTGTAGAAATGACCCAGTCTCTGATTTCAGCTCTCAGACATCCATCCATGCATCCTCTAGGTTGGAGGACCTGCCACAGACCCCCAGGCTAGCCCACTGTCCTTCTAACCACATTCAGAAAGTACATTGCTGTAGGTCCTGTGATTTTAAAAACTGCAGCACATTAATGTTTGCACAGTCTTTCAAAGCCGCCGAGTCAGAGAGGAGGCCCCATCGTGGCGCAAAGCGGCCTCTTTCATTTGGGTGCAGGGATTTCTTTACCGCGACCGGTCTGTGCTAAAAATACCCCATGTCAATGGTGGAGGGACAGAAGCCTTTTTCACACATTAAAATGCGGTCGGGCTGGTGCCCCGAAAACACGCATGCACTTTCAAAAGAGGAAAACTATGATTACATTCGAAGCATAATATTTAAAAAGCTCTGAAATTAAAAGGGTGGAGATGCATCCATCAGTTGCCATGTTACAATGACCCGATATATATTTGAGTGGCTGTTTATTTAATGTTTGCTATTTTTTTCGATTCTTAGTGGCGGCGCCAGTGCCTTTGATTGAAGCTATGACACGGAAATCCTGATGGTGACTGTGTGATACAGCAGATCTCCCATTCAATGACTCAGTAATTAAGTTTATTACTTTGTTTAATCATTCAAGACTTCCAGAAATACAACAATCACAGCCTTCTATAAAAGCTTAATTATTTTAAAAAGTGTAAATAAATAATAGCTATACATGTGTGGTTTATGGAAGCATTTTTAATATATTAATACTTATCATTTGTCTTTCTTTACAAAAAATGTATGAAACAATTATGGTTATTTAGTTACTGCATAAATACACAATTTAATCATTTAAATTTGCCTTATTTCAAGACCACTGTAATAAATATTTCAGTTTAACCTCCAAAATGATATCCCATATTCCAAGTTCACAAGCAGAGGCCTAGTTAGAAACACCTGGGCTCTGTAACGAGGCGTCACATTGGGCCCCCTCAGTAAATTTTGCAGACCGGGGGGGCGATGGGGGATGGGGGGTTTTGCGGAGTCAGCATCCCCCTCAGTAGACTGGGCCGACCAGGCCCCCTATTAAGTGTTCGGCCCCAAGTATCTGGGTATCCAAGCCCCTCCGATGCCCCCCCTTCACAAGTGCCAACATTCAATAAACCAGATGGAAAATGACTTTACCTCTAAATGAATAATAAAGGATTGAACAGCAATCAAAGTCTCCGACTGAAATCTTCCTTTGAAGTGATGGGTGGAGAAAACATCTGGGTAATGGTATTATTTACAAGCTCCTATCCAGTCCGGAATAAACAGGAAATGGCTCCTTCTTTACACACAAAAGTTAATATTATAACTATGTAGATAATGACAGCGAAAACATACGTGCTTTAGCAAGAATTTGTCATTCATATTTGTCTTTATATATGTTTATCTCAAAATCTACGGAACACAGAAAATTCCAGGGAAACTAACATATCTAAGAGTCATTTATTCATCCTCGTAAGCCAAGTTACTTATCTTTCTAGCAGGTAACAGGGAAACCCAAAAACGTTGAGAGCATCTTCACAAAAACTCCCAAGTCAGGTGATATACGGTACGTTTCATGAAGAATACGTTCAAAATCTAATCCAAAATATTTTGTCACTCTTCGAAGTGTCCGCAGATTAGATTTTGACCGCTAGGGGGTGCCACTTACAGTGACTCGCGTTTACAGCGACTTACCTGAGGTGCGCATGAATTCAACATCTTTTTTCACCATCTATGGGCCATTTTAACCTTAAACTGATATTTCATTTAAAATCGATTTATTCACACATATTTTATTTTTGCTTGTTTGGAATGTTCTATCAAGTAGAATGCATAATGTGTGACACATAATTAAAATAAAAATATGTAGAAAAAATATGCCGCCCATTTATATACATAAAAAACGTTAGTTAGGTAACTCTTTGATTAAATCCAAACCATTTCATTCATTTTCTCAATTAGCAATACTTAGAACAGTATGGATATATATATATATATATATATATATATATATATATATATATATATATATATATATAAAACCTGTCTTCTTACTGACCAGTTTACATCAATTACATTTTTTTCTTGAGAAAATGCCTGTCCGTGCTAGACTGCAGAACATGTCGCGAAACCAATAACTACATACTCAGCTTTATAATTACAATCGTATAAAGTACAGTATGTGAAAATTTGACCTAACTACGTGTCAATTCCTCTACACCTCAAAAATTAAGTAGCTTCAATTCAGATATTTCGGAATGGGTTTCTGGCGAACCTCATCAAAATTTAAGAATTTTGATGCACAATGAACTGTAAATATTAAAATCAGAAAGGTCGGGTAGAAACATCCACATTTACATTCATTTTATTTGCCAAAATTTCTGTTTAAAGCGACGTACAAATAGCACATTACAAACATTTGACTTGTCAAGTCGATTCGGTATAAGCGCAGTTAGGCGAATAATCATAAACGAACATGTCCACCTTCAGTTTCTATGTGTAATATGACAGTATGTCATATTTTTTGATAAGTAGACATTTCGTTGTTTTATTCATTATATACTTTACATCACTTACACTTTACTGATAATTTTGTAGACGTATCTGAGCACTTAATGCTGAGGAACACGAGTCAGTTTCCTTTTGGGATCAATAAAGTATATCATCTATCTATCTATCTATCTATCTATCTATCTATCTATCTATCCACATCAACGTTTACAATTAACATACAGTTAAGTCAAATAAATAAATTAAACCCGCATTTCTGCATTATAATTTGGGGTATAATCCATAGTTAAAACACAATGTTAAGAATATTTATAATACTATTATATAGGTCTATTAGATTATTTCACCGACTTAAATCCAGACTCATCGACACTTTATTAACATCTCCCCGCACGACATGCGTTCAAAACACGAAAAATGGCAAATCTCAGAAACACGGGTAACAGTAAAGATGAGAAGGCAGCCTAACCTGGTGGTGGACTTTGCTGAGGAGTGAGTCAGGGTTTTTGAAGAGCCCGGCCGTGGAGCTCTCCATCGCTCTCTCACCCTTGGCCATCGCGGTGACTGAGTGCGACTTTCCCGCAATTGCTAGTGCCATTTACATGCTGCTGTGAGGATTGGATGGGGGCCAGAATGGGAGGACGGCATCAAAACGAATTCTCTAATAAACAGGTTTGTCAGTCCTCCATTCCTCGGCTAATTACTCTCTGTACAAATCCCTCAAGATGTTCCTCCCATTTATGAGATCACTCCATGAAGTTCAGTGCAAGGGTTTTTCCCAGATACTAAATCACTAGACTTATGTCATAATTTAACACATATTTCTAAACAATACAGTTGTTAAAGGCATCTGTATATTATAAACTGCCTGTCCAGTTTTAGCCCTGCGCTGTCTTCGTTTCATGATACATCAAGAAAAATATCAGAATTCCCCTTACCTGGCTGTTAGTGGCTGTGCAGGATGTTTTATGCTGTGTTTGGCGATCCCCGCAGAAGCGTGCGAGACTGCGGAGGTTTGACAACGCAGCTCAACTCGAACCTGCCTCAGGATGTAATCTGCGCCCCCTCGCGTTAGAAAGGCGTCGCGACGTCTTACGGGACGGTGACAGCTATGGGAAATACCCACCATTTCTGTTCAGAAGCGCATCAACATTGATTTCACACAGATTATTTCTAAATTTAAAGCTGCGGCTGGCAAAAAAAAATGCAATGTGCATTTTGTAATGGGTTCTTAATCAATGTTTTGTTACTATGTTACTGTTAGTAATATAATTCTGTGATTGAGAAAGGTATTGGGGAATGTATGAAATGCTGCGTGATGAGTTAAGGTAGAATAATATGCTGGCTTGGCCTTTGTTAAGTGCTATAGCAGTTCCTGAGAAAACAGGAGTGTCGCATATCTGCATTCCTCAGGCATGAGCTGCAAATACCTGTCGATACCTTTAGAGTAATTATGTCTCTTAAGCTTCCCATCTTGCTGGGCCTGCAGAATAAATGGTGCATTATTGCCGTATAACCCCACACAACGGCTGGGGAAGCCCTTCGGGCCTTTGCACATTACGTTTGGCATCAGCATGTATGTGGGGTGCATCAAGATTATAATATTCCCATAGCAGCTTTGTTGGACAAGTATTAACCCCGATAAGTGCAGTAGACAAACAGACATTGCTTTTCTATTCATAGGTGACATCTGTCCATCCATCCTGGATAATGTCATGGGGCAGGGGCTCCTAGATACTGTTTTTTATATATAAAGGGTGACATTTTCATTCTAAACAATGGAATGTGCACCTTTAAGTTTCTGTATTGGAATATCTGCCTTGGATTGAAATTTAAATTGAAGCTCAAAATTCCCTGGTATCTGCTGTCTGATGTGTAACACCATTGTCATTTTCTTTTTATGTTGTTTTTATGTGTCATATTTCCTTGTTGCACTATTACGTTCTCTGTCACAAAAGACACTTTATAGTATAACCTTTGAGAACTATAAACATATCAATAGAAGCAATATGTCATAATAAGTAATGACATAAATATGTCTAAGTCAAATGATTGTTCATTTTCAGTGTTGAATGTCACTATAATACTACACTACTATAATACTATAGTAATCCACTATATTTTTATAATGAGATAACGATCAGTCGCCTCTGAAAGTAACGTTTCGGGAGAATGCTGTAAAGCACTCTGTTATTTGCATCTTCACAAACTATATTTATAAAGTAATATGGGAATTTCTGCAGACAGTGCATAGATTTAGTGTATTGAAATTTCAGTAGTACTAATTTTTGTTTGCTCAAGAACCAGCTATATTCAAACCACACACTGTAATATTTGTCTCTAGGGTGAAGAGGTGCTTTGTGAATGGATCAAAAGCCAGCTAGTTTCTGTGAACCCAACGGACACTTAACACTCTAATAGAGCGTTTTATTGACATTTCAGACATCCAGTCCATGACCTCAAAACGTCATTTTTCCAGTCCCATGTAATTACATTAAGAGAAGAATTTGACTCACACGACAAAACCCATGAAATGAATATAAACAAATTCACATTTGTAAAAAAAATAGATTAAGGGAATTTTAGAATGAGCTATTTCTTCTCTTGTTGGTATTAATATAACTTTACAAGATGGGAATGTGTCTTACTCAGAAACAGTCTGGCAAAAATCCAAAGTGCCACCTAGTCAAGAAACGAGACAGTTGTCTGCTTGTAGTTTGGATTCTGTCATGATGGTTTGAACACCTTCATTTCCTTCCTCTATCTGGAATTCTTGCTGAAATTTGCCTCCAGGATTGGCACTATGTTCTGCCTGAGGAATGTACACCTATCCAGGCCTGAATAGAGACGGCATATAATAAAGTTCAGCCCTTAACGTTAATGGGTATGCATTAGAGGCACTGAGAAAGAAACCCAATACTACGGTCCATGCAGCTGAAAAAGCATTTATTGCAGCAAATAATAAAATAAATTAACTGATAATACATATGCATGTATTTTTCTTGAACTATAAAACCATTTAAGGCTTAACTGCATGTATAATGAAATTTCAAGTTCCGCCAATATATTTGCATGAAAACGGTTTCATATAAAATTTTTGAGCCAGATATACCAGATATATATTATTAAAACATCCACAAATATTAAGCAAAAGTTCACAAAGTAAACAGGCTGAAAACCAGAATGGAGATGATGTAGTTTATTATTATCCTTCAGTAATGATGATTAATCTGAGCATGTTTCTTCACTGTTTTCCGGAAAGAATGTAAGGGTGACTGCAATAGAAGCTACATAACTAGTGAAGTGTGACCTTTAGGCAGCTAACTTTGCCCGTGTCGTTGTTAGTGTGTATTGTTTTCCTCCGTGGAATAACAGTCTTGAACAGAAACTCCGTAATATAATCAAGTTTAAACTGAAATTAACGTTTCAACTGCAAACTTCCAGGAAAGTCAGAATTTCACCTATATATTCAGGCAGTTTGGGAAATTTGAGGCTTGAAAAGTCTTGTCAGGGATTATAGTATGCAGTCAGTCACCTGGTTGTTTAACCTACTGGTTGTTTTATTGGGTCCAATTAGGTTCTCACAAAGCTAACCTATGAAGGTGCCCATGATCAGAAGGTCATTGGTTTAAATCCCATGGTTGGCAAATTGATGCCACCATTGGGATCTGGAGCAAGGTCCTTAATCCCCAACTGCTCCAGGGACTCTCTGACCATGCCTCCCCAAAAGCAAGTATGTCTACTAAATCAATGAAATGTAAATGTAAGAAGTGTTAGTAAGAAGTTAGCACAGCAAAATCTCGACCCTGGCCTTTGAAGCCTCCTATATTCCGTCAGCACAATAAAGACAGTGAACGTCGTTTTGCATGAATACTCTATAGTACATACAGGCAGTCTGTCGAAGCTTCCTGCTTGTGTGCATATCAAATAAGTGGAAGAGTCGGTATTCTGCATACAAAGTGTTTGTGCGCGAGCTGGTAAACAGGTGTCAGGGTGCCCGCTTGCTGCAGAGGGCCGTGGCAGTTTGCAGTGTTGCTACAGTGCGCTGCCGGTCTTTGGTCTCCTCAGTTAGCGCTGTCAGATGGGGACAGCAGGGGCCGCTGGACAATAACGGCATTGCTCAGGTCGGCCTCCTGCAAGCTCAGGTCTGGCTGTCTCAGCTCACGGAAGGGAAGTGATGTTGTGAGGATGAAGGGTGAGCCGGAGCCCTCTGACTGCTGCACGAAATCCCGCACGTCGCTGATCCTGGAAGGCCACAAAAACAGCGGCTACCTCAACAGCTATACTCTATTTACGTACCTGACAACAACTACAGTATAATAACTCTTTTAACATAAATTCCATACTCCATACAAAGGCATAGGAGAGAGTTTGATATTGGGGGGATGCAGTTTCAAAATTTAATGCAAAGGTCTATTTATTGGGAGGGATGAATATATTGGACTGTATTTGTCCCTCCCTGTTCCCCTGGTTCCTATGCCCAGACTCCGTAGATCCAACCATCCAACATTCGTTCATCCATCTATCCATACATTCATCCACCCATCCGTCCTTCCATCTACCCTGTAACCATTTACCCTGTAATGTTGAGGGTGGGCATGGAGCCTTTACATGCTACCTTTATACATGAATTATTTACAGACAAAAACAGCTGGCACCTTTGTTATATAAAAATATTTCAATACATACATAATTAGTATTTATTATAATGATGCTTATATATTTAATATCCATCCATCAACTTTCTGTAACCGTTTGTCCTGCTCACGATTGTGGGGGGTCCAGAGCCTATCCCGGAGGCTACAGGCACAAGGGAACAACCCAGGATGGGACACCAACGCACTGCAGGGCACAATCACACACCATTCACTCACACAGGCACACCTACGGGCAATTTGGTAAGGCCAATTAACTTCAGCATGTTTTTGGACTGTGGGGGGAATCTGGAGTACGCGGAGGAAACCCCACGATGACACGGGGAGAACATGCAAATTCCATACACATGGAGCCATGGCAGAGAATCGAACCTTGGTCCCAGAGGTTTGACACAATAGTTCCTTAATATCCATCCATCCATCCATTTTCTATAACCGCTTATTCCATATGGGTCGCGGGGGGTCCGGAGCCTATCCCGGAGGCTGTGGGCGCAAGGCAGGGAACAACCCAGGATGGGGCGCCAACCCATCGCTGGGCACAGTCACACACCAGTCACACACACATGCATACCTATGAGCAATTTGGCAACTCCAATCAGCCTTGGCATGTTTTTGGACTGTGGGGGGAAACCGGAGTACGCGGAGGAAACCCCACGATGACACGGGGAGAACATGCAAATTCCATACACATGGAGCCATGGCAGAGACTCGAACCTTGGTCCCAGAGGTTTGACACAATAGTTCCTTAATATGCAAATGGATTTTAATAGTTTCCTTTCCCAAGAATAAGGTCCTACCCAATTTGTAAAACAATGCAATTTTAAATGCCACTGAAGTATGATTCCCTGAAATTTCTCACTTGGGGGGCATCCACATTACTGTCTCATGTCACATGATTCCACTTCCCTCACCTGTGAGAAAGGTTAAATTTCTGTACCAGTCGCCTCCCGTCCGCCAGCCAGATCTGAAGGCTGGTGACAGGCTGAGTGTCATTCACGGACACTGATGGCACAGTGGGGGCGCTGTCCTCTTTGTGTATGGACGGAGACCTGGCTATTATCCTGGGTGCCACGCTACATGAATGAAAGATGTTGAACAAATTATCAAGACTTATATGGTTTTAAACATGGCATATATGAGGCTTTGTGGTAAAAATGCCATTCCAACAGCTTTCACAACTAGGGATTTAACAGAAAAATGTGAACCGATTTCGAAATTAAATTCCATCCATTCCGATTTTGTTTTTGGCTCCTTACTTAAGACTACAAAGGGAGGGGGGACTTTGATGATCTCAGTATTGTTTTTACAGGTACTGGTTTGGTTCACGTCATGATACAGAATGATTCCGGTTTGCCGATGACTCACAATAGTGGTTTGGAGCCAGTGGCTGGGCTCTCTGTATTTCTAAGTGACAAACCCAAATCAACAGGCAAACAGAGGGATACAAAACACAGTGATGATTTAATCTAATCAATGACTAATTTAATAAAGGACAAATTTTAACAGAGGCTAAATATGAGCGTCATCATTAGCTGGTTAGGCCTTTTGCTCAGTAGCCAAATGTGCGAAAATGTGAAATAAGACTCTAAGTGCTAAATGTTTAGGGGTGTACATATCACTGGCATAAGTGAGAGACAGCTGAGATTCGGTTTAGTGCTGTTTAATTTACACAAGTGCATCCCTCTCAGAACAAAATAAGGGCTTTTGGGGACACCTAGTGGTCATGTTCAGTACAGGCAAAACAATTTTAAAACCAGAATCCCAGAGCAGATCAAAGTACTAGGCCTCACCTGCCCAGTCGGTAGCCTCGGCCACTGAAGGGGTGGAAACTCTTCTTCCTTGGCACATACATCTCTTCCTTCAAGTCTTCTACATTCACTTCCAGTTCCTCTTCCTCTGCTGAGTTTTCCAGCTCTGGTGGCAGCTCCCTTTGTGTGTGTGAGACATTAGGATCTAGCTTACACTTTGTGAATAAATATACTATATGGAAAAAAGTATTGGCACACCTGGCATTACATCTACAGGAACTTTTATGACATCTCATTCCAAATCCACAGGCATCAAAGTGGAGTTGGTCCCTCCTTTGCAGCTATAACAGCTGCCACTCTTCTGTGAAGGTTTTCCACAAGATTTTGGAGTGTATCTGTAGGCCCATTTTGCCCATTCATCAAGAAAATCATTTGTGAGGTCAGGCACTGATGTTGCATGTGAAGGCCTGGCTCACAATCTCTATTTCTAGTTCATCCCAAAGACGTTTGATAGGGTTGAGGCCAGGGCTTTGTGTCGGTCAGTGAAGTTCTTCCACACCAAACTCACCCAACCATGTATTTAGGGACCTTGCTTTGTGCACTGGGGCAGGAGTCATACTGGAACAGAAAAGGGCCTCCCCGAAACTGTTCCCACAAAGTAGGAAGCATAGAATTGTCCTAAATTTTTCGGTATGCTGAAGCATTACTTCAGTGGAACTAAGGCGCCAAGCCCGACCCCTGGAAAACAACCCCATACTGTTATCTCTCCTCCACCAAACTTTACAGATGGCGATAAAGTCAGGCAGGTAACGTTCTCCTGGCATCCACCAAACCCAGACTCGTCCATCAGACTGCCAGACAGAAAAATGTGATTCATCACTCCACAGAACACGTTTCCACTGCTCCAGAGTCCAGTGGTGGTGTGCTTTACACCTCTCCATCCAACATTTGGCATTGCTCTTGGTGATGTGAGGCTTGCGTGCAGCTACTCAGCCATGGAAGCTCATTCCAGTGCACATTTTTTGTGCTGGGGTTAATGCCGGGGGAAGTTTGGAACTCTGCAGTTATTGAGTCAACAGAGCACTGGCGACTTTTATGCACTATGTGCATCAGCACTCAGTGACCCTACTCTGTTATTTTACCTGGTCTGCCACTTCGTGGCTGAGTTTCTGTTGTTCCTAAATGCTTCCACTTTGCAATAATATCACAATATAGATGACTGTGGAATTTCTAGCGGGGAAATAATTTCACAAGCTGACTTATTGCAAAGGCAGCATCCTATAACAGTACCACGCTTGAATTTATCGAGCTGTGAGGTGTGTCCCAATACTTTTGCACATATAGTGTATATTAACCTGCATATATACACACACACACACACACACATTTAATAAGAGACAAATCTGAACAGAGGCGAAATGTGAGCATCATTATGTTTTTGTATGGTTTGGGCGTTTCTAAATGAAAGCACATCAGGATCTAATCTTTAGGTTAATAATCTGCCTATCCATCCATCCATCCTTTTTCAAAATCTGCTTCCCCATTGCTGGGTTGCGATGAGCTTGGAGCCAATCACAGGAAGCACAGGTCACAAAATGTAGGGCAATGTCAAGACACCCATTCACCTGAACTGCATGTATTTGCACCAAGGATGGAATGTGGAGTACCCTGAGGAAACTATGCAAACAGAGAATTACCACACTGGAGGTGCACAATGCTACTCAGCAACCCCTAATATAGAGAAATGGGACATTAATACATCAGTGCCACTCAACAAAGGTTATCAGACATAAGGCCAAGATGAATGAAAATAAAATCACATCAGATGGTTCTCTTTAACTATTAATTTCACCACCATCATTCATTAACCTCTTTGTACAATGTCCACAATGCAGTTTGTAGACATGATTAAAGTAGTCATTACATAATGGAATGTTTGTCATAAAAGTGACAGACAAGTAACAAGTGTCTCATATTTTGTGCGACATTTTAAAGAAAACTATCTTTACTCTCAATACAATGCTACTGTTTTATAAAGACATCATAATATGATAACATATTGTTACCACTTTTTAAAAGCATAATTTTTCAAAAATGCATTTTACATTTATCTTATGATTTTATATACGTCGTCCAAAATTAGTTTTTACAACATGTGCCTAAAAATGTGTCGTAAAAATTTTAATCCTATTTTTGCTTTTACACCTGGTGTACCCCAGCCCTATGCTGCCTGGGATAGGCTCCAAGCCCCCACATAATCTTGACTGGGAGAAGCGGTTTGATGGATGGATTAATATTAAGAGTTTCTTCTATACCCCTTTTCTATGATCCTATCCATATTTTCCATTTTCTCTTTGGAGTATGATCTGCTATGTTGGCAGCGAAGGCTCACTGAAAATCGTATGAACCTTCCCACCACTAGCCAGGATCCACAAATCAAGAAATGAAACAAAGCCGATTTCACGTGAAAACAGTGTCCATTGCATGACCCACCCGCGTTTAATAGCCTCCAGGAACTGCTGATTTTCATCCTCAGCATAGCTGCGAAGGTCCTCGTCGTTCACAGTGAAGCCGTTTTTCCACAGCCGAACCACAATCTCAACCTGAAGCACAGAGACAGTAGGGGCTTCAAATATGATGGCCTGTCGCCTTCCCAAACTGCTTGCCTATACTTTCACTGCCAATACCTACAGAGTGGAAACCTGATACCTTATTTTCTCCCGTGGAGACATTGCCGATCTTCTCGACCTCATCAAGTAGGTCCTCCACGGAGAAACTCCGCCTCATGGGTAAATCCTTGTCACCGTTGACAGCATCATCAACCCTGATCAAAATGGGTTCAAAGTTAATGTCCTCCTCATGCAATATTTTAAGGCTGGTTTTTGTTATTAATTTCAAAGAGTGTGCCTGGCTGTCTCAGTTTGGGTGGTTACATTGACTGCTCCATCTTCATGTTGATGAGGAGTTTACTAACATCCAGTTAAGCGCTGCTGTCAGAGGCATGGGGGCAGAGGCATGAATACCTTGGCAGATTCAGGGGGCACAGCACTTTACAAGGGTCCTTGAATAGATAAACGGGTAGTTGGGAGGGGTGTGGGGTGGCCCTTAATTTCTAGCTATGTCCCTCTGTTATGTAAAATTAGAGACACCACAACCACCTTGATGAGCAGAGAACAGGCCAAAACTCACCAATCCTCATCTTTCCCAGATTCTCTAGGTTCAGTATCTTTCATTTTGTTAGCTCTTTTCCATCTAAAAGAAAATGTGACTTTAATATTTAATATTTAATATTTTTACAAGTACTTGAAACTCCTTAGTTTAACACTTTAACACCAATTATCATTTTCTAAAACCACTGTTTTAATCGTTGTGGGTTATCTGATCAGTTAAAATAACGATTTAACTATGGAAACACTACAACAATCTACACCAGAACATTTACTGATTTTGGATGCATGAGAACAAGTTGAAATCTATAGACATCAAAACACAGGATGATAAAATCCATCAGAACTGTAAAATCATGGAATCTGCTGCCGGGATTGGGATTGGGAAACCTGCTTACGACGTTGAAGAAACACGGACATAATTTTAGAAGGTTTTTTTTTCAGCAAGGTGTACCTCATTGGCTAGAAAAGACAACAAGCACAAAACTGATGGTTAATTCGTCAAAAAATGTCAGATTTATACGGATGTGCCATATTTTACTTGACATTCTTTATATAGCCTATATGTCTCATATAAACTAAACTCTGCTAAAGGCGCTGACACATGAATAAGCCATATCCTCCGCTATGCCAGTGTGCCATTTTTAGCGTTTACGTAGGGTTGCTGTAAAATAGGTTAAAGCGTATTTAATAGGCTACTGGAAATCCTCCGAAATTCATTTAGAAGCGTTTCATTTATAGCTTATATTTAAAAACGTTGATTTATATTCCGTAACTGTAAAGCAGCAGAAAAGCCACTTATATCCATAGTAATAAATATCCGAAGGTAAAATACAAAAAAGAGGTGGAAAAATAACATTCAAATTACACTGTAACTTAAACTAGAGATATCAACAAACAGCACTGTTAACCGTAAACGGTTAAAAACGGAAAAAAATACATCTGATCCCCAAGCAGCAGGAGGCTACACGCAAGGAGTGCGTCAAAATTACATAATAGGGGAGCAAAACGCATGAGCCCCCAGACCACCATCCGCCATCCGTTGAATGTCACGGAACACATTTCCAGCATTTCAGTTTTTATTATTATTTGCAAAATCAGAAAGGTGAGCGCTTACTGGCTTTTGTCTCCCGGTGCGTTATGCAGAAGGGGATGTCGCCTGTCAAGTTTCTGCCGGTGACGTTCCTCCCGCCCCTCGGTGACGTCGCACCGCCTGCGCTCCGAGCTCCCCCAGTCGGTCCAGCTCTGCTTCAATGCGGTCTTTAGGTACACTGAATTACCTCTGCGTTCATGTAATATATGTAATTATATTGGAAATATATTTTCTATATGATATCGATGAAACATATGCATTTGTTCAACGAGTGCTCTGGTATCCATATAAAAAACTGTGTTTTGTGATTAGATTTGTAATTATATTTAGAGATTAGTGATTAAATATTGAACTAAAAAGCCAAAATTATCCAGTACTTATTTTACAGTTGCTGCATTTACATCAAATTACATCAAATTTCAGTATTTTAATTTAGCTTATAATTATAAGCCTATATTCCACATTCCTCTGTGGTTAGTACTGTGGTTTGACACCTATAGGATTGTGGGTTGCTGTGAGTGTGTGGAGGTAGGGTTCCGAAGTCCAAAAAATATGTGGCCACATGAACTGATAACCCTAAATTGTCTTTAATGTGTGACTGTGTTCCCTGTGATGGGCTGGCATCACATGCAAATTGTCCACTGCCCCATGCCCGGTGGTGCCCTGGAGAGGCCCCAGGCCCACCATGACCCAATGTTGGATAAGCAATTATGGAAGATGCTACATTCTACATTATTGTGAATTTTATGGGCTCCCTTTATGATTGATCTGTGGTTCCTGATAGCACTTTGACTACAAAATAGCACAAAATAACTGCATAACCACACAAATGAATCTACATAACTGCACTGTAAACTGGGCTACACTTGCACAAAAAAGAGTACCAGTTTGTACCTTTGCTTGTCACTGGGGCTGTACCCTCAAGGGTCTGCCAATTGTACCCTATAGCTGTAGGTAATTGTACCTTTTAAAGTACAGAAATGGACAATGAGGTACATTTTTGTACCATTCAGGGTACAAATATGTTGTTTGTACCTTGGGGATGTTCCTCATAGTCCATTTCTGTACCATAAAAGATACAATTACCTACAGTTAAAGGACACAATTGGCAGACCCATGAGGGTACAGCCCCAGTGACAAGCAAAGGTACAAACTGGTACCCATTTTTTCTGACAGTGTAACAGTGTATCCCAGTTTGCTTAAATACAAAAACTTCCATTAAATGGATCCAGAACATGATAAACATAGATGGAGAGCAATAGAGATAATAGCTAACCCACAACACTGACAAGCATAACCAGCAGCACTTAGGAGGCTTTCAGAGCCACACTGCTGATGCTTTGCTTATGGTGTGGTACTCTCTACCTTTTCAGCTTCTTGCTCAAGTCAGATGGGGATAGGTGGACAAAGCCCATTTAGATGTTTACATTCTCATGGGTGGCTAGGGTGTCTGGTATTATGTATCTCATTTGTTATGCTTTAGCACTGGCTAACTCCCCTTCCCTGTGATGAGCCTAGAACAGCAGGTAGCCATGATGTATCAGGGTCCTTCTCAGCTGGTGGGTCATGGAACCATTTTCAATGGAATGCGGACTGTGAGGTTTTAAAAACAGATTCTTTTACTGTTGCCCCATTATGCCATAATGAATAATAAAGAATGTGGCTTCTAAGCTGGACGCAATTGGACGCAATTACACACACACACACACACACACACACACACACACACACACACACACTCACCTAAAGGATTATTAGGAACACCTGTTCAATTTCTCATTAATGCAATTATCTAATCAACCAATC
>JAAGVU020000039.1:15089476-15134748 GCA_011763525.2 Mormyrus iriodes
AAGGCAGTTCTGAAGGCGAAAGGGGGTCAAACACCGTATTAGTATGGTGTTCCTAATAATCCTTTAGGTGAGTGCATGTGTATGTATATATATATATATATATGTATGTGTGTGTGTGTGTGTGTGTGTATATATATATATATATATATATATATAAAGAATTATTCAAATAACTATTCAGACACCCCAAGGAATATGTTCCTTTTCCAGAAAAGATGGGTCTTAATGCATTTCTTGATCTGCAACTAGTTGTCTTCCTTTGACCACGTTCATTTGACTCACCATACTCCTGTCTTTCTGTATATCGCCAAAATTCAGAGTTATTTCATATTTCATGTAGCTATGACAACGAGACAGGATCTTCAGTTGAAATGAAACAACAGTCTACAAATGTTTGCTGTAGCCATCTGGCAAAGATATAAGTTTAACACACACACACACACACACACACAAAAGTGTGGATACTGCACAGCTTGTTTAAATACTGCAGTTTAGAGCGGTTACCACAGAATTGCCAGCAATAATATTTATTTAATATATATATTTAATATATAACATTTAAGTGTTTGTTTTGGTCTGTTCAACCAATACTAATCTTCATTGCTTCGATATGTTTAAAAACATAAAAAATATCTACAATATATGGATATTTTCCCAGAGCAACCAATATATGTTATGGCATATTTGATATTCACCCACATTAGTATGATCAATAACAAAAATCACCACAACTGCTGTAATGGCCACTGGCTACCCTTTGCGGACAGCTTGCTCTCACCTACAAAGAGCAAGTTGGGGGAGGTGCACAGATTTCCCCATGGGGTTCAATAAAGTTTCAATTATGATGATGATTATTATTGATAATAACAATAATAATTATGTGTCACCAATGCTAATTATTATTAATTGATTGATTGACTGATTGATCAAAGCTCTAGATTTTTGTACCTACATGAGTATACCTACCAATACGCACATTTAACATTTCCACCAGGTGATATAATTCATAAGTTTATTTCTGGTGCTGTATGTTTAAGGCAGTGTTTTACAGCAGAACTCCAGGGGAGAGCGTTTTGTAGTTTTTAAAAGAAACCAGTCCATCAGTTCGCAGAGATATCTCCGATCACTCATGTTGGAGTGAGAGGAGTCGCTGTCTTGTGGCGCAGAACAACACCTCGTCGACTCTACTTCGGATTACTGTATTCTGTTGACCATTAAGGCAATTCGGCTAGTGATTCAGCTGGGAAGCCGGTCGGCTGAGGCAAAGCGGAAGTGCTGCACAAAAGAGTTTGGCCTGCTGACGGCGGGAGGGAGTAGGAGGAGGAGGGGGAGCGAGAGAAAGAGAAATGGCGCCTCGGCACTGCGCTCACTGAGACAGCGCCGGGCGGAGAGACCGAATCAGCTAGAGTCGAGTCGCAGGGGGGAAGGAGCAGAATAAACACCATGGTGAACACCCGAAAGAGCTCCCAACATGAGCCGCCCAGCCCCTTCATCTCGTCCAGGACCAGGTCGTCCGTCAAGAACAACCCGAACCCAGAGGAGCAGCACCATGTAAGGAGCCGGGTTCGCTCTTATTTATTTTATTTTTAACCCCCCCCCTTCCTTAGCCAGCCACCCAGCGAGCGGCGGCGAAGTGTCCCAGTCTGGCCTGCCACCGACTCTTTTGTTAGCGTCCGCCGGCGGCGTCTGGAGAGCGCCCGGTGGCTCGCGGGCGGCGCGCTGGGGGCTCGCGGGCGGGACGGGCGGCCTCTGTCACCCCCCCACACACTGACATACACACACACACACACACACACAGGTCCGCAAACACAAAAGAACTTAAGTTGCCTTTGATCGACTTTGTTTTGGTCTGGTTTCCTTTGACAGTGTGACACTCCGGGAAGACGCTCGGCTCCGCGCCGCACTCGTCTCCCTTACTCCCGCTTGTTTTTTTAAACCCCCTTTGTGCGAACCGGGGTTTGCGGGCTGGGCCGGCTCGCGAGCTGGGCTCCGGCGTCTCGCCGGCCGGGGAGCCAAGTGCCTAAGAGCCGCTTCTTGCCTCTCTTCCCTCATGACGTCCGTGTCCACGCTGGTGCTCCCCGGCCATGCATGTCGGCGGGTTCGGTTCACCCGGCCGAACCATCTCCCTTTTTGTTTCTTCCTTTTTTTGTTATTTTTTGTTGAAATAAAGGGAAGCAGTGGCCGAGGTGGGGGGAAGGGAAGTCAGCGGAGCCGGAGGACCCCCCTGCTGGCTGTAATCGGACATTGTCTTTAGCCGAGCTAGCCGGCTAATTCCGCTCCCAAACTTCAAATTGGCTGCTAAACTTTTAATTCTTTATTTAATTTTTCGACGGCGAAACCGAAACCCGGCCGTGTCACCGTTACCATGGCCAACTACGCGACGCCCGAGCGCCGCGCCCGAGTCCCTCTCGACGGCCAGTTTAATGTCATAAGATTTGCTGAGAAATACAAAGAAAGGCAAAGCGGCTAACAGCTATGCTAGCCGGCTAACTAGGCTCAATACAAAGTCTCATTCCCGTACTTGCAGCCCCCCTCGAAATGTCAGAATTACCGTAAGTTTCAAAAAAAAAAAAACAACCGACTTTCACCGCAGAGATTCATCTGTTTCTGGATAATTTTTGTAGGTCTATAAATTATGGTTGTCTGTGTGTGTCAGTATACAGTATATATCCCCACACACGTGTACATGTATAATATAGGATAATTACATTGAGATACTTGCTTATTGCGGGTTATAAACATATATTGTGCTATGGTTTACCACAGAATCTGGGGAATAATCGAAGTATGTAAACAGGGTCTGAGTTCCAGACAAAGAGCTGGGGTGGGTGCTCCTGCCTGCTGTGAGGTCTCCTTATCAGCTTGGGGTGGGAGGGGGTGAAACCTGAGGTACTTGTTGGATTGCGGTATGTTTGAGCTTTGTGTTGTCTTTCATGAGTTCATCTTGGACTGTCTTGATTAATTTTAGATAGATAAACAAGGCTTGAGTGAATTGTTCTGAAGTTGGAATGTAGGTTTCCCTGTGTTCTGAGAAACTTAGCATTTTCTTTACTACCTGATTCCTAGATTCTTAAAGTTAGCTTTGTCTGGGATCTGTTACTCTGACAAGGCAAGCTGTAGGCAGAGGTGACAAAGAATATGACTGGGTATTAATGTGTGTATATTATTGGGTGTCTTTTCTGCATGTCAGAATTTGCTTGAGAGGTATCCGCACTGATACTCTGTCAAACTGCTTTATCTTTTGCTCCTCCAGCCAGCAGGTGGCACAAATGTTTCAATGTTTTAAAAGTTCACTTATGAACTTAAGTAGTCTCTCTATCCATACCTTGAGTATGTCTGTCTCAGTGGGTAGCACTATTGCCTTGCATCTCCAGGGTTGGGGGTTTCAATTCCACTTCAGCTTCAGTGTGTGGAGTCAGTATGTTCTACCAGTGTTGCACAGGTTTCTTCTGGGTACTCTGATTTCCTCCTACAGTCCAAAGATATGCAGTTAGGCTAATTTGGTATCTCAAAATTGCACATAGAGTATAATTGTTTGTGTGCCTTGTGATGTATTTGTGCTCCATCCAGGCTGTACCCCAACCTTTGACACTGTGCTCTACAGGCAGGTGGTGTACTTGTGTAAATCTTATTATGGTCCAGTCATTACTACCCTTAATATTAAGTTTGCATTTTGCTTAGGTGATTTATTTAAACAAGTATAGCCATTTTAAGCGAATTTCCTCAATAACGGTGCATTGAGTCTATATTTCTGACAGTGTGATCCAAATAGATGAAACCTGGTATGTCCAACAGAGAGATCCAGGCAGCCATGTCAGCTGCAGTAGCGTTCGCCTTTCACCCCCTTCCAAACGGACCCGCAGGCACACCACCCCCAGCTCCAGCGATACCTCTCCTATTCCTCAGGCCAAAGGCCAGAGAGTCTCGTGGAACATCCCACCCCAACGTACCAGGTGAGAGCCCTTCATAGCTATGTGCAAAACTGTTCCCGAAAGTTTATGTAGCAATCCTTCTGGATTACATTGGATGAATAATGATGATTGTTCATAAGACAACCAGGAATGCACTATATGGCCAAAAGTATGCAGACACTAGCTTGTCAACTATCTCATTCTGAAATCAAGGATATTGGTATGAAGTTGGGCCACATTCATTGTTATAATAGTCTTCTTTTTAGGAAAGCTTTCCATTAAATGTTGGTATTGGGCAAGCTCAATGTGTGATGTTAATATCTACATCATATGTTATCCACATGCAGTTGTCACATCACAAAGACCTTGATAGTTAGGTGGGTTGAGATTAGGCTTGGGCAGTATCTATTTTTTATACTGTCTGGACATGTTACTTTGGTAAAACATTTTTGCTCTGTCAGAGGAAGTAAAACTTGACAAGCTTTGCTTTTTTAAATGATTTTTTTCCTTTACAAGATTTAGTATATGTTTAAAAATCAGGGTACAGTGATCCCTCCTCAATCGGGGGGGTTGCGTTCCAGAACCCCCTGCAAAGGGTGAAAATTCGAATAGTAAAAACCATATGTTTATATGGTTATTTTTGTATATTTTAAGCCCTTATAAACATTTTATATTCTCTTAGATATTAGGTAAGATTCGTTGAAATTATTTATGTAAACACACTGTTTATATACTACGCACAAATATACGTATCGTATATCATCGAGGAGGTTTATTTAATATGTAATACAGTTGTAAACACATTGTAATGATATTTTAACAAAAATAATTTATTATAATATAAGCACAAAAGTTAACATTTTACACAGTGAAACACATTGATGCTGAATGAGTGAGACGAGATGCCGGCTAACGCAAAGCGAAATCTAATGCTGCTCTCCTTCGCTGAGCCAATCAACACCCAGGATACTTAACCGCTTGCTCTGATTGGGTAGCTTCTCAGCCATCCACCAATAGCATCCCGTGTATGAAATCAACAGGGCAAACCAACTGAGGAAGCATGTACCAGAAATAAAAAGACCCACTATCCACAGAAATCCGCGAACCAGCGAAAAATCCGCGATATATATTTAGATATGCTTGCATATAAAATCCGTGATAGAGTGAAGCTGCGAAAGTTGAAGTGCGATATAGCGAGGGATTACTGTAAAGTTTGCTGCTGCTTTTCCATGAGCTCTTCATATTTGTGCTTGTTGTCGGTCTCACTCATAGACAGTGTAGTGTTTGTGAGAAATTTTAGCAAAAATGAGTAAGGGGGAGAAAAGCACATTCACCTTCTGTAGTTTGGAAATATTTTGGATTCCAGAGAGACAGTATTGAGCAAACGCAAGAGATTTGTTGGTGCGGCTGTGTGTCAGAACAAATTGCGGCAACGCCAACTTATTTGACAGACACTATTGGTAGATAGTTCTATTTGTTTATAGTTTATTTGAAGTCATTTTTATTATATTGCTTGCAAAATTACAGTGCAATATTTTAAAATTTTACAATATCGTGCACAACTGTTGGAATGTTGCTGCCAATTATTTGCTGCCATTCAAATTGAGTTTTAGTGCTGGCTGAACAGGTCCCTTTCTGTGAGTTTGTGTGGCTGGCCCCTTCGCAGCTGAGTTTACCAGATGATTTTGCTTCACGATAACTGCCCATTCAGTTGACCGTGGCAGAAATTTGGCAAACTGGCTTGGTGGAAAGTTGTCATCCTTTAATGCCGTGAAATTGAAAGTCACGAACCTCTTCCATAAGACCACACATTCTATTACCAGTGTTTATGGAAATGGCATTGCTGTGTGCTTAACCTGTATCAACAGTGGCTTAATTAGCCAATTCCTCTAATTAATATGGGTGTTCACATACTTTTGGCCATTTAGTGTGTTTTTCATGAGATGTATGTGTGAAGAATTTTACATATCATAACCAACTTCAAAGTTATTTTTTAAAACTTGTTCTGTTTTACTGATTTTGCAAATCATTATTTTTTAGGCTTTCTGTAGCTCTGCAGAATGGACACGGGAACATCTGTGAGTGTTCAGCATCTCATTTTGGGTCAATTTTTCACCCTTCTGTCTTTTTAAGCGTTTTACCCAAAATACGATTTTGCCTACTTAAATGTTCTCTTATTGTGGGAATTTAGTTCACTTTCAGCAAAGCTTCTAATTGTGCTGCAGATACAGCGCAAAGCCTTTACTGAAGTTTTAGTAGTCTGCTACAGCATTTGTACTTTCACTGTCCCATCAATCACGTGCTTGCATCTCAATCCCCAGTGACCATTTTTAGCAATGATCAGATCCAAATGTAGGAATTCAGTTATTGCCAGTTTGGTATCCTCTTGTTTTGCTTTTGTGGAAGGGCTGTGAGTCATTTGTCATTTCTGTGGCATAGATTTTTCCCCTGATTGTTGAGTTTAGCACTTTTAAATGTGCTGTTATATAATATATGGTGGTGATTTTTTTTCTTTTGAACAATATGTGTATTACTACTTCCATCGAGACCTGTAGATGGAGCAGAGTACATAATTTTTTGTCTTGCATTGTTGCATTGAAAAGGTGGCATCATTAAATCACATTACAGTGAAAAATGAAAAAGCCAGTAGCATGAATGGTGAGTTGAGACAAAGTTAGGACTCACTTAGTAGATTGCACCACGTGCTCTGTGAAAGGAAGTGTGAGTTTTTAGCGTTGTGGTTTTAAGCGGAGTATCCCTTTAGTTGACCTCCCCCATCCTGTCTTCAGTTGCACTGTTAACAGGTCACATGGTTTAATCACTGTGTATAAAAACACCTCTGGCAGTTTTGTCTGCCCTTAATTGCTGCTTAAAGTTTGACTTCATGTCATGCAGCAGTTTCTCAAGATTAAATTGAATTGCTATTTATAGACATTTCAATGTTGCTCCTTCTAGTTCAGCTTTAAGGCTGTTTGTCTCTAGAACTCCCAAATGATATGGATGAAATTATGTTCTCAGGTTTCTTCAAGAAATAATGGCGAAAAACAGGTCATTGGGTAAAGCGTTTTGTTGCCTGCCCCTTATGGAGAATTAGACTGCTTGCAGTCTGAGGGCACAGCATTTCATTTGTAAAGCACAATCCACCTTGCCATGTTGAATTCTAGCCCGGATGAACCTGAGGAGCGAGGATGCAGATGCTGGTGACCGTGACCATGCCCACATGAACGGGCACATGGAGCTGAAGAGGAGCTGTCGCTCCCGCAAAGGCCGATTCGAGCACGTCAATCAGAGCCTACTGTTTGACCAGCTTGTCAACAGGTAATGGCGAGGGCTTGGCTAAGATGGCATCTTAAGGGAAGAGGATTTCATTGGGCATTTTCAGTGCTGAAATTTAATCGTTCCTGGTGCTGTTTTAGTAGAACATGCAATGTACACATATGCCCATGTCAACTAATTGTTACGGATTTTACACCAGCTGATGAAAAGTAAATGGTTCATGGGAACAATGATATGATTAGTGCCCAAGTATGTGAGGATAATAGAAAACCCATAGTTAAAGCCAGCGATAGTCTGTCAGTTATCTTTATGCTGCTCTCTTCAGTCTCAGTGTGAATATGCTATTCTAGTCAAGGCGATCCAGACTAGGCAGGAGAGGTGTGGGTGTTTGGTGGAGGGCAGGTGGTCCCGTTGTAGACATTTCACCTTGGCTTATCTGCTGTCACCATCTCCAGTTCATGTCAGACCTGGTCTGAAGACCAATGAGTAGGGCTGGGCGATATCACATCGCTATTATATCACGCTTGCGCGATAATCCCCCCCAATAATCTTCAGATGACGAGCGAAACACTGGGCCGGCTTTTCGTTACTATACGGTCATATTATTTGATACAAATGATTAAAAATGTTAAAATATTAATGAGCCATTTTATGATGCCCAAAAGTTAGTAATCAGTATATATTTGGCATATCCTTATATTTTGATTTTAAACTGCAACACCACCATCTTTACCTTGTTTATCCACAAGATCTCCTCTTTTAAAAGATTTCATGGCTGCTGAACTGTCCCTTTCTTCACTGCCACTTCAGTGCATGTCGCATTGAAGTATACCAAACCACAATATACCAAAACAGTATTATGTGGCGGGGTCCGCTAACCGAATTTAATAAACGTAAAGATACGTCAGTTTTATAGAGAATACTAACTTTTGGGTGTCACAAAACACATTTCATTAACATTTTAGCAGTTATACAAAACTGCTTAACAAATTGTGGGAGTACTGACAAGCTCTTGTCCGGTCGAAAGTTTCACCGTCGTCTGAAGCCCATTGTGCATGCGCGATATTGATGTGATATCGCCCAGCCCTACCAGTGAGATGTTTCAGATTGAAGACTTGGGAAAAGTGTCCTGTTTGTGAGCTGCTCTCCCTGTTTGCAGTACGGCCGAGGCGGTTCTGCAGGAAATGGACAACATCAGCAGCATCCGGCAGAACCGGGAAGTGGAGCGTCTCCGCATGTGGACGGACACAGAGTTTGTGAGTGTGCCGCCGGCACCTTTTGGGAAGGTTGGGTAACTGCAGCTAGTACACTAACAGAAATTGTTAGAATACAAGTGGTGGAGGGTCAGTGCAGTGGGTAGGAAAATGGACCCACAACTCAAGGGTTGCTGGTTCAAGACCAAGGTGGTTCTGAGCCTCAAGTGATGCACTTAACCCTTTCTGTCCATCTGCCATCTAAAGGAGAACATGGACATGTACTCGCGGGTGAAAAGGCGGCGGAAACCTCTCAGGAGGAACTCCTACTCAATCCAGACACATCCCAAAGTAATGAGTGAGGCGGAGGCTGAGGAGGAGGAAGTGACGGAAGGTGTGTGTCATGACACCGAGGGGGTGGTGAGAGCTCGCGGTGAACGGACCGGCATTCAAGTACACACTTCCTGCCCATCTGAAAGGTGGCGTTTGCAAGAACGCCTTGTTACATGTGTTTTTTTTTGAGCTGGGTCACAGACTCTTTTACTTTCAAGGGAATGAGTGGTTGGATTAGATGAATGAGAACCCCAATGTACTGTATAGTGTTTGTTTACAAGACAGAGCTGCTACTGTGATGGGGCGATGGCAAGGTGGCAGTGTTGCCAAGGTGACAGAATCAGTGTGTATATACTGTAACCGTCCTGATGATTGTAACTGCTCTTTCCTCATCACAGCATGCGCATACATTTTAATACTGAGAAACATTTAACACTTGCTGTTGATGAGTGGCATTGGCGTCTTAACTAATGCATCTCATAGTGCCTGGTATATAAAAGGTTAACAGTATTGCCCATACCCGTCGCTGCTAACTGCATCCCTTCAGATCACTTCAGTGGCCGGTTTTGTTTTGGGAGGAGATGAGGAAGCATATCAAAGTGAGAAGTTCTTTAGATCTGTGTCATAAAATCAGGCTGATGAAACGCTCTGGCTATGAGAGGCTTTATGACCGCAGCTTACTTGACTGGGCCTGTGTAGGTCACTAGATTAGGGGGTCTCTGATCATATCTAGAAGCTTATGGGTTTAGGTCCTGTAGCTGCCAGACTAATATCAGTGTTGGGCCATTAGGCAAGATCCTTAACCCCAACTGCTCTGGGACTGCTGACCCCAAAAGATCCTGTCACCTGTGCATTCATGTGTCTGTCTTTCTCAGGGAGACCAAGTTGGGATCTGTGGAAACTACTTGATGATTTTTTTTTCCCCCCATTTGAATTTTGTCTTTTTCTGTCCCATCCCAAGAAGAACAGGTTATCTCCTAGGCCCATGAGTCAAATTTAATATATGGAAAATATGGTGGCATTGCTGCCCTCATTGGAAGTTTTTCACCCCCACTGACAGAGTCACATGAGGAGGGTGAGGACGACGACGAAGACGTGGAAGATGATGATGACGATGACGATGAAGGGGATGAAGCAGAGGAGGCTGGGGAAGAGAGTGACAGGCGCTACAACCTGAGGCAACGGAAAACTGTGCAGCGATATGAGGCACCTCCTATAGGTAGACCACCCTCCACCTGATTTTACTGAAGCGTCTGATTAGTCATGTTTCATTATCCCATGGGACCTTTTCAGAAGCATCCCAATGAGAAGTATTACTGTTAAGTTTATCTTCTGGGATTATAATGATTCACTGTCCTTTTTTTCCAGAACCTGTGAATCGGAAACCGAGCAAGAATGCATTGTTTGATACGCATAGATCCCCAGCACGCAGAAGCCATATAAGGTACCTTTGGAAATAGTTTACTTAGGTTATGTGTGTTGGGTCAAGCACGGATAGTGGCAAGACTATGAGAGGAAGCTGAATTATGAATATACTATTTTTATGATGTATAACAAAGGGCTTCTGCAGTTTATCTGGGATGCTTATTTCAATGATGATGAAGGCCTGTTGTCTTCTTCCACGCCATCAGAGTGAAGAAGCATGCCATCCACAGCAGCGATACGACATCGTCATCTGATGAGGAACGCTTTGAGCGCCGGAAAAGCAAGAGCATGACGAGAGCTCGTAACAGGTAGGGCGAGGAGGGAGCCCTAGGCTTTGATGATGTTGGACTCTACTGGCTTCAGACCGCTGGTGGGCAGTCTCAGCCTGTGCTCCTGTCCCTAACAGGTGCCTCCCCATGAACCTGCGGGCCGAGGACCTGGCGGGTGGCTTGTTTCGTGATCGGGTCAAAGTGGGTGCCAGCCTGGCGGACGTGGACCCCATGAATGTGGATGCCTCTGTAAGTCCTGCATATCCCTGTCAGGCTAGCAGGTAGCTGGTTGGTTAAGAGAAAGTCCTGACATGGCAGTGACGACCAAGGAGAGACTCCTGAAAGAGAGAACCTAGATGGCACCTATCAATATTCAGAAGCTGATTTTAGTCACATTTTTAATAAGGACGAAGACATGTTGGTGATCAGGATTCGTGTGAAATTGCTCCTTTCTGGGTGGGAGGACAGAGCAGATTCATACATGACCATAGACACTGCTGTGATAATGAGTGGCTCCAAGACCTGTGTCTAATGACCATTCATCTAGTGTCCAGCTCATTGTCACTTTCCAACACGGTCCCATTGTGCTCAAGGTGCGGTTTGACAGCATTGGAGGCCTCAGGAATCATATCCAAGCCCTCAAAGAGATGGTGGTCTTCCCCCTGCTTTATCCAGAGGTCTTTGAGAAGTTCAAAATCCAGCCACCCAGGTGAGACCCTTGAGAGTTCAATCGCTGACGCAGTTGACTTGAAGCGGCTGATTGTTGACGGGACACTTTAAACCCAATGACCGTGACCTTTCACCCATTGCTAGAAGTGAGAAGGTGGTCAAACTAGTTAAGATTAGCTATTTCATGTGTTCCTTTTTCGTGCTAGTTTGTCACCATCTAGAGATTCTGCCTTCACTAGTTCCTGTTTTCTCTTTCCAGAGGCTGTTTGTTCTACGGGCCTCCGGGGACAGGGAAGACGCTGGTGGCCCGGGCTCTGGCCAATGAGTGTAGCCAAGGTGACCGCAAGGTGGCCTTTTTCATGAGGAAGGGAGCGGACTGTCTCAGCAAGTGGGTGGGAGAGTCGGAGCGCCAGCTCCGCCTCCTGTTTGACCAGGCAAGTGGACGTGTGAATTGTGACAAGTGGTCGGCCTGAGTGATTTGGATGGCATCATTAGTAGTATTTCCATTGACCTACATTTTGTGCATAAAGTGTTAATGAAAATGCTCAGACTTATTAAAAAAAATTGTTCAAGGTGACTCTTGTGGCAGGCTGAATGGAAACAATTTGCAAATTCTAGATACATAGGGCATGTAAAGGGTTTGATTTCCAAGTTTGTTGATGTACAACACATGGATCTTAATCTCATGGGGATATTTGTATGACATCTATTAATAGAAACATACTATTTGCAATTTTTTTGTTAACTTGTAGAAAATCCCTTTATTTACTCAAAACGTTAATAGAAATGACTGTTGATTGCATGACCATGAAGAGCAGAGAGAATGTGCTTTTTGGCCTTGTCCTGAAGTTGGCATCGCCCAGTAACACGGTACGTCTCTCGGCTTTCCGCAGGCATACCTGATGAGACCCTCCATCATCTTCTTTGACGAGATCGATGGCCTGGCTCCCGTCCGCTCCAGCAGACAGGATCAGATTCACAGGTATCTCGTGGTACTTCGCTTGATGAGAAGATCCATACCCGCTTTGTCGAGAGGCGCTATTTTGGAACTTTACGTGTAGTTGCCTGGACTGCATTCGCCACAGTTACTGCACAGCGACCAATCATACAGAATCTTTCTAAAGTCTGGGGGTTGAGGAAATCCCATGAAGTGTTTGGATGTTTTTATTAAGAATGTTCAGTAAAGCTGCACTCTCATCTCAATCTCTGTAACAGCTATGCTGTAATCAGCATCGAAGCAAGCACTTTAACAACTGTGTCTGCAATTAGTGTATTTAACCAGAAGTTCAGGGTTGGACCACATTTCCCGATTTCTCAGTGATCGAATGTTGGGCCTCCATTTCTGCAACAGGAAGCTACTTGTGTTGAACTGTTATTTGCCGTTCTAGGTCTTCGATGATGAATCCATGAACGGTTTAACTGAGAACATCCCCCACCCCGTCCTGTACCCACAGCTCTATAGTGTCCACTCTTTTGGCCCTGATGGATGGCCTGGACAACCGGGGGGAGATAGTGGTCATCGGTGCTACTAACAGAATTGACTCTATTGACCCCGCACTCAGGAGACCCGGTCGCTTCGACCGGGAATTTCTTTTCAGCTTGCCTGATAAAAAGGTGAGATTCCAACACATTCTGGGTCGTCTGGGCTGTTCTCCATTTGGCTTTTTGGCTCTTTGCTGTTCAGTGTCCTATAATCAGATCCAAACCCTGCTGTTTGTGGCCTGTTTACAACAGGCTTCTGCCCTCTGAAAATAGCTTGTAGCAGAGTTTTTTTTGTTGGAGAATTTCTTTTCAGCCATTTGATAGAGGTGGGGTGGGGTTCTGTACCGTATTCACCATTGGTACTATGTAAGTATGGGAACGGGGATATTTGAATGTGTTAGGACAGGGCGTTAGAGGGTTGAACACTCATGGTTAACATGCCATCTTCTGTCTACAGGCTCGGAAGCACATTCTAGACATTCACACGCGGGACTGGAATCCCCGGCTGGCGGGGTCTTTTGTTGAGGAGCTGGCCGAGAAATGTGTCGGTAAGCAGCAGCGCCGTCTCGCACTTATAGGTTTAGTGGCCTCTTCTCTCTTTCTTTTCTGGCCTCTCCATCTGCGCATGCATGTAGATGTGATATCTGCCTTGGCTGTACGTTGTTAACCTCAAGTTCCCCTGCCTACTGCTGGCTTTCCTAAGAAGGGAAACATGAGCAAAAATATGTGACCTCTTCACTGCACCCTTATCCAGTCAGCCTGGGTAACGCTTGCTCTGTAGTAACGATTTTAACTTATCCATCGGGTTCTATAAGAGTGACAAGCTGCTTGCTCGGCAGCACCTCCTACTGACACTCCTGTGCGACACCACTGCAGGCTACTGTGGGGCCGACATCAAAGCACTTTGCACCGAGGCGGCGCTGGTTGCGCTCCGACGCCGCTACCCTCAGATCTACGGCAGCAGCCAGAAGTTCCAACTGAACGTGGACTCCATCGTCCTGGCCCCGCAGGACTTCCAGCGTGCCATGCGCAGCATCGTGCCTGCTTCCCAGCGCGCCCTGCTGAGCCCTGGGCGGGCACTCACTGGCGTGGTGCACCCCCTGCTGGCGAGCACACTCTCGGAGGTGCTGGCCTGCTTGCTTAGAGTCTTCCCCCATGCAGAACCCTCCCTCAGGGACGACACAGGCGGTGAGTCCCTGATGTCCATTTCTGCTTAGCAGCCTAACTCACTAACTTTTTTTTTTTCTGCTTTTTCTGTCTGACATTATGAAGAAATAGTTAATACTACCATTTTATGAGTGTTGAAGTGTCAGCATTTGGCTTTTTCTGAAAAATGAAAGGTGCTATATGTTGCGAGTTACAATAAGTTGCAATGAAAAGTCCATTTGCTCGCTGAAAGCACAGTTTCTAGATGTTTCCATTAGCGATTTCAGTTTGCGGATGCTGATCGTGGTCCACTGGCATACACCGCCTCATCCCAAAGGCTTCTGGTTTCCCTGAACAGACGGTGACAATCAGCTACTAGAGGAGGACTCTTATGGTGACTATGATGGCTTCGACGATGGTGCTCCTTCGATTTTCGATGTTCATTCAGGATCTCCAAAGAAACGAGCCCCTCCAGCTGCACATAGGCCGTTCCTGCGTTTTACTGAGTGAGTTCAGCTATGCAGCACGCCTTGCTCTATGTTCAGCCATTTTAAAAAGTCTCATCTTCTGCTCACTGGATTTTTTTAATGTAAACTACGCCAGCTTGATGTTTGGGAATGTAACTGTCAGTTATATTAGCCTGACCTCGGAGTATACACCTTAAAAATGAGAGAGAGAACATTATTTTACTTAATCTTACAGCAACATTCTAATTGGGGCGTCTGGTAAGTGATGTTGTCTTGTAGTATAGTGCTGCTGCCATCTGATGGATTGTTTGGGAATAACAACTGCTTTTTTATGGGGAAGATTTCTGAATGCATTTGTCTTCTATTTGAAAATGCCAATAGCGTGACTTTAATGTGTCTCCACTGTTTGTGGGCATAGTGTGTAAACAAACCACTGTCACTGGCATTTGTATCTGGATGTTTTTGGTGTACTGCTAGTGCAGTAAGCCTCTGTGAGGTCTGGCATACGGTCTTTGCGTGGGAGGCTGAGGCTGTCTTCCCCTCTTCATCCTCCATAGATTAGCCTATCAGCAGCCAGTCTCGTGCCGGCCTCGCTTGCTCCTGGCAGGGGACCGGGGCTCAGGACAGACCACGCACCTCGCCCCCGCCGTCCTGCACCACCTAGAGAGATTTTCGGTGCAGCGGCTGGACCTGTCCAGCATGTACTCCGTCAGTGCCAGGAGCCCAGAGGAGTGTTGCACGCAGGTGCCGTCTGCTGGGCCGACGAGAGTGCCCCCTGCCTATCGCCATCGGAATGACATTTCCTGGGGTATCCTCTCCCTAGCCCTGACTGAGTACAGTCCCGTGCCTCCCTGCAGGTGTTCCGGGAGGCACGCCGCTGTCTTCCCAGCGTGGTGTACATCCCTCACATAAGCGAGTGGTGGGATGCCATGGGGGACACGGTGAGGAGCACCTTCCTCAGTCTGCTACGGGATGTGCCGTCGTTCAGCCCCTTGCTTGTGCTGGCCACTGCTGAGACAGCCTACCAGCACCTCCCGGAGGAGGTGAGCCTACTCGCCCCTCTGACCTTCACACCGTGCTCTTCTGCTGCTTTTCAAAAATAACTTTTATAAATTCTCCCCCTCCTCCCCATACTTGTCATTCATTGTTTCCTATTATGGACAGCAGGGGGCTTCGCCGTTCACTTTCAGGATCTCTTGAATGATTAAACAAAGGCTCTCGTGCATTTCAATGACTTAAAAAAAACCCTGTGCGATAAACCCCTTCATTTGGTGCTGTAATTCTTATTTTGGGGTTCACAGCATGTGATCTTGCCGCAGTAAGCGTGATCAAAAGTTCCCTGCATCCTGCCCTGCAGGCTGGCTCTACCCATGGTGCATTGCTGGGGGCTTTATGCTGCTAGTGGACTGCTTGATCATCACCCCCACTCCTCTCCCCCCTCTGCAGGAAAGGCGAACTCTGGCAGTGCCAAGCGAAAGGCGCCTTTTTCTCACACATGAATAAAAATTAATAGCAGTTATAAATTTTTGACTTCGGATCCCAGTTAAAGTGGATTGAGTTGCGGCCAGTGTTTGTTTGGGATGGGGGGTGAGGTGCTAAATGTTCTTCCCTAGCAGTTGTGAATTGTTCCCGGCTGCTTGCCATTTTATTACCTGTAGGCCTGAACAGGAAGGGCAGGAAGCTGTTTAAAAGCACCGTTTGAGCCGCAGGTCGTTGGGTCCCGTCCCACATATGGGGGAGTTTAGGCCACCTGCTCGTTCTGGCTATGTGTGTGCAGGTCCGGCTGCCAGCGGTCGTCCCTGAGTGATGGGTCTTGACCTGTGGCTGCAGCGTGCAGAGGCTGCTTGTTCCTGCTGATTTGGCTTTGGGGTACGTTTATTCCACCAAAACGGAGTAAAAGTGGGACAGATGATGCATCACAAACATACCTCTGACCAAGAGCTGCCTTGAGCGCAAGTGGTCACAGGCTGAGCTTCCGACAACTGACCGGTAACAAATCTGCAAGCCGTCACAAGCTAACATCCCAAAAGCTGTTCAGGCAATTGGCTGTGGGGCCTCTCGGCAGGGTCCTCTCGCCTTGGTGATTTACGGTGACGGTGGTCCAGTGGCCTGCTGAGTGATTTCGAATGGCAGGAATGAGTGGGGGGGGTGTAGCTAGACAGACAGTGCGGCCGTGTTGATGTGGCCAGATTATAGCAGCTCCTCCTCAAATTTCCCTACCCACATGTAAAAACTAGTTTCCCTTGTGAAGTGCACACAGGAAGACCTCGCTGACGGTATTCATGCGGGAAGCCACTCAGGGGAAAACTTGTCACTGGGGAGGAGAGTAAGGGGAGCCACCATTAAAGTGCCTAAATGAGGAGTGAGGGTCATCACCCAGCCCTGATTGCATTGGTACTTCCCATCTTTCTTGCTCCGTTTTGAGCTCTGTGATAGAGGGGAGTGCAAACCCCACCCCGGTGTGTAGTTCCGCATTCAGGGCTCACTGTGTCACTCTTTGTCAGTTGCTGCTTCTTCATCACGGACCCTCAAACGCAGCGTGAACACAGCGAAATGCTCCAATCGTCACATCCCTGATCCAGTCACATCAGAATGACCAGCAGCATTGGCGGTGGAGTTTAATGGGTAGTTTATGGTCACTGGCTATGGGCCGAGGCTGGCTTGGGGGGTTTCCAGTGTGCTGCTGGGCCCATGTGGATGTGAGTGGCAGTGAGGTGCTGGGGGGCTCCTTCAGGAGTGTCAGAGATTTTGGAGTGATTGCTGTCTGCGCAGTGGATCTGGCTGAGGCCTTGGGGGAGGGGGGCTGTCACCCTGGCACGCGCAGACTGGCCAGGCGTTTTACACACCTGCGTCTCCGTGGCAGGATACCTTGCCGAGGGGCCATGATAATCTGGGGTGCTTTACCACGGGAAGGGCGGTTTGTGTGCTGGATCCTTGTAGCTTGGCTGTGCTTGATGAGAACGTGAGCATGGCATGGGCTTTTTAAACACTCACACCTGGGGTAAACGGGCACTCCGCATGCCATCACACAGGGCTACGTGGAGCTGGTTGTTTAAAAAAAAAAAAAAAAAGTCTGCGGCGTCATAAATTTAAATCCCAGCTTGGGGATTTCACTGCTTGATGCTCCAAAACAGGATATCTGTACAAGGAACCTTCTTCTGTTGAGTTTTCTATTGATAAAATGGCTTTAAGTGAACGGATTAAGCACAAATCCAGTTCCGCCCTGTCTGTGTGTCATAAGAGCTGCTCTGCCAAGGAAGTTTGCCGCTCTACTTGCCGCCCTTGAGGCGGTGTTTGTCTGACTTTCACCTTGGCTCCGTCTCGGATCTTCATTCTGTGGTCCGTTGATGCGCAGCCAATAAGCCAGTTCCCAGTTCAGCGCCTTCTTCATCCGCTTGAATTAAGATAATTACCAGGTGTCTGTTCTGGCTCAGCGTCTGTCTTTGTAGAGCTCCCAAAGACAAAGGGTTGAATGTTTAGTGCTTTTATGACCAGCCCAAGGTTCTAGGTGTGATTTTATTTAATTTATTTTAAAGGAAAGGTATGTTTTTATCTTGGAGCAAAATGGGATATTTCAACTTTAAAATCATCTTCACATGGGAGATGGGTTTTATTAGAAGCTGGAGCGCAGCTTCTCTGCTGATATTCCCTCACGCGGAGCTCTTATCCGGAGCTTGGCATCCAGATTGCAGATCCCATCGGTCAGACCCTGGTGTTTTATCTCTCTCCTGTTTAGCCGGTGGCCTGCCTAGGCAGAGGTGATGTAGCTGTCTGGGTTTCAGGTGTCTGTCCGGTCTGATCTGTTAGAGGAATCGTGTTTGGTAAGAATGAGTGCGTGTAACTGCTGATTGTAAATGCAAACTGAGCTTGCCTTTTCTGGGGTCCATCCTTTCAGACCTGGGTTGGGACAGTTAAGTTCTTTCCCTGCCTGCCACTTTTCAAGTTTTGGTGGGGGGGCTTTAAGTGACCCTGCCAACTTGTCGTGCTATCTGCTCTTTGAGTTTTCACCAAAATTTATATTACCACTGGAAAGGTAGAGGCAGTTGACAGTGATGGGCCCCATAAGTGGGCCAGGTATGAAGGATAGAGCCAGCGCCCCCTAGCCCTGTGGAGGAGAGGTTGATCAAGTTCTGCAAACCTTTGATGTAATTTTTGATGCTTAAAGGTTTGTGGTGGGTGGGGTCGGGTTATGAAAAATATTGATCCCCATCCTCGAGCCCTGTGAGCCATCTTGTACCATCTGTCACGCTTTATCCTGTGCTGACCCTGTGTGTGCGCGGCTAATTGACCTTTCACCCCATCATCGCTCATCCCCTGCATGTCCATGTCTGGGCAGGTGAAGTGCCTCTTCATCATGCAGTATGGGGAGGTGGTGCACCTGCGCCGGCCGACCGAGGATGACCGCCGGAAGTTTTTCCAAGACCTGATTCTGGTCCAGGCGGCACAGGCACCGAGTTGCAGCAGAAGAACAGGTACACCGGGCGTTGATCAACTTGCCCCTCCCCATTCACCCTCTGATTTACCGTCCCAGTGAAGAGCTCTGTCAGTGTGTTTTAATGCCTTTAATATGCACCGGCGTCCCCAGCCACCACCAGCAGCTCTGTCATAGTCAACACATGGAATTAAAAGCGTTTGTCATGCCGCCACAGTTCTGCCGCGGCCCGCCATCTCTGCTTCTGCCCCCGTGCTGTGCATTCCCGGACTCTAGGTACATCCTACGCCAACACAGAGTTATTGTCTCGGAAGACGAGCATCTGAAGTTGCCGCTGTCGACGGGGGTGATGTAAGCGGCGGCTCAAGTGCCTCCCTTCGCACAAATTGAATTTGCCGCCTGGCTGACTGACTGAAAGGGTTCTGCTCTCCCCGAGATGGCCTCTCTGACAGCTCCGAGCAGCGTTTGCGGGGCTAGGGGGCCCAAGGCGCTTTAGAGCACAGCTGGGGCCTGAAGCAGGAGCACACTCGTTGGAAACGATTGGATTTCTGATGCCGAGACATTAAGCAGGAAAGCGGCTGTTGCCCGCAAAGCACCCCCACCCCCTGTGACCTCGGACAAAGCGGCCTCACCCTGGACTGCTTCGCTTGGCCTGGATTAGGCGGTTTTTATGGCACAGTCTGAGATTCCCAAGACCAGGAGGGGGCTGTATTCCTTCCGCGCAGGACAGCTCTATTCACCAAAAATCAAGGCTGTGCTTGGTTTCGGTTGTACTATTTTTAAGGTGATGGTGCTGTCCATCGCAGCAGCATATGAGAAGTTGCTTTAAAGTGCAATGTGTTTTTTTCTTTCTTTTTTTTAAATCTAAAGGTGCAGGTGGTCTGTTTATGTGCGGGGTACTCAGTGGTGCACGTGCTTCTTAAATGCTTGCCATTTTCCAAATGGTGTAGTGAGCAGCATCGATAACTTCCTGGGTTTCGCGTCTCTTCTGCAGTTCCTTCCTGGATGGAAACCATGTGGATTTACCATGTTGGCCCGATGTATAAGACAACCAAGCATAACAAATGTATTATTGGGCGGAGGGGATTAAGGACGCAGAATGTTTTCGATGCAGTAGATCCACATGAAGAGCATTAAAAACACATACAGCGGAGAAAGGTTCAGCCATATTAATCAATTTATATAAGAGCTCTTTGAATGTTGGTATCTTTAACAACTGCTATCAGTTTAATAGTAGCATCGGCACACCACTTTTTCAGGTCATCAAGTATTTCTGTTCTATCCATGAAACCCACTGGCAGAAGACCAAATATGTCTGAGCATAAGTAGCCCATGATGATCTTTCACTTTGTGTTCAGGGAAACTCCTGTTGCGAACAACCTGATGTGTTCGGCCTGCACATTTTTACTGTCTCGCGTCAAACGTGTAGCTCCATCACCTCTCCTTGTCCCCCGGGCTGGATGCGGGCTGTTGGATGGAGGGTTGCATGCCTTGATGCCCGTGTATCGAAAGCTCCCAGGGCGGGGTCCGATTCGATTTAATCCTAATGGGGGCGAGCGAACGGGACTCGACAGTGGAGAGCTTTCAAATGCAAATGCATCGCAGCTTTCCCTCTGAAGGCACAGTGGGGGGTGCTTGCCTGTGCTCTGCGGGGGGGCACTGAATAATACAGCAGACCCACTTCTATCAGGGTCTGGGGAAGCAGGTTATGCAGCCCCCCCCCACCTCCCGTTCTGTAGTTGTCGTGACACCCTCCTTCCCCGGTAGTGCTGATGGGAGTGATCGCCCGGCTGGGTTTGGTTTTTCGCTGAAACCTTTAATCACTGACTGAGACTCCCGAACACGCCTGAACAATCTTCTGTTCACTGGGATGTGGGGGTTGAATTGTCGCCGCAGGAATGCGGAATCTGAAATGCGGAATCTGAAATGCATATTGTTGAGAATTTGCTTCTTTATTGAGACCGGGCCGGTTTCACTCTAGCCACAGTGTAACTGGTCGGCCTCTCCTCTCCCCCAGCCCGGTGTGCCCTAGAAGTCCTGGTGCCGGCTGAGAACCTGGGCCCCAGGCAGCTCTCCCCGGAGGAGCAGCGTCGCCTGGAGGAGCAGGAGGAGAACACTCTGCGGGAGCTGCGGCTCTTTCTCAGGGACGTCACCAAGCGCCTGGCCACTGACAAGCGCTTCAGCATCTTCAGCAAGCCCGTGGACATCGAGGAGGTAAGCCTGCTGGGGGTTCCGTGGGGGGATTGGGCTAGCCAGGTGACAACAACCAGTGCACATTGATGTGTATATCACACGCCCCCAGTTCTACAACACAATCCATAGTGAGGCACAAATGTATGTTTTCAATATTTTGAACTGATTTGCATGTTGGTTGTTTTGATCAGGAATGTGTTGGACCTAAAAGAAAAAAAAAAAAGGCTGTTAATGACCTGGAAATGCCAGTGTAAAGGACAACCACAGTACAGAGCGAATTTGTCAGGGTAGGGTCAGGATTTATATGAAGATGTCAGGATGGACGCCCCCCCCCCCCATGTTCCTCTCTTCAGGTGTCTGACTACCTGGAGGTCATCACACAACCCATGGATCTGTCGACCATCATGACCAAAATAGACACGCACCGCTATCTCACAGTGAAGGATTTCCTTGCTGACATCGACCTCATCTGCAGCAATGCCCTGGAGTACAACCCAGATAAGGACCCTGGAGGTAAACATTCAGACTATTTGGGTTATTTTCATCTAAATCCCTCAGCAGCATCCTCAGCAGTCCCTGTGTGCAGTTTCGTATGGCATTTGGGGATAAACTAATCCTCGTTTTTGCTTGTTTGCCATCAAAAGCCTCCCTTTTCTTTGATTAAGAATAGGGGGCGCTAGTATTAAATTTTGTTAATATAACGAGATGTGGACTATAGCTGGCACTGCTCAGTACCTCGTGACGGGCCACCTGACAGCCATCTCTCCCACCTGTCCCCCCCCAGATAAAATCATCCGGCACCGGGCCTGTAGCCTGAACGACACGGCACACGCCATCTTCTCCTCGGAGCTGGACCCCGAGTTCAACCGCATGTGTGAGGAGATCAAGGAGTCGAGGAAGAAGCGGGGTGAGTCTCCAGCCAGGCGACATGTCGGTGTCCATCTGCAAGAGGGTCGCCTGTGTCCGCGTACTAGTCTGCACAGCCTTGGAGTGGTGTTGTCTGTTCCCAGAATGTTCCATCCTCAGCGACATCCACCCCAAATGAGAGAATGTTTTCATTCCGGTCCTCCAGGGAGCTTAACGCTTTCATGTTTTTTGGGACCCGAGCGGACCTCAGCAAACGGTGAATATAGAAGAGCTAGTTTGGAGGCCGGAGGCTGCCTCCAAACTAGGCTGAGACGTACAGGGCCAAGGCCTCGGGTTCCTGATACTGAGAAGGCTGCGCTGCCAGCTGTGTGCCAATTTAGCGCTTATCTCGAAGGGTCTTTTCTCTTTAACAGGTTGTTCCTTTCAGCTGGATCCCCCAACCTCTAATTTTAGTTCAGTGTTCTGTCATCTGCTCTTCCTCATATTTTTTGGGGGTACAGAGGGCAGTTGTCATGCAGTTCCCTAATCTGTTTGCCACCTTTAATTTCTACCTGCTGGCATTCCCCCCCCCCAGTCACCAGAGGAAGGAGAGGGTCGTGTCCACCCTCCCAATAGTGTTGTGAAGGTGTCCGCTCTGTGTGGGGCCCCCTCTTAATCCTGAATACTCGCCGCAGTACAGGATTAAAAACAAAACATGGTGTTCCACTCTGCTTGACATTTTGTTTGAACATGTGCCCATGTTTGGCGGGTGACCTTCTCTCAAGCACACAGAAAGCATATTTACATAGACGCCATGACACCCCCCTCCCCCCAATAACGTCTCTCCCTATCCTCCATATCTCCAGGCTCCTTGCCAACGTGCCACTGGTTTGAGGCATCAGGGTGGCTCCCATGATCCTCCAGTGGGCTCCCCCGGCTGTGCCATTAGTTTACCAGGATAACCGTGCATGCTGACCGTGTTGTCTGTTAGCTTATTTACATACGTTTAGATGCAGTGGCAGCAGGACGTTGGTGTTTTCATCTGTGTGCTATTTTCAGGCTTTGCAGAGTGTTGGCTGTGTCCGATCAAAGTGTGTGCGTGATATTTTTCTCAAGTTCACCCTTACCACAACAGCAAGCATTTACATTAATAAAATACGTTAGCAAATGTTTTTAAAAAGGTATTTTTTTATTAATAATTATAAATTTACATTTATCATAATGGTATAACCAATATGTTTTATTAAATTGATGTATATTGAGTTCAGTAGCTACATATTTTATTAATTGTAACTGTGTACTTATCTTGACCTAAGTTATATTTGGAGAATCGTTGCGTTATGAAGTTATAACTGTTAGGAGGGTACCCTCAGTTAACAGGGGTCCGCTCTCATGACGCTCTGCACAGCGACCCATAGCACATCTAACGGCAAGCAATATAACATTTGCTGCTTATTGAAGCGATACAGCTGTTTCAGTTGTGCTACAGTATGGCAGTATGTGAAAATTTCATACCATGCAGGAAATTTTAAATTTGTACACTGGATGGACTTAAACACCATCCAACACTATGGTACAGGTCACAATGGAGATAAAGGCATTTAAACTCCAACCCTGTAAATCCCTGTGCACTGGTGTCTTCTTAAGGGTATTTCTTTACTCAAAATCATTGTTCTGACCCTTCCGTCTGTTTTCTTCATCTGGTGGTATTTTGCTTTGTCATCGGAGTCTGAGACTGCACTTGGCAAAATGTTCATCTGTCAGCATATACACTTATTGCGCGTTTCCTGCCAGTTTCTTATTCAGAAGGGAGGTTCGCCCGCCCACCACCTTGTGACTCCGGGGTGTGTTGGTGTGTTTCTGCAATGGGGGACAAGACTCTCAATCACTTGGTGAAACACCCTTTTATTTTCGATTTGCTATTTTCACGTTATGCTCTTGGGAAATTGTTTAGCAATCGTTCCTTTTAAAACAAACACACTCCAGTCCATCCATGCAGGGCCTGGGCTCCTCCCATCCATGTGTTCCTGTGTCCCACCCCCTCCCCTGTGAATTGTAAGGCTTTTCTCTCCCCCATCCAGGCTTTCTGACCGAGCCACCGCAGCCTGTCCCTCTGCTGGCCCTCGTGACGAAGAAGACAGCCGGAGGAGAGGAGCCCGCTGGGAGTGCAGCCCAGGGAGAGGTGGCAGAGAGTACCCCTGCCAGGTGCAACAGTGAGTAATTCCATATCTGCATGCCACAGTGACAGCCGGCCTCTCCTTCAGGGGACCGGGGAGGAAGGGAGGACCCAACATGCACTCCCAGACTTGAGCTTCCTGTGCATTTGCCCGCTGAGGCTGAGTGTGAGCTCCACCTTCCTGATGTAATTAAGGGCCGGGTGACAGATGGGGAGAGTGGGGGAGCCAAAAGACGCGGGCCAGGCGCCCTGAGCCCGTTAGTCTCCCCAGGCCCGTTTAAAACAAACGGAGACTCTGCATGGGACTCGGGTGCCTTGGCGGCCCATGAAACGTCATCTGGCAGGATCGCGCGGAAATAGAGGTGATGCTTGGAGCCAGAGATCCCCTTTAGAGCCCAAAAAGGGATCTGGCGGCTGTGTGTAAAATAGCTGCCAATCCAGTCAGCTCTGGCACGTTCAAACTCTTAAGTGAACCTTTAATGTATGTTCGTGCTTCATGCCAGGCAAACAGCCATGTGGCTGCCATGAACAACCTCTTGCGGCATTTATATTCTGTATGGCGGTTGGTACATTTATCATTATGGTGCTAGTGGAGTGTGGTAAACGTGCCTGTAACTGGACTCGTGTCAAACTCCAAGAACCGCATTGAAGTTGAGCAAAATGGGTGACTATGACAGCAGTAACCCCTGGAGTATTATGAGTAACCTCTCATTTATTTTGAGTAGCTGCTGGATTATTTTTTTAGTATAGTATAAAGTATATGATATAATCTATATATAGTATCTTTTATATAGTATAATCTTTGGGTCACTATTATCCAACTTCCAGAACACCCAGTTCATGACATGAAGTAGCCAACCAGGAAGGACCGTGTGAAAAATGATTTGGGTTAGTGGTCTTACGGTAGTGTGTGTAAACGATGTCTACGTTTATGCTGTCTGTGGGGAATGATTTCAGCGCGCCCTTGTAAAACGCTCCATCCTCACCGACATCCACCCCAAATGAGAGGATGTTTTCATTCCGGTCCTCCAGGGAGCTTAACGCTTTCATGTTTTTTGGGACCCGAGCGGACCTCAGCAAACGGTGAATATAGTATCGTAAAACACTGATATTCCTGTTTGTTCTCCCTGATCCGCTTCAGCGGTCTCAGTGCAGCTGTTATTTACCCAGGTCATATGTTTTCAGCTCTGAGTCCAGATGACCGTTACATGACATCAAGGGATCGTTAGTTATGTTGGCATGTTGACCCATTTGTCATTTGTTTCTTCCATAACTTGTTCTTCCGTAACTCATTTGCTAGCACCTGTTTTAAAGTAACAACAGATTTCGTGGAGTGATGTCTGGACATCATTTCTAGCTAATCCTATTAAGGAAAGCTTCTCCTGATAAGTAATTTACTGTTTTAGATGTCTGACTGGCTTGAAATTTTCTCAGAAAGCGTGACATGAGTTATTACATTTACTAGGAGTCACACAGGCTAGCAGGTTTTAGAAGTTTACCATTGTGTATAATTACTTGTACCTTTGTTAGTTTCTGCAGCTGTTTCATATGGTTAGTGTGTCTCATTCAACAGTCAGCAGAATGTCCTGTAAATATTTCAGAGGCTTGCTATGGGGCAGGGCTCCCAGTGACCATGAAACCGCAGGAGTCACCGGGATGAGAGTAGCGGATGCTGATGAGGGTACATGGCATGCAGTGCTAATTGGAGCTGCACCGTATGTTCTGTGAGTGTTTTTAGAGGGTTTGAAGGGGTTGAGAATGTCACAGCACTGGCTCCCACGAACTGGCTGGCTGTTTGTCTATATGTCCCATCCAGTCTGGCCCTCCGTGACCTCGCCCTCATAGTTGTCAGCCAGAGTCTATGTGCTGGCCATCAGGTTGGCCAAGCTGTCCCAGCAGGTGGTCCGTGGAGAGAGACTCTGAAACATCTGGACCTGCGACCCGGTGCTCCCATGTCCTGGATTTGGAAGCCGCTGCTGGCATGTGAGACCTGGATTTTGGCGCCATGCTGCGGGAGATGAACCGACCAAGCTTGGTTCGTGGACATGTGCCAGAACCATGCGTAAGCAACTGAACATTTGTGTATTGAGTGTAATGCTGAGCCCCCTGGCATTTTCACTTTTTAATGCTTTCTCATAATTAAGTGCAGGCAGATTGCCTGCAATGCCATTTCGTGCCACAAGATGGTGTAGTGCTCATGAGACATGTATTACTGTGGATGGAAGGGTGAGATCAATGCCAAAAAGGGGGCATTTATTATGAGAGATCCCTCTAATGAGTGGGAGCAGTCGTTAGGGGCTTCGGTGAGGATGTAAGTCCTGGCTTAAGAGCTCTGCTGCTAGCCTAGGTGGGCTTGTTCTGCTGACACTGTGCCCCAAGGTGGAACCAGGCCCGTCATGATGCTTAAGCTGTAAATGATCATCCTGGGTGCAGCTGCATGCAAAACCGTTTTTTATCTCACACTGATGGTAGGATCTATGTCTGTCTTTATCGTAAGACTTGTGGGGATTAGGGAGAAGATCTGTGTGACAAGCGGATCGGAACTTCATTTGGGTACAGGAGTGGACAGTGGTTTAGTATGTGTTTAATGTGTGGCTCAATGGGTTAGGCCTCTGTAGCTGTGATTGGAAGGCTGTCAATTCGAATCTTGTCCTCTGCCGAATAGTCATAGTCTGTTGGGCACTTAAGCAGGGACTCCTGACCCTCTCTCAAAGGAGAGAAGATTGGATATGAAAAGAAGCATTGCAGTATACCTGTACTTATACTTTTGCAAGTGACAAACACATTTCCTTAAGGAGGAGCAAAAGGGAGACAGGAGAAGGAAAATAGGTTGTGGATTTGACTGTGGGATTGGGCCCCCGATTGAACGGGACACAAGTGACTCGACTGGCCTCTTGTCAGCTTGTCTGGGCCTAAGGGCGTCAATTTTGAATTTCTCAGCATCCCTTAGCGACAGTTCTAGATACTCCTGGTCCATGTCTGACTTGGCTGTTAGAAGTGCCAGATTTTATGGATTCAGGTGTGGTGTGTTTTCCTTCCGTTGAATATGGCTTGTTGACATGTTGGGGAAAAGTCACAATCTGCCGTCAGAGTAGGTATGATTTTGCTGTCATGCAAGCAGCCAATTTCAAACTGGGAGGGTGGGGAGGTGCCGCGGCAGTGCATGCTGTCACTGCGACGCTATGTTGTCAGGGTGCTAGAGTGATGCAAGCTTGCCCACCGCCCAGTGGATGGTGGGATGCAATTCTCTAACCAGGCCATCTGATGGTGGCGTGAGTTATGAGCGAAGTCTGCGTTGCGTTCCCCGGCTGATTCCGAAAGTTACCTGTGCTTTGACTTCAAATTGCTTTTTTTTTTCATTCTAGGGCAAAGTACCAGATCCCTCCGAATTTATAAACATTGGAAGCCAAGGAAGAGGGGCATTATTAGAGGCCTTTTAAAAAGCAGACAGACATGGGGAGTTTTTTTGCGCAGTGTGCTGTCCTTTCAATTTTCATAATGTGCCTCTTTAAGATGGCAGATCCATCGATGGACGACCCCGGAGTGCTCTCTTTTCTAAGCAGTGTGACTTCTGTTAACTTAGTGATTCCCATCCCTTGTGACTCCATACGGTCTCTAAAAGGCTCGGTGTTGGGGTTGAAGGTGAGAGGCAGGCTTTTCTGAGGGCACTGTCGATCCCTTGTAGCTGGTGTATAAGGCTGCATGTGAGGTAAATGAGAAGTTATCCACCACTGTGTGCAATGTAATTTCCAAATAAGGCCTTGTATTTCTTTCAGCAGGTGTTTGGTTTGAGACTTGAGGCCGGGTCATGATTCCTGCCCTTAAGTTCTTGATATCACCCTGACTTGTAGAGCAAGAGTGCTTTCCAGCAGACACTCCAGAATGCACCTGTTTTTCTATATTTACACCTGCGTCCTGTCTTCTCCATCCACGGGGTTCTCTATAGAAAGCAATGGTGTTTGCAGTGTACACTTTATCTTCTGGATGAGTGGTACTCCAATAAGCCACAGGTGCCTCTTAAAAGTGGCTCTGCATGTTCTGAGACAGGCTGATGGCAGATTGTCAGATGGCAAAACGTACACTCTTGTCAGCTGTTGTCATTCCGGTCCGATCCCAGCAGCCGATCGTGGTGTTCAATGTCCAGCCATTAAGTCTGTCTCGGTGCTTTTTGGGATCTGTAAGAATTCACCAGTGACTGTTTTGGGATTTTCCCAGGAGCTGTCTTGTTGTGACAATGCTCTGAAACGCTGCCCCACTTTCAAGCTTTGCAGCCACTTTGTGTGTTTTTATCTGTCGATTTTCGACTCAGATCCTGCAGTTAGGGTGCTGATCATGAGATGACCCCCTGTGAGATCACTGCCCCTGTGCTTCGAGCTTGGCTTAGCAGCCCTGATGTGACTGTTTGTGAGGGGCTGGTGAAAGCATGAAATGCTGCTCTGAATCCTGATTGGTCGGTATCAAACTACATTGGGGGGTTTGGGGTACGTCCCTGTGAACCCTGTGATCCAAGGCAAAGACTGTTGGGTTCATCACCCTCATCCAGCAAACGGCAGGGTTGTGAGCTGGACAGGAGCGAGTGGCTCTCAGCCCTGGGTATATATCTGACAGTGGGCACATCAGAAGGGCGTATATACCTGTCTTCAGCCCTTCAGTAATTAGGTGGAAAATAGGACATTAAATATCCCGTATGGCAACATATCAACATCCTCATACTGCTGGTCCATGGAACAGGTCGGAGAGGGTCCTGTTACTGTACAACTGTCACAGGTACTACAAGCAAGTGCTGCAGAGAATAAACATTTTTCAATCTTTGTCATTTCGACACTCTGGGTAAGGATGACTTGGATGAGGGGGATCCACCAAAGTGAAGCTTTGTGGCTTGGGGAAATCTCATCATTTATGGTCCTCCTGTCTTCTCAAAGACCTTACGATAGGTCTGCTGTTCATTGTCAGACTTTGTATCCAAGGTGTCACTTGTAAATTTGATCAGCTTTCTATCTGACATTGGAAGGAGCTTGTCGAGGTTGTACCCTCCCCTGCCAGATGTTCAAGCTCTCAATTCCTTTATTGGTTTGTTTGTTTGTTCGTTTCTCTCTCTCTCACGGGGCTGGAATGAACTCAAGGTAGAAATAAGGTAGAAATATGAAATGCTTCTCCCCCGGGTAAATATCCCAGGTTTGTGTCATTTATTAAAAAGTGAACTTAAAACTCAAACACAGAACAAGGCAGAGAGAACACAGTGACTCCGTAATGGCGCTAACTTATTTCCACAAGGATTTCCTGTGGAACTTTGGAAAAAAGCCACAATAATCCTTTATAGACTGTGATGATTAAGTAGGGCTTGTTAATTCCACTTGTGGCCCCTCCAGTTGTCCTTTTACTCAGATCTTGGCTTTCTGGGGATAGATTAGCTCAAATTAGACCTTGTATCACTGCATCAACAATGATAAAACAATGTTGACTTGATAGCAGCATCTGTTCACTCTACCATCGCCAAATCTTTACATAAATTCCTCAAGTGTGTCCAGACATCGTGAATCTTATCAGGTGGAGGTGCGCGGAGCTCAGTCCCCAGGAGAATGAGCACTTTGGGGGGGGGGACACACAGAGCGATGTTAAGAGTGCCGCGGTGGCGAGTCGCGTCAAGATTGCTGTGTCTGAGCCATTAAGGAATCCATATCAGTGAGCCATCGAGGAGGCCACATCAGTGAGCTGCATCTGTGAGCTGTTGAGGAAACTACTATCTGGTTACTGCAGTTTCTGTGTGTAGCTCTGCTCACGCCAAACAAGGTCGGGTACTTTTTCATGACCATAGTGACATGCCTGGCTGGAGGAATGTGTTCAGGTTGGGATTCCTGTCGTGTTGAAAGAGCGTCGACTGAGATTGTAATAAAAGTGAGAATCAGTCTGGCGGCTCGTTATCCATGTGCACTGATGACCTATTTACTCTGGGATGGTTACCCAACGAGACCCACAAGACGTGTTAATAAGGGGGGGGGGTGTAGTTGGGCAAGAGGGGAACACACTAGTGACACAGGTGTAATATGTGCAGCAAAGCTTGCATTATTATAGTGGGTTAATTTACCTGAATCTAATTCTCTGGCCCAGTAGCAGTCAGCGATGAGTGCTGGAGGTACAAGGCAGGGGACGGGAGGTGAGGAGGGTCACGAGTGGTGAGATGACGCGGGGTGTTTGTGCTAGGTGCTGTTTAGAGAGGTGCCTGAAAATACTGCATGTGGATAGTTGATTACGTGGCTGCGTAGCCCACACATTACATAGAAAGGACTTTGTTTCTGAGAGGTCTGGCCAGAGGTGTGTGGGACCTATGCTTCCTGCCTGCGTTTATGATTAATCTGATGGTAATATTCAGGAATATTCTGACGAATGATCCGCATGTGGTTCTGGCAGTTCGGGGACCACTAGTTTCATAAAACGACATGTCACGGTGCTTTAACTGCTGTGATCGTGAGCTCCCAGACAGATATCCCACTAGGGCTCCTTGGTAATGAGCCGGTCACCTAAGATCAGGAGAGTGGTGGAGTGCCCCTGCTTCTAAACGAGCGCTGTATGGATTTTTCCATGTGCTGGGTCCTCGTCACTCTCAGTAGCGTGGTCGCGTTCTGTGATTTGTGGCTGCACTTTCGCACGAGCTGTGTAAGGGGACTCTTTATCAGACCTCCCGTGGAAGCTGTTTTCAGATATGCAGTTGATTGGTAACTGCTTTAGCCACAGCACGTGTGCGTACACACACACACACACACACACACACACACTCACTATTGACAGTAGTATGTGATTTGCTAATCACTATTGTGTGTCACTTTTTACAGTAGTTGACTTTTTTTTATTTATAATTTCTTATTTAGTAGTGGTTGACTGCACTTCCTGGTAGGATGACATGATACCCATGATACTTATTGTGATAGACAGCACTATACCAGCTATTTTTATGTAGACTGTATTGTCAGTCATACAATGAAGGCCTTTGCTGAATGGCGATGTTCAGTGATAGTGGCAGCTTGGTGTTGCTGCGGGGGTGGGCCTGTGGGGGGTGCAGTCTTGTGGTCGCCGTGCTTGTTGATCTGAACCGATACCTTGAATTTTTCAAAGAAAGTGGAGCTGGGTGCTTGAACCACGTTGGCCTCGCACTCCATCTTCCATGCTGATATTCAGCGACGTGATCCATGCCACCGTGTGTGCTTCCGGCTTCCGCCTCTCGTCCTCACTGTCGCTGTCCTTGAGAGCGAATTGGAGGGGCGTGCATTTCATGTTTGGTTCACCCAACCGCTTTCCTGACTGCATTCATTAGAACCGGGCTCGCCCTGCGTGTCTGTGCGTGCTCCTGGGATGTTGGCTGGTCGCGGCGCTAATTGGCCTGGCCCATGGGCAGCATGTCCCCAGCCAAGTAGTGTGCCGCCCGTGCCGCTAAGCTGGCTGTCTGTAGGACGTTCGGGCGACTGCCCTCCTGCCGTGTTTAGGCTGCAGATGGGACCCCATGTGATGCTGGAGTCTCTAAACGGGCTCACGGTTCTGAGGGCAGAAGTGACCTTTCGATCAAGGACAGCTGTGATTGTCCTGGGGGTGCTGACTTTTACCCACGCTGTGCTGGATCAGCTGTGCGCCAGTACCTGGAGTCTGCAAGGCACAGGTGTCCCTGGGGGGCCTGGGATGCTGTTCTGTTAGTTCAGTTCATAATGGACTTGTTCTGTGCATGCCGCGTTCTCACTCTTTGTACAGCAGGAGTCTTCTCTCCTCTCCTCTTCTCTCCTCAAATTTTAGTAGATGCATTTGTTCAAAGGGATGCACATTTTTAGAACACAAGGTCGGCTATTGCCTGGAGCAATCGGGGGGTTAAGGGCCTTGCTCAGGGTTACAAAAGTAAACTCACCCTGCCAACCCTGGGATTTGAACCATCCAGCAACCTTCGAATCACAGGCACATCATTGAAAACCCCTGTGCCTCACACCACTGAAGCACTGGCAGATCTCATTTTGGGAGGGAGGGAGTGTGTCTGTGTGTCTGCCAAAGCAGACCTTCAGGGAGAGACTGACTGTCCTGTCCGTCCGTCCGTCTTTCATTTGTTCATTTATAGCAGACTTAATTCAGGGAATGTGTGTCTTTGTCTCATTCTCCGTGTCTTTGTGTTCTGACTAGATACAGCAGCCTTAATTCAAGAAGTGTGTGTCTTTCTGTCTAAATCTGTCAGTCTGTCTCTTCAGGGTTTGGCCATCTGTCTGGTTTCATCAGTGAGCTGGGAATCCGCTTTCTGTCCACTGTACCCTCTCACTGATTCCTTCCTACATGTCCGCCCATTTAGTCCGTCCTGCCAAGTCTTGGTCTGTCGGCCCTTAATTGTCACGTAACCCCTCTGGGGCTGACGGCAGCTAAAAAAAAAAAAAGGGGGGGGGGCAAGTGGCTCAGGTTTCCGGAAGCAGACGCAGGATGGGAGTTTGACCGTTTCTGGCAGGTTAATTTGCATTATCACCTTGATCCCTTCAACAGTGCCACTCTGGAACCGAGCTGACTGCTGTGACTTATTCTCCAAATGAGGCCGTTGTTATTCCAGCCGAGTTGCGGGGTGCCCCCGCCACACGCAGAGGACGGGGCAGGCAGAGCCAAGATTTTCCTCCAGTTTTAAGAGAATCCAATGTATCCATTAACCTCCTATAACGTAATAACCCTGGAGTCGGGGCTCATTATCCGCAAACGTATTTGGGCGGGAATTCTGGCTGGTTCTCCCTATTCGACATTGTTGAAAACGCTCTTTCCTGCTGCTTGTCCAAAGAGATCTGTCGGGTCAGGTAACTGTCTCAGTAAAGGGATGCTGGCCTTGATGGAAGGTTACTAGTGAAGCTGTCAGAACGCTGTGCTTGATGCCCAGGGGCCCAGATGACCCAGGGTGCATTCGTGCATCAGAGAGCCACTGGTGGTCGTTTCTAGACGTGGCCAGAGCCTTGGGCAGGCAGTAGATCTCATCATTTCGTTCTGGGGACTCAAAGCAAGCATTACGTCTTATTATGGCCCGGATGACTCACTACTGTCTCCAGATATCACCCTGAACTTTCACCCAGCTCGTATTTCTGTTGATGGCCTTCTGCGTCCATCCGCATGAGCTCTCACCGGCAGCTTCATCCAGTCAATATTTCATCATCGTTGCAAATTACAAGGTTAGCAGATTACAAGTTTATTCTGTTGTTGTTGTTGTATTTTTCCCCTGCTGTGGTTTCAGTGGGGACAAGTTTCAAGGTACAAAGCAGAGCGAGGTGGGGCAACCTGTGTGGGGGCAGACCTGAGATTGCATCTTTCGGCTATCGTGTTTTTAGCGATTCTGTACCTGGGATGAAAACACTCCCCCCGCAGCAGCTGTAGCTCCCCCTCTGCATCTTCGTCCTTTTTGTGGCTGACAGTGAATGTGCCTCTTGCAGCACGCCTATGCGCAAGCCAAGCACACCTCACCCCTCTCAGGCAGGTGTGCTAGAAGGGGAATAGATGCGCGGTAAAGGGGTCTCTGCCAGCTTGGCTTGGTGTGGCATGGCGTGGTGATGAGAGGCTCGTTCCCCATCGAGCTCGTTTGGATTATTGAAAAGCACAGGCCACGTTGCGCCAACATTTTCTCCCAGCCAAAAACATCTAATAACATTCCCAGCATGGACGAGAGAGACCAGAGTGGCATGTTTTTTTTTTTCTCTCTATATATATATATATATATACACACACACACACACACACACACACACACACACACACACACACACACACAAAGTAAAAAAATAAATAAATAAATAAATTAATACTTGACGCTGGAACACATTAATCCTGTACAGTGTCCAGAAACAACACCTCGCCTCATGGTTGTGCTGCAGGAGCTCTGACAGAGAGGCACTTTCTGATTACCCATTATTCCCTGAGGTCAGCCTGGCCTGAATCGGACCCCCCGCTCTCAGTTTCTGTCCTAGTGAGATGGGCAGGTTAACTTGTAGTGTGAAGCGCCCAGCCCTTTGCCATACTTTTTGAAAATGTCCCATTCAAATTTTGTTTGTAAGATGTCCCCCGCCCATGTCGTTGGCATATGTGTTTGGTTGTCATGATTTCTATGTTAGGAAGATGTGGTGTATATTTATGGTTGTGTTGTCTGTATAATTACATGCATGTCATGTTAATATCACCTTTTCAGTGAGATTTCTGAAAGTGTAACTGAGAACAGGCCATTTTCGGGTTTCCAGAGTACTGATATTTTTGGGTGTTTCGCATTTGGTAATATCTATCCCTTGTACATCGAGCCGGGTGAGGCTTAGTTTTCTGTGTGTGCTTCCGGTCTGCAGACGGTTATCCGCGTCGCAGCTTGTGTTCATACTGTGGATGCGTATTTTTGTGGTCAGCGCATGCATACTGCAGTGATATTCCTCCAGACCAGCAGAGGGCAGATGTCGTCTCCTACGTCTGAATGAAGCCTGCGCAAAAGCAAGATGAGATGCGGTTTATGACCGCAAATTTTAAGCCTTCTTGGGTTTTTAAAACTATAAAAACTTTCTTTTGTTACTACTTGGCTGATGTTGGCTTTCTCTCAAACTATGTGCAGAAAATGTTTAATATTTACCCCTGCCCCATCACGATTGAAATGGGAACATACTATTCAATTCTGAATAAAATATGATTTTTTGGGTAGAAATCAGTAATAATCAAGACACAGGTGGTATATATGGAGCCACTAATATGTCAGGGTGAGAATTATTTTTTGAAATTAGTTTTGCGTTCCTTCACAGTAGTTTTTCTTGTTCAATAGCCAATTACTGGTGGTGAACTGACACAGTGCCATTATCAACAAATATTTATAAAAACATGAAAGTTACATGGTCTGCATTGTCCCCCATAGTTTAATGCTTAGAGCAAACTTTACTGGATGTGTCTGTATTGTTTAGGTTTATACTTTAGTCGATTTTTAATTCCGTTTTGTACTTTTAAACGGACACGTTAATTTGTAACGCTAAAGTACTGTAACTATTTCAAAAAACATTTTCTCACCCTGCCCTCTTAGAGGCTCCGTAATAATAAATCATTAATATTGAACAAATGTAGATGAGAAGTGGTTTCCAGAGATACTGATATTAGCTGAACAAACTGAAAGAACAAAGTTTACATACATGCCACCTACTGGATATGCAGTCAATTATCTTGCACATGTGCAGTCGACACGCAAGGTTTCCGCTAGACATAGAAATCTGAGCTATACGCGGACCGACCGCGGCCTTCTGCAGCCCACCACTAATGGCGAGTTTTATGTCACGTCCCCTCCTCCGCAAAAAGCGCACGTGGAAAAGTGAAGTGTGAATTGGCCTTCAGGATCTGTTCAGGCCGTGGCTACGTCCCCATGCAAAATTTTACTTAAGATTAAAAAAAAAAATAACCCCAGGGTCGACACTGAGGTTCTCCTGTACAGTGTGTTGCATACCAAGAGTCAGTCATTTATACTGCTATCACTGTCGTCATTAGTAAAAAGTCTCCATAGCTGAGGTTCTAGCTGTCGGGGTCACCAGAACACATTGCTGAATCACTTCATTTGAGGGTGGGAAGGTGAGCTGTATGTCCTCTCCTGGTCTGATTATCTCAGAAATGCAAGTGCAGTCAAACGTTGGTCTGAGGGACACCTGCCTCTGCCTTATAGTGTATGGACCATGACCTCACGTAATATGTTATCCATCACGGGCTTCTCTTTTTGTCCCATCTTTTGCAATTTGTGTGGAATTCAATTTATCCTCCAGAAAATCGACAAATGTTCTCAGATTTGGAGCTTTTCTTCCACTAGTCATGTGACCCAAATAATTTTTCCCGTTTCCACACGTCACCACTCTGGGCTGCCTCCTGTGAGACGGCTCTGTGTGGATCGATGGTCAGGTGTGCATCCTATATAGACTGTTACGAGCCCAGGTCTCTTAGCAACCATTTTACAGTACTGAGGCTAATATTAGCAGTAGCCCACCTGGGTGTCTAGGTATTTAACTCCTGTTAGCCTGCATTGTTGTTACCCATCTCCCCATCTGAAACTGGTTTTTCGTGACACAGCAAGATGATTGTTGTGCTGCTGGCTTGCACTGTGACCACACTCGCTCGATTTGGGTTTTCTGAAGGACGATCACTGTCTGTCCGGTGAACTTGTAATCCTCACACAGCCTCCCTGTGTGCTGAATCAACTCCGCAGTGGACTGCGACATAATGTGCCTGTTGTGCATGTTGGCCATGACCTCTTGCTGAGAACAAATGGAGTGTGTTGGCTCTCCCTCCCGTTGTTTGGAGTAGTACTGCCCCTTGTTCAGCTATCTTAGCCAGGGTAATATCGTCACTTAGGCTGATACTGAATCATGGGGTCTTTGTTTGTAAAGACTGTAATAAATCAGATTGGATTGTAATGTGCATTAAAACCTTGAGCATAAGAGCTGTGAACTCATCCTCATAACGTGACACTTAAGGCTCATGCTTGAGACTGAGAGCTATGAACCTGTCTATATAACATGACACTTGAAGTCCCTACTCCAGATGGTGAGAGCCGTGAACCCTTCCATATAACATGATGCTCAAGGTTCATACTTGAGACATTGAGAGCCGTGATCTCATCCTTATAATGTGATGTGTGTGGCTCATAGTCGAGGTGGTGACGGCAGTGATCTCGTCCTTATAACGTGACGTTCCTGGCACATACTCGAGGTGGTGAGAGCAGTGAACTCGTCCTTATAACGTGACACTCAAGGCTCGTACTTGAGATGGTGAGTCATGAACCATGCATTATAGGCTAAAACAAGGTAGTTCTTGGATTCAGGTTCCCCAATGAGGGGATGGCATTGTGTGTTCCCTGTTTGTAACATGACCCCTTGCACATGTCTGCTTTGGAGGTGAGATTCTGTGCGCGGTTAATCCTCGAGCACTGAAAGTGTAGGCATGCTTGTTTCATCAAGCTGCCATGTTTCATTTCCAGCATTAAGTCCTTTATTTTGTACATCTGTACAACCCAGTCTGTGAATAATCTGATTTTGAAAGGTTTTAAGATGAGGTCTTGGTGAACACTGAAGACTGATTAGATCACAGCAGTTAAATTTGAAAGTTAAATAAAGATGAAGCTCGTCTGGATTTCTTGGCGGCATGTCACAGGGCCTCCCTCAAAACGTGGCATTGGCTAGATGGCCCTTTAACTTTGCAATTATCTGTCTAGTCATGAAAGATATACACTTCCCAGCCCATGTATGAAAGGCACCAGGAGCAGCCAGAACCCCATTGCTGGGCATAGGGGGTCATGACCAAAGTGGAGCTCGATCCAGGAACACTGTTGGCTTCACACACTTATTTTGATTTGGTGAAAAAAAATTTAATCTCCCACTTTTTGTTTCGTAATCATGCATGTGTTTTAATAAATGCTGTCAAGACCTTTAGAGAATATAAGTGAATGATGCCATTTTCAATTGATGAGTAGTCAATACATTATATAACTTACAGTATGATTTATCCAAATATCCAATATAATTAGCACAAAATGACAACGACAAATCCACGTTTCAGAGCCTCATTTCTGGTTAATTCTGCAGATCACAGTGATCCTTTTCTTCTAGTTTTAGGGAGTCTGCATAGGAGTTAGTTTTCGGGAGCTCAGATTTCTTGTTAAATCAATTTGTACAATCACTCGCACAGCAGCTCGCTCCCAAGTTAAATTTTGTCTTTCTGGCATACAAGCTGAATGCTAATGCTGGCTTTTTTGCCACTCACTGGGTGTAACTACAGTGACGTCCCCTTACTGGGACGCCATATGCATACCCTCTATACAAGTCAGATCAGGAGTAGGGCTGTTGAAGCCTGCTGAAGATAAAGTACTGTAATGCTGTAGGCTGAAAATGGCAACATTGCGAATGATTCATTTACCATATTTACACTAACAAAGAATAATGTATCATTTATCAGATGTAAATCTGTAATTGAGTAAATTGCTTGGCTCTTGAGCATATATCACTGAATGAACAATGACACCGAAAATAACTATTTTTTTGTGACTATGCTGTGCTAGTTTCAGAGGAGGATGGCTGGCCTTATGAACAAGGTTTAAGTCCTTATGTGTTTTGGGGGATCAACCAGTGAAGACAGATGTACTACTGGGGCCCTTCACACACATCTGGGACCAGATCCCTTCACTCCTTTCTTAAGGGAATTAACGAATGCTCTCATATCAACATGAGCAAAAACTGATTACAATCAATGAGTGTCACTTTTTAAATGAAGGGTAATGAATGATGTTTTTGGCATAGCAAAATCTGCATCTTTATAAACTTTCAAACAAAACATCCCAAGGTACAAAATGTCCCTTGTTATAGTAACATGAAAAATAAAACAGATGGTAGTTTCAAGGGTGAATTTTTGATACTTTGTATTATAGGATCTTGTTTCAGCCAAATGGCTGCAGGTTTGTGTTCTGTCCTGGGCAAATCAGTGCCTGGTCATTTTACAGTTTTGTACATTGGAATGGAGCCTTCATTTTAATAGTTTTAGGAAAATGGGGAACCTTTAGTCTTTGACAGTTGGGAGTCCTTGTGCTTCAGTCTGTCCCACAGCGTCCGTGTTAAAATGACTCAAATTAAAATATGCTCCTTAAGCTATGTGCGTGTGAGAGGAATGGGTAGCAGGATAAAAAAAAAAAAAGCATCTGTTGAAGCCCGTGGTGAAGTGTTTCTAAGAAGTGCAATCTTTGCCAGACAGGCATTTTCACATTCCTAGCCCCTACCTCTGATTCAGTCCTTGAGTGTGAACTTTAATTTTGTCTACCAGTCACTAAAAAATTTACTAGTATTGGATTTTTAAGTCATAATTGACTGTCTGCTCATTTGCTGTGGATATAAAGAGGGCTGATTAATCGGTGCTTCTTGGATGATGTCATTATACCTTGCTGGTGATGTTAAAGTGACCCCCCCCCCCCCCTTTGGTCCTGTTTCTAATTGCTTCCACACTATTATTTTATTTTAATGTCAGATGTTTAGACCTTTTAACTATTGATGGAGCATAAAACCAAAGTAACGTGCCAGTCATGGCTTTACCTTTATCGTTAATATCACTGGGCTTGTTTCCTGTCCTGATCCCAGTTTCCAGCTTGTTTTCGGCCCTGCCTCCTGTCTGTCTGTTCAGTGTGTGCTTGGTGTTTGCATTGAACTAGAAGCCCTTCAGATATAATCAATCGATTTCACTGACAAAAAGCAATTGTCTGCAAGGTAGGTAGGTATGTGGGTTGGGGGGGCGTGGAGAGGTTGATTTAATTTCCTTGTCTGTAATTATGAGGACATCTTTTTTCATACAGTAGCTGTGGTGCCTAATCTTGTGCTTGTGGACTTGTGCAGGGAAAGCGCAAAATGGGGAATTTTATTTTATTTATTCTGAATATTTGGTTGCTGTTACTTTCAATTAATGTACTTCAGACTGATTCAAAAGAAATTAAACAAGTGGCTTTTGTGCATTAGGCTTTTCCATTCAATAATTGTTTGTGGAATGGACTCATTAATCATTTTTTACTGCAATGGAATGCTAGAAATGTTATCCTAAGCTGCTGTTCTTTGCAAAGGGTTGAGAACTATGTTTGTTGTGCTCTGATTGCAGATCAAATCAAGCGCAAGGCGAAGAGGAGGCCCTCATGGGGTAGAGGTATCATCCGCAAGAAGAGGACCTACCTGAAGAAGGAGGAGGTCGAAGGGGAGGAACCCGAGGAAGGGCTTGAGTCTAGTGGTGGACTGGAGGCCGATGATGTGGCAGAGGAGTCAAACACGGCCGGACCAAGCGACTCCTGTCTGACCCAGGACGAAGACTCATGCGATACCATGGACCCCACACAAGGTGGACCTCAATCCAATGGGTATGCACTGTCAACTGAAGAGGAGAGTTCAAGCGAGCCGCCTGTGGCCCTCGCGGGCCCCCAGCCTATGGCAGAGCAAGCATCTCTGCCTGGCAGGCCAGAGGAGTGCATGAACGGGGACGAGTCACTGGATAGCTTGGATAGCGAGGCCAACAAGAGGAGCTCCGAGGGAGGTGCGGAGGAGGCAGCCGAGGATGGTGAAAGTACTGTGGAGTCCAAGAGCTCAGCACGGGAAGCCAGCGAGGGTGATCTCGATAAGGAAGGTAACATAGACCGCCAGCGAGGGTGACCTCAGCAAGGAAAGTAACGTAGGGAAAGGGTGTCTTGCCCCAAACGGAGACCTGTGCTCCAGTCAGAACTATTTTTTCTTCGATTTGCATTGCTGCCCTTTGGCCTCTCCCCTGCCCCTCACATCTGCCCCGTCTCCAGATGAACCGGAACAGCTATCGCTATACATATTCGGATTGAGAGTAAACGGGGTCTGTTCCCTTGTTATCCTGATAAAGGACACCATTTTCTAGGGGGCCTGGAAAACATGGGTTGTGTCAACGTGCCTATGCTATGCTGGATATATACCATTTGCTGGGTTCCAAAAATCACTTTATTTACTTATAGTTTATTTTATGTATATTTGGTTGTCCTGGAGGTGCACATTTGTGTGAAATCACGGCCTGTGGGCGCCACTGTCGAATGTGCTTACTTTTTTATGTGCCAGGTGCGTCCAGAATAAAGAAATGTAAAAGAACCTCTCTGGAGCAGCAGAAGGCCACACAAGCGGAGGAGAGGCCAGAGGATTCTCCTCCACTGCCACCCCCCCTGGTGGTTGATCACGAGCGATTGGCGGTAAGTGCCCATGGGGTTTTAAAACTTAAGGACCCAAGTCACGGTCTCTGGGGGTCTGCTGACAAAAGCCTGTGACACATTGTCAGATTTAGGATCCTAGGATCTGAGCATGATGGGAATGGGGAGCAGGCAGAAACCCAGGGGTTCAGTTCCAGACATGGCTAGTGTTGAAGCAGGGGAACGAGTGCAGTTAACGTTTCACTTTTGTGCTTTCATTGTGTCTAGGAGTGCACTGTTCTGTGGTCCAATTACTGGAAAAAAGACAAAGTGACTTCGTTTATAACGAACAAGGCACAGGAGGAACACATCACTGACAATGCTGTCTGTAACTCATTTTGCTGGGCTCTCTCCATGCAGGGCAGGATGCCTTTCAATAACATTTAGCTGTGAGTGTAGAATTCTTTGAAGTGTGGGCATCAGTCCAGAGACGTGCAAAAAGGAGTCTTTTAAATACTGCTCTTCGAGCAAGACTAATGTCCATCATTAACTTTGTAGCATTATCTTATAAATTGACTTGTTTTCCCTGAGAGAGAAGCTATAAGGGTAAAAGTACCAGTTTTGTATTATTGTAGCTGGAAGTGATTTCATTTTCCTTGCTTGCTGTTCTTGAAACTGTTTATTACCTGGAATAACAACATGTGAATTAAAAGTAAAGTATGGGCTTCAGTAAAGGGTCGAGTTGAACATGGTCTTCCTCGGGTTGGAGATATGCTGTGCACAGCAGGGGTTTCCCGTCCATGCTCTGTGAATAGTGGCATTGATTAAATCATGGTGTATGTGGCTAGAGGGTCCCTGCTTCTGTGGCTCCCTCAGCCAATGTGAGGCTGGGCACTGTAGTAAATGGAGGACTGTATGAGTGATCTCTGTTTAATACTCAGTGCACTTCTGGATCGACCATGTCCACAGCAGGGATCAGCAAGTTAATCAGTTATCTGTACTCAGTCCTCGGCGAAGCCCCTGGGTGCCTACAGGTGGCACTGTGGAGTAGTGTTTGTAAAGGACTGCTGTTCCTAAGCTGTATGGGGGATGCTTGGGGCTTTGCTGTATTGATACTTCACTGATTCTGAAATGCCGGAGACGCACACAGGCTGTGCATGATAAATAAGTTCCCTCGAGCTTGTTACCCTGGCCTGTTCCCCGGTCAACATCCTGCATCGGCTCTTTGTACCAGCCGGGTACTAAATGGCGTCCAACAGCATCCTCCAGTTGGAGGTGGCCTCGCAGTCCCTTTCCTCCCCAGTTTGCATGGGTGTTTCTTGTACCCATGATATCCTCTAAGTGTTTTTAATTTTTATAGTATTATTAAAAATCTGTGGTTTTAAAGCTAGGTCCAGAAGGAAATGAAATATTAAAGGTTTGTGAGCACTGAGGAAAGCTGCTCATTGTAATAATGATGCCGCATCAAGTAGCGTGCAAATTGATTTCTTTTGTATATCCATGTTTTAATTACCAACGGAGCTGCCGCTGCTCTCGTGCCTTTGTCTGAAAAATCTTGTCGCCCGTACATGCTGCTGTGTGCCGGGCTGCTTTTCCAGAAACTTCGGCATGCTTACAGGCGGATACGTATCTCTTGGAAACGGTCCCGGCCCTCTGAACACTGCAGCAGTCATGCTGAGCTTCACCTAATATCCGAGTGCAAATTGGATCGGCGCTCCTTGAAGTAATTCCGCGACTGGCGGCCGGACCAGAGTGAGCGGACGAGTGTAATTGGTGTAAAATCACCCTCCTAAACCACGCTGATCTGCCCCTTATCTTTCAGCAGCACCTAATATCACACCATTATCTCTGTGTGGCGGCCTTGACAGGCGGCTCTCGCGCCTCTATCCGAGACCAATCGGACCGCTGTTGACTTTGCTCTCTGCCGGAAGCAGCCGCAGGCAGTGCGCGCAGCAGATTAGAGGCTTCTTAAAGAGCCTGCTTGCTGAACACACAGCACTAATGCAAACTCGCTTATTATCACTCTTTAGAAGAAGATGTCTTTTGATAAACATACTTCTGTTCCTTGCAAATCTAAGTGTATATATAGGATTGATTTTTCCGGTGATTCCATTGAAAGTTTTCTTAGGAGAGTGTGTCAGGTTTTCTAGCACCGAACAGACTTGCTGTTTGTGTACATTCTTTATTTATCAAGGTAGTCTTTTCTGTACACATCAGCAGTACTCAGACCAATGAAGAGGGCTTATGAAAAGGAGGTCTGGATGTGTTTTTAAGTCTGGGAACTGCTGTGGAGCTTGTGAAAAGGTCGGGTGTCTCTGGGCTAAATGGCTCCGGCTTGGTGATGTCAGTGTTTAAGGCGACCTCGTGCAAATAATCAGCGATATATCATGGGAGCCCAGACTGAGGAAAGATGAATGACCCCAATGCAGGTTATCCCCATTGCAGGCCTGCTAGGCGGCGCTGTGTATGGCCATCTGTGGCTTTGGGGCCCTTTTGATTGCATCCGTTTACTCTTTCTTAGGATTTCAGTTGCTCGTTCATTGTCTCCTGTGGCTCAGATCTTGTGTGGTTTCTGCTACTGTTCTGGCCTCATATAATTAGCTCTTTCTTGTCAGCTGAAACTGCTCCATGTGATTTTAAAGACCTACTAGTGCTAAATGTACCCTTTTTTGTCAAAGGAATTAAACTGGTAAAATATTTAGGTAAAAGGACCTTTAATACAGTATATGGATATGTATTGGAACATCTTATTTAAACATGTATCTGACTTGTTCTTGTGGCAGCAGAGTCTACACAGTAGTGGCATTCAGAAGTTGGGTGACTGTGGACAGGGTCGTTGTTTCTCACCTCCAGGGTTCGTGTTCGAAGATGGTAAGAAGACAGATGAGTGGTAATGAGATCAAGGCTGAGATGAAGGTTACCTCTCTGAACATAAATACCTCAGTGTGTTTTGCACACTCCCTCACTTGGGATGTGCTAAAGTGAGTGGAGAGAGAGCAGCACCAGGCAGCCGTTTCAAACCTGCCTTCAGACTGTCCTCAGCTTCACACCCGTCTGGCTTCTGGCAGCGACGGCATGGCAGGAGGAAAAACACAAATCCCACCGATCATTCCTGCCCGGTTGTGTTTGCCGTGCGTGGAGATATAGCATCTCAGATGTAATCAGATGTCAGATATAGTGAGGCTCCTTGGCTAGAACGTTGTGTCCACACACACACAGTCTTGTGTTTAAGATCCCACTGGTGGTGTTCTCACTCTCCATTGTTAGTTGTTGCTTCCTCATACCAAAACAAGTCCCCCTGCAGCACAGTTGTGCTTTTCGAGCTGCAGTAGAGTCATCGCAACAGTTGAGTCATGTGTGGAACAAGAAGCTGGGATGGGGGAGCATTTCCCCAGGTGTGGCTTAAAAATCTCTCGCTGTCAGGGCCTAATACTGAAGTCAGAGGTCCAGGGAGGATTTTCCTAGCCTCCCGTTAGGGTTGGTTGGGTTTGTTGTAAGGTTTTAGCAGGCTGGTGTAAGCAACGTCTCAGTGAGGTCTGTTTTTGGGTGCCTGACACTTACCATGCACCCAAACACCTGGACTTTTCTAAATTCAGTTGGTGCATAGTTACAGAATGTCCACGTTTTAAGCATGTGGCTCAGTGGGCTAAGCCTCTGTGTCTGTGTTCGGAAGGTCACTGGTTCAAGCCCAGCCTCGGCACATCTGTGGGTCCTCGAGCATGGCCTTTAACCATCAGCTTCCTGGGCGCTGCTATGGGTGGCTGCCCTTCGTGGCCAGCTTGCTCTTACCTATGTAGAGAACCTGTAACCCTTAATGTGGTGATTCCCATTATCTTGGACTCCATATGTAGCGTACAGGATATGCATTGGAACACTATGTTTTTCCCAGAATGTACTGCTTTGCTTTCGTGAAACCAGAAAGAAAAATTATTGTAATAAAGCTGGTGGATACAGATGGCTGTCCCCCTGTCCATTCTGAAGCCCATGCTGACCTGTTTGCTTTTGAAATGTATAGTTTAAATCGATGTAGAATTTTACTTGGGGTTGGAGGGGTAAGCTTTTCTAAAGGGAGGTTACATTTGGGATTAATGTACACATACGGATTAGTAGTAACTGCAGAAACAGCATCACGGCGAGTGTGTTGTGGTCACCATCACTATGCTAATTACTGTTATTGTCTGCATCCTCTTGTTTGGCTGTGATTGTCTGCTGTATGTTATAGCCAACAGTCTCAGTGGAGAAGTTAATTATGTGATGCTGCTCTTTCCACCAACAGCGGTCATTTTCAAGCCAAGACTTTCTGAAGGCACTGTAATTGTACAGTGCACTTCAGTATGAGAACTTTCCTTCCTACACTTGAATGCCTCGTTCAGTTTTATCCTATTTTGGATTGTACTGTGAACTAAATACAAGTATATTATTGTTAGTTTTTTTTAAGCATTTCAGAGATGCTTAAAGGTTTTTAATAATGTTTAATAGCCTGTCATTATGTTGCTTTCGGTTCTATGATGATAATGTTTTAATATAAAGCACTTTGGCAAAGCGAACCGCTGTTGAATGGTTTATCTTGAAATTAGTTTTGCTAATTTTAGGATAGTGTTGCACTGTAAATACTTCAGTTTACACATTAAAGCTTAATTAGTTCACAGATTTTCAGCAGTGTTTATTAGCTAAATTGCACAATACCTTGTTAATGAAACTTTAGTAATTATTTGTGTATATGTATGTGTGTGTGTATATATATGTGTGTGTGTGTGTGTGTGTGTGTGTGTGTGTGTGTGTGTATGTATGTGTATGTGTGTG